>OX104068.1:77005971-77026720 GCA_944474145.2 Dicrocoelium dendriticum | reverse complement strand
AATATAATATTACCAAAGTGGGTTGTAACAGCACACGGCTGCAAGGCTCGTGCTTGTTGGATAGCGGCTCCATCAGTGGCACATTTGGTGCCAATATACTAGGACCAAAGTGGGTTGTAACAACACACGGCTGAAAGGCTGGTGCTCGTTGTATATATGCTTCAACAGTGGCACATATGGTGCGAATGTAATAGGACCAAAGTAGGTTGTAACAGCACACGGCTGCAAGGCTCGTACTTGTTGGATAGCGGCTCCATCAGTGGCACATATAGTGCCAATGTAATAGGACCCAAGTGGGTTTTAATAGCACACGGCTTCAATGCTTGTGGTTTTAGGATAGCGGCTCCATCAGTGGCACATTTATTGCCGAGGTAATTGGACCCAAACGCGTTGTAATACCATTTGACTCCGAGGATTGTGCTTGTAGTATAAAGGCTCGGACAGCAACGCACTCATGATAAATGGTGAGATAGCATCAGATAAATCATACTGTTTGGCTAAAGTCATCCTAATTTAGTTTTGTTTGGACGAGGTTTGGTCATTCACAATTATTTAGGGTATGGCTTTACGGCTATCGCATTGCGTAATTACAATTAGTAGGCAGTTTTCCGCTTCAGGTTTACAATATTTTAACCATGAAACTTTCGTTTCTGAATTTCAGGGTGCTTTGGAAAATATTTTGGGTGAACAAATTGTCGTTCATAAGGTGTACATTTAGACTGTTGAGGGCCAAAAATCTGGTCATTTAGGGCGTTACGACACTCACACAACGGCAAACGTTTTGCTGCTCTCGCGGAAGGGATGCATATTCCGTCAACGTTACGCTATAATCGAGTACAGACTTGTAAGTATGTACTACCACAGTGACGAATTATTCGTCACTCATGGAGCTCTAGATTGCACGCGCTGACAGAAAGTACTGTAAAAAGAAAAATTTTACGCACAAAACAGCGCCGGTAATTATTTGGAACATTAGTTAACAACATCCCTGAACATATAAAGACATTTGTCTTCCTCTCCTTTTACTTTTTGGCGGGTGGCCAAAAGCAGGCTTTAATGGAAGAGCTCGCCGTCCATATGTATGGATAAAATGATAACTCATAGGTACCATAATTCTGCATAAGTTTCTTATGATTTCACAAAATCTTCGCCGTTAAAGTAGCCACTTAAATATGTCTGCTAGGACGTAACAACTGCTACGAAGCTCACAAAACTCTAGTGTTACATATTTCATTATACTGATAATGCGTTTCACATTAAAATTCCGAGGGTAGAAATATGGGTACAATAGGAGACTAATTAGGTTGTCCAGGACGAGACTATCAGTACACGGCAAGTATTTTTAATAATTGCGCTCAGAAATAGTATGCTTTTATTTTATAACTTGTAGTGAATAATTTCTAATTTAGTTACCCATATTGCACTAGTGTTACGCTTGTTTAAGGCCAACATAGCTGCATGCATTACACAATGAATGTTTCACCATCGATACGTAGACACATAGGAACGCGAGTTGAATATTGGCACTTTAGTAACACAGCGTGCACAGCTGCTTGGCTGGACATTAGTTTGCATTCATTTTAAAACCGCTTTGCTGCACATCTCGTCTGTGTTCAGTTTTGCGTCCAACAAAATCTAGACAGGACGCCGAGAAAACGCACAAAAGCTAACCCACGGACTATGAACTGACGCACAAGCCGACAAACTTGTCACAAATGTTAGCTTTTAGGGTATAACGCGGAAATCCAATGATTTTAACGGACTTCAAAGACTGCGAATTAGTTAAATACAGCATCCATGAAGACAGGCGACCTGAATTTGACTTTTAGCATTACAATGCGCACACTGCGCAATATTGGACATACGGGAGTGAATATTTTTTGTCTTAAGTAATTTACCAAATTTTAGCATTTCTTTAACCGTATTTACAAGCAATCGAATCAGCGGCAAGCGGTTGCTAGCCTTTTAGCACACTAAAAACATTTTTGAAGGTATTCCAGATTAGAATGACAGAGTCTAGAGGTCAATTGCTTCACTCCAGTCTGACCAATCAACCAACGTCGCCATCTGTAAAGTACCCTGCTAGGTCTGCGACTACCGGGCAGCCCGGATGGCTTAGTCAGGTCGGCCAATAATATTTGCACTTGGCCAAAGCTGAGATAGATTTATGACGAATATGGTGAAGCATTACGAAGGGAAGTAAAAGGTTTGAACAAACGGATATTTGGCTGTTTGTGTCTTAGTACCCTTCCCCGGACTGCGATGGCCTGGCGTCCAGGTATCCACGCTGAGCCTGTGTGAAGGCGATGTGTGTGGTTGCATGCCGGTTTGCGCGTCAGTCCAGTGCAGGAACCCAGGAATTTCTTTTTAACATTTTCGGACCGCCTAGAAAAGGAGAAAGTGAGAGAAGAACCGCGAGCAAATCCACCATTGCAGCTTTTCCCTTTATAAAGTGGTTCTCAAAATAGGGGTCTACGAAGCAGTGCCTACTATCAACTTCATTGCTAAGACCTATATGTATGATCTGGCCGCTATCGTGGCGACTCAGTATGAGTTCCATGCAATCTACATTGACTGCATTGCAGCTATAGTTAATGGCCCTATGGCTGTCCTTGTTCTACTAACATATAACCATCTACAATACTGCTTCCCAGTGCATGCATTGGCAGTGTAAAATCACTGCAGCCCTTATGATATTTTGCCGTGGGATACCTTGCCTGTTACTTGCAGAAACCATGCATCGCGTTTATCTAATAATTACTTACACAACCAGCATGCGCCGTCCGCTTGGTGTGGCATGTGTCCCTTTTCCGCATCGCATGGCTGTCATTAACATTAAGTTGGGCTGCGTCCGCCAAGCTTGATAGTTTGCCATGTGTTACGCTGCGGTACATAAGATAACCATGTCTTGCTGGTCCACAGGCTGCGAGCGCCGTACGTCCGTTTGCCACAGTGTACGCTGCCCGCCTGGCCGAGATGCCTCAAACCCGCTAGAGGCCTGCATATGCCCAACCTGATAGCTGGGCTGAGGTTAGCCTGCCACTTACTTGAGGTAACCTTGCTTCGCAGTTGTTTAACCTTTACCGGCACAGCTTGCTTAGGACGCACGCAACCGCGCCGCATGTATACAGAGTATATATAGAATGTGGAACTCCACCTTGAATTGGAACACTTGGTATTTTTGACCCCACAGCCTATATCATCCTGCTACCCCACGTCTATTTCACCCCTAACACTACAGCCCTATTCACGCTACAGCTGTATTATGCAATCCCATATCTTCCCGCTCCTGTCCTTACCATAAAAAGGCAATCAGCGCTTGCCTTAGGTTACGATAACGAGCAACTCCTGCTTAACAATTAATCAGGCAAGCCCCATTACGCATTTCCACTGTCAATTTGACATGAATATTCGATGTTAGAAGTGCACGTTGGAGAGGAACACCCAGTATATTTCGGCGGTAATGTGCATCTCATCTTGCTACCTCTGGTCCTGCTTAGAGGTGGTTTGGATTTAACCCGTTATATCTAATAGTTCGGTGGCAGTGTTCCAGGACGGGGTGGAGTTTCGCCTAGCAAGCCTTCTCCCTATAAAAAGCCACACATATCTGCTTAACAACACTGTGACGTGGCGGTCGTGGCTGGTCACAAAATAAAGTCACTGTCCCGTGGGCATCTGGATAATCCTTTCCAACCCACGGACACTAATCTTCTACACGCACCTTGCTGACGATAGCGAACATTCAAGAATGGAGCAGCACAGTTACAAGCGTAAGTTACACAGCTACATAAACGCGCACACAATTACATACAATCCCCCTGCACAAACAAGCACCGTTATGGCAAATATATCGGATGTTTGCATATTCTTGATCACGCATCGTTTTGTCAACATGATCATGCCTGTAAAGGTGTGCCTCGCCTTGTCGTGAATAAAAGTTTTATTTATTTATTTATTTAAATATCTTGCTCAAAATTTCCTCGAAAGACGCTAAATCAGGCATGATCAATATTTAAAAGCCACGAGGTTGCGCAACGGATACTTCACAAGGCACCTACGTGGAAGCAACCAAATGTGGTAGGTGTTGCAGCAACGTATGTAAGAACTATAAGGAACAAAAAGGTCAGTAGGGCGACAATGAACCGGATTCATGTGGGCATAGAGTAAACAGGAAGTGGGGCAGGTAAAGTGATGACAGTATGCAAAGGCTGTAGGTATCAGTTTGGTACGTGTCAATAAAATAGTGAAAACTTTCCTCTAGTCAAAATGTCAGAATGTTTTTATAGACAGTGACCTTACTCAATAACGCGTCATATCCGCCACGTCACAGGTTTGATAAATGGACTTTTGTGGCTTTTTATAGAACGAACGCTTATCTAGTGAAAACCCACCACATCCTGGAGAACTGTCGTCGATTGCTTTGTGCGGTCGTGTACATGGGGCAAAGTGCCTCAGCAACAATTTCTATACGAGTACTTGCAGTCGTAGGATCCCTGTGTTGGCCGATAAGATAGCGCCATAGAGGTTGAAGTCAGTAGAACAGGGAATAACTGTACAGGTAAGCTAAATTTCTAGCTTATCTGAGGGCTCACTTGCTCTGCTTTCGTAAACTTGATGGAGTGTGGGGAATTCGTGCCCAAATATCCTCACTGGACATCAGTCGTTGTGTTGTGTGCAATTGTTTGCTTTTGGGATAAGGCCATGGTCCAGGTGCGCTATCGTTGGTTAGTTCGTCTCATCGCAAGCGGACGCAGTTCCTCAGTCCAATCCTGGATCTTAATATGGTTCCCGACCTCGAAGAAATGGAAAAGGAACAGTTTGAGAGAAGTCCGAAGGGGGCAGTCATGGAAACAAGCTGTGTGAAAATCCCATCTTAACGTATTTAGGCTTGAGACAGAATGATGTACAGTGTACGAAAGATTTTACTCTGAAAATGCTTTTTGATTACGCAATAAAAGCAATGGTCTAATGAGTACATTGCTGTGATGTAATTGAAGTTCTTGAGCATGGTTTTGGTACTGACTCAACGGGGTATCATTTAAATGGGTCGGGACTAACTTGTGGGAAGAAAGAAGACGGTTCAAAAACGGTTGACGATCAAAGGTTGAATGGACAGCAGCCAACCAAAGTATGAACCCGAACAAGAAGTCGCATCAGCGCGTTAATAGCTTAGATGATCTATTCGAAGGTAATAAGCTGCGGTGTCAAAAGCAAGCAAGATGGACGCATGGAACGGTGTGCGTAAGAGCAGGATTAAAAACGTAGCGGAAACCGCTCTATAATAAGTGCAAAAGGGAACACGGACAGCCAACCAGTCAGTTAAGTTGATGTGGGTTTTATAAAGAAAGAAAGACGTAGTTGGAGCGAGTTTTGGATTAAAGTACTAGCAATACTAACAAACCAGCCGTTGTGGATTATGACGGCGCGTCGGCGTATCATTAATTTAGATGGGCTACCGAGGGTTTCATGTTGGCTCTCAAATGAAAACTATACGGAACGGAGAGAACAGTAAGGGTAGGGGCCAAATTAAATACGCAGCAGAAGCCGCTCGTTGTTGACAGTTTAACTGAGCAGGAACTGCCAAGCAGGCAATTAAATGGAGAAGGGTTAACGTGAAAGAAGACCAACCGTAGCGGAAGAGAATATTGAGTAGCAGAACAAGCGATACTAGGAACCAACCATTGTAAAATATGGTGGCGTAACGGCGCTTTAGTAGATTGTGTGAATCTCCCAAGTATGGTGCTGCGGTGTGAAGTGGAAGATAGATAGGAGCAGAGAGCGGTGGGGCTAAGATCCGGATAAAGTACATAACATAAGCCTCCCTTTATTGAGAGAGGGCGCTTAAGTAATTTAAGCGAACCACTCGAATGTGGGATGCTACGGTGTCAAAGAAAGTCAGGGGGACGCAGAGAGCAATGGGGATAACCGTCAGATTAACGACCCAGCAGAAGCCACTAATTGTTGAAAGATTACAGGAAGATGGAGTGCCGTAAAGTCAGTTAAATGGAGTATGGTTCAAGTAAAAGAAGAGAAACGGTAGCGGAAGAAAAGACTGGGTTGTACTGCTGCTTACATTCTAGTGAAAGCCACAGGTCACAGAAGGTGTTCAGACGGACAGCAGTGGAAGACAGGCAATTCTAGTGGACGCATGCGCTCAGTTATATAGTTTGACTAGCTGGACAGGTATTAAGAAACGAATATAAAACATAAAGCAGAAGACGGTAACCGTTAATAAAATATAAAGAGGAATACTAATAAGATTTGGAGAGGCTCATCAATAGCAGCAGATATTATTGTCGCTTTTAACTACAATGTAATTCCAGGGTACTAAGGGGGGCAAGTAATAAAAACGATTGAAAGAAGGACAGTAAGATGAGAAGCGTTTCCCTGGTCGTAACGCAGAGCCTGTCGTGTTAAAGGAAGCGCATGCTTTTTAAACTAGTACTCCTATAGGAGTTGAGGTAGGTGCAGTGAGGAGATATTCAATAGCCGGCAAAGCTGTAGTTATTGAAAGCCAACGTATGCCGGGGACAGTTCAGACAAACAGGAAGGTAGTTAGCATACAGAACACAGTGCTCAGGAAGAGTAAAACAGCTTATTGGCCTGCAGGCCCTGGGACGATTAGTGTCGGATCTCTGAAAGCAGTGGGAAAGCCGGAGACTGGTCAGGCGGATCTTGATTAGGGCAGGGTTCGACCACACATCTCTCCAGTAGACGAAAAAATGCAAACAGAGTGAGCGGAAAGGAAACCCAGCGTCGGGAAGAAAAACGCTACTATGGAGTAGAAATTGAAGTGATGTGAACAAACCGTTGGGTCTGCCGCTCCTTGCTCGTTAATGTCTCAGTGTTCAGAACGCAAGTGACCATGAGCCAAGGCTAGAAAGTCGCTTTATTGTGGTTGAGCCGTAATACTTAGGTCTGAATACTAACAAAAAGCGTCGGCAAAAATATGAAAGTTAAAGATGTAAGGGGGGATAATACTAAGAATGAGTCATGGCCGGCAATGATTTTGACGTAAGGGTTACGGAGAGTTGGGTCATTAGAACCTACATCTCAGAAGTCTGGGAGAAATCAAGAAGCAAGAGACCGTTCAGACGAGACCAGATAAGATAGCGCATTGATGCTGTGCCGGCAAATTTACGAGGGATTATAGGCATGGAGTGTTATCAGCAAAGAAAGAGTTCGGGATGGGGGAAGGTTAAGGATAATTGGCTCCGCAGACTGACGAATATGAGGGAAGCCTATGACAAGCCATTTTCTGAGGCCACCAGGCATGCGTACAGAAAATTCAGTGATGCAGTAGGTTTCTAGTGTTATGGCCTTATATAGCTTTGGGCGGCATGGTTTCATTCTGTTAGGCAGGTAATCCGAGGGAGCATGTGGACCGGTGGTAAAGAAGAATAAGCAAAGTGCCAGCGGCGTAGTACGTACCCAGAGCAATGAAAGCAGTTGGCACAGTAACTTCTAGGTAGGATGCTAAATGGCTGATAAGTGGAAGAGGAGGCAGGATCGTTCATTTGCTGTCAGTAGTTCAGGATAGGTCAGAATAAGAAGGAATGAAGCCAAGCTCATACAATTGCAGGACGGAGAGATAAGTACGAATAACAAGTGGGGAGCGAAGTCTTGCGACTAAAACTTGAAGGCAAATGAGAACGGAAATAATAGGAGTATGCAACTAATAAGTCAGCAACGCCGTTGCTTTAATACTCAGGAATGAAGTATGTGGTGGTTGAGTGGAAAAATATGTATATTTTATCAGGGCCTTGTTGCCTGAACACGTCTTTCGTAATGAAGCTGCCCAGAAGTTTCGCTAATTTGTGGACACAGAATTAATTTTTTGGCCGAGGAGAATTCCAAGGCAGTTTTTGACGCTCAGGCGATTACTGGTAGCTTGTTCCATACGTGCGCATATCTATATAGAAAGAAAGTTGAACGAACGTTGCGACGTGTCTTAGGGAGAGAGAATGGACAAGGGTTTATTACGGGTAAAATAGCATCGCTTAACAAGTCCCGTGGGATGGAAATTATTGTGAAAATAAATTGCATAATAAAGTGAAAAGCGTTGTGGTGGACTCACCATAGACTGATGTGGAATAGCAGAGATGTTCGCATATTAAACGTATAAATTCATAAATTCAATGGTTAGGCGTTTGGCAAGAAGCCTTTTGATTGCTTTTTTAGTCCCTGGCTAACAAGTCATAAAATGAAATGTAAGTGAGACAATGCATCATCAACAGGTTTTATGAAAAGCGCCAGATTGAGAGCAGAGACAACATAATTAGGGAAGGCATTCCAAGGCTCACACACGCGGAGAGAACAGAAATTTCTACGGCATTCAAGCCGGCTATAATGAATCATCAGTTTCAGAGGGTGACCTCTTAGCCTAGTGTTGTGGTTCAATTCCAGCAGCGGACGGCAAATGTGGTTTGGGTTCTTCAGATTCTGGTAAACCATTATGAGATCCCCCCGCAAAAGCCGATATCGACTATTGTACATGCTTAGCGATTTCAGTCTAAGCTGATAGGGCAGATGAAAGAGGCGTGTTGAGTATGGGGAAAGGTATTTTGCCCATCCGTTGAAAGAATTTGCCTATGTTGCGTCAGAGATTTTTAAAACAATTATAGAGGAATACGAAGTTAGCTTTAAACCTGCGGCACCAGAGAGGCTCCAGTCCAAGCAGTTTGCAGTGACCTTGATAACTGAGCACAGATGGCTTAGAAGACCCGTAATAAAAGACCGCTGGACTCCCTCGATCTTTATTCTTTTGCGCTTACGTGAGTTGGATTTAACGATCGAGCAGTACCCTAAAATCGGCTTGGTAAGTGCATTGTAAAGTGTGGGTCGAGAGTGTTCCAGGCTTACTGATTTTAGTATAACCCACTAATAGACCTGGCTTTGGCAGAGCTGTAGTTGGCTTGTTCGGAAAAGGCAGCAAGGTATAGGAATGCACACCAAGGTCGCGCACAGTGGAACTGCTACCTAAAGATGTACAGTTGGGAGCTAGGGAGTTGTGTGGTATAGTGCAAGGTTAAGGGAAAAAGCTGCACTTCGTTTGTGAGAATTCTAGCTTCTAAATATCCCACCAAGTTTCCAGAGCACGAAGATCGTACTGAATGTTTAAGCGGCCATTTTGTATGCCGCTGGAATCGAATGAAAATACAACCTGCATATCATCAGCAAACATGTATGGAGTGCCATATTTAAGGAACTGGGAAACGTGACTAATGTATCAGAGCAGCAGCAAAGGAAAAATAAACAGTTATGGAACGCGCCGCCAGTTATGGCAGCGCCGTTGGAAGATGTATCGCCTAGGTTTATTGAACGCATGCAGCTTGGAAGATGAGAAGCAAACCAAGCTAGAATATGACTAGACACGCCGATTGCAGCTAGTTTCGCCGTAGTCCATTGTGAAGAACCGGGTCAAAGGCTTTTCTATGCCCAAGTGGATAATGATTAGCACTGGCGCATAGTCCATAGAGTGCGTCACGTAGTTCGAGAATTAAAACTGCCATGTTTGGCAAGATTTGGCTGGCAGAAATCCGTGTTTTGACTCATTCGTGAGGTCGCGCTGCAGTAGGAAAGGGAATATGCACTCCTTGACTATCCTTGGGTTGTAGAGCTGCCTTCTACTGCTGTACTGATGCTACTCTGCGCACTTATTTTGGTGGATCAAGCACTTCAATGGAGGATTGTATACGAGTCGTTTGGACTGGGTCGGACTTGTGAGCCCACCAACCTCACATCAGTCAACCCCAGTTGGGGTAAAAGTTTTGTTTGCAAGCATACGTGAAAGGGCATAATCGGTGGACCGGCGGAAGATAAGGAAAGATGTTGTCGGAGGCCAGGGACCGTAGGTTGTAGAGATGTGTAAGAGGAAGTCGGTCGTATATAAATTTAGGTTGAGAGATCTGGAACATTAGTAGGTGTACTGCAGTGGGTCAATGGCTTCGTCCAAGTGGCTGGAGCAGGCTGGACAGCGTCAATTACATCATGTCCATCAATCGAGATAAATGGTATAGCGCCGTATCCTGATCCAGGCGTACTAGGATAGGAGGCCCGCAACTTTCAGCTTTCCATAGACACGGGGATACGGGAAATTGTTAAGCGATTCGCGGAGTGCTGGCATGTGGTGGACGGGCTGCAGGTTTGCGGCTTTCAGAAGGCCAGGGGTGTGCGGTGGTTCTGACACTCTTACAGTTGAAATAGTTAGGTGGCCGTTGACAGTGTGTCATTATAGCACGAGCAGCAGCGAAACCCAACTTTCTAGGGAGCGACTGACTTAGCGTAGGGCTAGTGGTGTTGAGTAGATACGTCTGGCGGTTAGGCCATTCCAATTTTGCGGTTACATTATAGGCTTCGGCCCGTAACAGGGAGATGGGAGTTTTGATATGTCGGTGTCAACGGACTGGATGTTTCGCTATTTTGGTACCCACAACGGGGTTGTCTTGGCCATGTTAGAACGTTTGTACGTTGTACTTTTACTGTACGGTTGTGGCTTTGATGGAAGCCGAGGAGCCTTATCAACCAAACAACCTCGGTTAGGGTTGATAGACTTTGGCGTCCGACCAGTGCGAGATTGCATGTAATCTTTTATGACACTATCAAAGTGGGTGTAATATTCCGTTAGTTTGGCAATGCATCCCATTTTATCCTGCTATCCCACGGCCCTTGCAGTGCTGGCTCTGCAACCGTTTCCTCGCTACAGCTATAGCATATAGTCCCGTGAACTCGCACTACAGATTTCAACCTTGAATGTTTATCAGCACATGCCTTTTCTTCAGTTAGTGAGCGACCCATGTTTCCCAATGAAACCGGCGCGTACCCTTGCTCTTCTCTATCGTCTAGTTAACTTGTGTGCTTTAATGTAGAAGTCCAACTAGTAGTGGCATACTTTAGTATCTTTTGACACTGCTGCCCAACTTGTGCCGCTGCCCCAGGCACGTTTCAGAGCTCGCTCTGCAACTGTTCTTTTGCCATAGCTATAGTAGGTAGTCCCGTCTATTATCGCTTCTGGTTTCAAATTTGAATACCTATTAGTAGGTGCCATATGCTTAAATAGCGCGCAGCTCCTGCTTTACATCTAATTCGGCAAACACCTTTACTCGTTTCTGCCGCCCCATTAGAGTTATAGTTCAAGCTGTATGAGCAACACTTGGAGTGAAACCATTAGCAGCTTTTGGCGGTGCAGCCTGTACTATTACTCTACCTCTGGTTACTTTGAGAGCTGACTCTACAACCGCTATCTGGCTACAGCTGTTGCAAATATTGCAGCCTGTTCTCCCTTAGGTTTTCAACACTATACCTATTATTCCATGCCTAAGTCAAAAGAGTGCGTCGCACCTGATTATTAATGAAGCGGGCTGCCAGCAACGCCATACACGGCAGCATATTTGGCTTTACTTTCTACTGTGGAATTCCGCCTCATAGTGGAACACTTGGTTATGTTTTACCGCTGCTGCGCCTACTATTCTGCTATTAATAGTTGGTTTCAGAGCTGCCTCTGCGACCGATTCCTTACTTGGGCAGTAATAGGCAATCCCTTCTCTTCTCGCTCCTGTTTTTAATGTTGAATGCCTATCAGTCCCTGCCTCGTCATACGACGGAGGGCAGTTTCTTTCTCATTATATATCCAACTCCCAGTATCCCTCTTCTCGGCCGTCTATCTGATTTGTATGCTGTACTGTGGAACTGTAACAAGGAGTGCAGCACTTAGTATCTTTTGATGCCACTGTTTATCGTTTTACGCTATTCCAGGCCCATTTCAGAGCTGACTTTGCGACTGTATGATCACTAAAGCTCTAGTATATAGACCCTTTTATTCTTGTCTCAACTTCACTGACGTGTCACAACAGCACCCAACTATTTCTCTAGCGCACGATTACTGAACATGTTGCGTTATTGGTCTCAGGGGTTTCCACCACGGCGTAACAAATCCAGTAACACTCATAATGTTTCGAACGACAAGCTCTACCACTGTCGAGCAATTGCTCAACCTACATCTTAGTCGCATATTCTACTGCATACTAAGTTCTTCCGGTTCCCATAACTTATGCACCGGTTAACGACGCCTGACCCGCCCGGTTCCATCACAGGACCACCGTTGCGCACGCTAGGCCAATTCGGATAGCAGCTGTCTCTCTCATGCAACAACTATTGGGTCTCGTAGTTGCATGCAACATAAGAGATTCGTTGTATAATATACTCTGTCATTCAGCTGCTTCCAACCACAAATACGTCATCAAAAATTTATATCTATACATTAACACAGGCCTGTTTGATTCTCTTGGCAGTTTGCTCGGTTCGCTTGTATTTTCTCGCCTATTCTAATAAATAACATCATCTGCACCAAACACCCTTGGGGACATACCTGCAACGCTCAACTGGTCACGGAAACAACACAGCACAATGAACTCAGCCGCAGTTTGCAATCATGACATACTAAACAAACCCAGAAAATAATGAAATCAACACGGGTCACCCGAGTCTTGCGACTTCAACAAAACCAATCACTTGCGGTCGGCTCTGAAGAAGCAAACCGCCCGGCCATATGAAGCAAAATGGCGAAACAGGACTGCGAATAAGCGCGAGGACAAGCCGTCAAATGTAGACTTGTCAATGTCGTATCACCGGTCGGCAGTGTTCTAGGACGTGGTGCATTTTCGCCTGGCTAGCCTACTCCCTACAAAGAGCTACAAATCTCTGTTTACCAACATTGCGATGTGGCTGATGGGACTCGCTTCTCAATAAAAGCAACTGCCCAAACCACACATTGACGTATTGACCGATGCCACATTTCAAAACTCGGTGCATATATCTGCTCTCGTACGACTAAGCCTCCATATCAGGTCAGTGACATGCCACATCTTCTTAAACCATTTTGCAGCTTTATCTTCATGCTTCACTCACCTGACGTTCACTGTGTACGCAACCTAATCGGACAAGGTCCTCACTGGCATACCCCGGACTAATGGTCTAACTCTTATCTCTACATCTCATATTCTGTGAGGATAGACTTCATACAATCGTCGGATCATGTTGGCCTACACCACTGACTGCATCTACACTACTCTAGCTCTTGGTTCAGATAATCATACTACTATGTACAACATTGCACTATGCTGCTGGTGCCCAAAAGCACGCCTCAATTTATCGCACCAAAACTAATTATTTGTTTCGTTACGCATGTGCTCCACTTCTGCACTGCCTTATTCGCGCACTGGGTGCAGCTGCCACTTACTTCCGGTATGTGTGCATCGCAGTTTCGTAACATTCCCTTATGCAATCTACATGCGCATTAGCACCGGCTTCAAAAGTGCTTGCCTAATTCAAAGCAATGAAAGTAACGCTGGCTCTTACCAAGTAGCATTAAGGGTACGCGGAAAGGCCCGTTTAGTTGCTAAATACTTGTTATTTTTCGCGCACTGAGGGTAGCGTCCGTATGTACGCACGCTTCCCAAAATAACACGGAACTTATAGATGGGATAGACATCTCACATTCCCACTTCTTTATCTAACATTATGTCCGTAATTTGTCCTTCCCTGTCATCAGTGAGTTCAAGGGTGTGAACCCAATTTTTCCGTCAACAATGTCATATTTTGTGGTTTCACCATAACCATCCTACGGGACCCGTTGGGCATTAGCATTTTTACAAGTATAAAACCAAGGTTCCATTATTTCCCAAGGCGAGTTCCTCAGTATACTGCCATTGCGCCTGCCATCTCCCAACTGTGTGTGGGAGGCGGCTTACGTAGGACATTTTACCTGGTAACCTGAAATCACGTACCTAAACCTTGTACAAATGTAAGCTGCCATATGTCATACGTTTCAATGTGCACCAATACGTGCAGCTTAAAAATTTATCAAATCCCTACAACTCAGTGATCTGCGGGGTGGACATAACGCCCAACATTCATCCATCGCCTACTTGCGAGCTCTTTGCATATGCTTGAGCAACCACCTACGTGAATTATTCCTAGACATTTTAAACCAATAATTTATAAATATTTTATTTTCGTATTCATCGAGGCACACCAAATCCGGCATGATCAAAAGTTACATGCAATTCGGTTGCGCAACGGAAACGCTACGCGCAGTAATTGGCTGTGGCAGAGTATTGTACAATCGGCTAAAACAGTTGGAGCACTCAGAAGGAGCAAAGTCATCATTAGGGTGACGATAAAATGGTTTCAGGTGTGCGTAGAATAAATAGAAAAAGCACGGTAGGTGGAGTGGTGACAGTGTGCGAAGACTGAGTGTATCGTTGTTGTACGTGTCAGAAAAATAGTGCAAACTGACTCCTGTCGATATTGCAGCGTGTAACAGTGAGCTGTGACTTTATGCAGTGGCGCGTCCTATCCGCCGCTGCACAGTGTTCATAAAAGGATATTTGTGGCTTTTTCTGGGGCGAACGATTGCCAGGCGAAGACACACCACGTCCTGGAACACTGTCGTCAATTGCTTTGAACGGTCATGTACAACTAACAAGGTTTTATTTGAACCAATTGTTCATTCTGTTATTCGCAGTCAACTGACGTTTCTGTTGGCTAAACAAATAGCACAGTCAGGGCCTAACATGGACGCTGAGGCCAGTCGAGTATCGTTCCCCAAAACGTGCATGCGTAGGACCCTAACTGCACACGATGACGCTTTTCGGTCCTCCCTCAACCTGTTCCTTTCTCATTAATCCGAGGTCTGGAAATTAAGTAAGATCCATTTTTGGACTAAAGGACTGCCTCCGCCTGCGATGAGACGAATTCACCAACAATGGCGCACCTGGATCATGGTCTTATACTAAAAGCAAACAATTGCACCCAACACAACGACGGATGTCCAGTGAGGATAGCTGGACACGAATTCTTCACACCTTATCAAGTTTACGAAAGCAGAGCAAGTAAGCCCCAGATACGCTGGAAATTTGGCTTACCTGCAGAGTTATTCCCCTACTCTACTGGCCTCAACCTCTATGGCGGGCTCTGACAGAGTTATCTGATCAGCTAACACAGGGATCCTACGATTGCAAGTACTCGTAGAGAAATTGTCGCTAGGACGCTTTGCGTTTGCTCTATAAAAAGTCACAACGGTCCGTTTATCAACACTTCAACGTGGCGGATGTAACTGGCCGCTGAGTAAGGTTACTGATTACAAATACCTTCTAGCATATTGCTCAGAGGAAAGCTTTCGCTATTTTATTGACACGTACCAAAATGATGCTCTCAGCCTTTGCATACTGTCACCACTTTACCTTCCGTCCTTTTCCTGTGTGCTCTATGCCCGCAGAAATCCAGTTCATCGTCGCCCTACTGACCTTTCTGCTACTTATGCGTACTTCAGCAGTTTGTGCAACTCCTAACAACTTTGGTTACATCGACATAGGTGCCTTGTGAAGGATCTGTTGCCCAACATCATTGCCTTTAACGTTGATCACGCGTGAGTTGGCGTGCCTAGATGAATTCTAGAATGAATATTTATTTATTTATTTAATAGTGCTGGTGTCGCTGCTGACTTACTTTCCCCTACCTATAAGTATTACATGGTTCCTAGTGCTGCAATTTGGTTGCAGTTGGATGCCACCTCTTTGAGGTTAAGTGTACCTGCTTTTTATGACCCTTGGGCTATACTTGTTCTATTTATACATACGTACACCTTCAGTACCGCTGTCCATGGCATGATACAAAACATGAAACCATTTCTCACATCTGCATTTATGCGCAAACACACATTGCGGTACTCCAAGTATTTACGTTCAGCCTTTGCATCTGCCCGCCTTATTACACATGAGCGCAATGCGCATTTCCATTCCCGAGTAGCCGTGACTCTCCGGAGCACAATTCTCGACTATAAGTAAAAGTCCATGCTGCATGGGGACTTGCGAACTCAGCATATTAAGGTACTGTATGCAATATATATGTTTACAACTAGCAAGCGCTGTTCATTAATAAGTTAAGGTATGTGTATCATAAACTATAAATGTCTCTGCTGTAGTGGAAATCTAGATGATAACTGTACATGGCAAATTGAATGTCGTTGGTAAGGTATTATGCTAACTGGACATTATAAGTAGTCACAATTTGAAAGCATTGCAGGCAAGGATGTGTTCTTACTGGACAATTGATTGCTCAGGAGGAACATCGCGCGAATTGAATGCGTGATGGCAGCCAAATTGAAAGCATCTGTGTATTACTGCTGATTGCAATTTTAGGCTTCAGCGAACCAGGAGCGTTTGTAAAAAAACGTGAACTGTAAGGAATGCATAAGGAACGTCTAGGGTAACTTATTAATGAACAGCGCTTGCTAGTTGTAAACATATATATTGCATACAGTACCTTAATATGCTGAGTTCGCAAGTCCCCATGCAGCATGGACGTTTACTTATAGTCGAGAATTGTGCTCCGGAGAGTCACGGCTACTCGGGAATGGAAATGCGCATTGCGCTCATGTGTAATAAGGCGGGCAGATGCAAAGGCTGAACGTAAATACTTGGAGTACCGCAATGTGTGTTTGCGCATAAATGCAGATGTGAGAAATGGTTTCATGTTTTGTATCATGCCATGGACAGCGGTACTGAAGGTGTACGTATGTATAAATAGAACAAGTATAGCCCAAAGGTCATAAAAAGCAGGTACAATTAACCTCAAAGAGGTGGCATCCAACTGCAACCAAATTGCAGCACTAGGAACCATGTAATACTTATAGGTAGGGGAAAGTAAGTCAGCAGCGACACCAGCACTATTAAATAAATAAATAAATATTCATTCTAGAATTCATCCAGGCACGCCAACTCACGCGTGATCAACGTTAAAGGCAATGATGTTGGGCAACAGATCCTTCACAAGGCACCTATGTCGATGTAACCAAAGTTGTTAGGAGTTGCGCAAACTGCTGAAGTACGCATAAGAAGCAGAAAGGTCAGTAGGGCGACGATGAACTGGATTTCTGCGGGCATAGAGCACACAGGAAAAGGACGGAAGGTAAAGTGGTGACAGTATGCAAAGGCTGAGAGCATCATTTTGGTACGTGTCAATAAAATAGCGAAAGCTTTCCTCTGAGCAATATGCTAGAAGGTATTTGTAATCAGTAACCATACTCAGCGGCCAGTCACATCCGCCACGTTGAAGTGTTGATAAACGGACCGTTGTGACTTTTTATAGAGCAAACGCAAAGCGTCCTAGCGACAATTTCTCTACGAGTACTTGCAATCGTAGGATCCCTGTGTTAGCTGATCAGATAGCTCAGTCAGAGCCCGCCATAGAGGTTGAGGCCAGTAGAACAGGGAATAACTGTACAGGTAAGCTAAATTTCCAGCGTATCTGGGGCTTACTTGCTCTGCTTTCGTAAACTTGATAAGGTGTGAAGAATTCGTGTCCAGCTATCCTCACTGGACATCCGTCGTTGTGTTGGGTGCAATTGTTTGCTTTTAGTATAAGACCATGATCCAGGTGCGCCATTGTTGGTGAATTCGTCTCATCGCAGGCGGAGGCAGTCCTTTAGTCCAAAAATGGATCTTACTTAATTTCCAGACCTCGGATTAATGAGAAAGGAACAGGTTGAGGGAGGACCGAAAAGCGTCATCGTGTGCAGTTAGGGTCCTACGCATGCACGTTTTGGGGAACGATACTCGACTGGCCTCAGCGTCCATGTTAGGCCCTGACTGTGCTATTTGTTTAGCCAACAGAAACGTCAGTTGACTGCGAATAACAGAATGAACAATTGGTTCAAATAAAACCTTGTTAGTTGTACATGACCGTTCAAAGCAATTGACGACAGTGTTCCAGGACGTGGTGTGTCTTCGCCTGGCAATCGTTCGCCCCAGAAAAAGCCACAAATATCCTTTTATGAACACTGTGCAGCGGCGGATAGGACGCGCCACTGCATAAAGTCACAGCTCACTGTTACACGCTGCAATATCGACAGGAGTCAGTTTGCACTATTTTTCTGACACGTACAACAACGATACACTCAGTCTTCGCACACCGTCACCACTCCACCTACCGTGCTTTTTCTATTTATTCTACGCACACCTGAAACCATTTTATCGTCACCCTAATGATGACTTTGCTCCTTCTGAGTGCTCCAACTGTTTTAGCCGATTGTACAATACTCTGCCACAGCCAATTACTGCGCGTAGCGTTTCCGTTGCGCAACCGAATTGCATGTAACTTTTGATCATGCCGGATTTGGTGTGCCTCGATGAATACGAAAATAAAATATTTATAAATTATTGGTTTAAAATGTCTAGGAATAATTCACGTAGGTGGTTGCTCAAGCATATGCAAAGAGCTCGCAAGTAGGCGATGGATGAATGTTGGGCGTTATGTCCACCCCGCAGATCACTGAGTTGTAGGGATTTGATAAATTTTTAAGCTGCACGTATTGGTGCACATTGAAACGTATGACATATGGCAGCTTACATTTGTACAAGGTTTAGGTACGTGATTTCAGGTTACCAGGTAAAATGTCCTACGTAAGCCGCCTCCCACACACAGTTGAGAGATGGCAGGCGCAATGGCAGTATACTGAGGAACTCGCCTTGGGAAATAACGGAACCTTGGTTTTATACTTGTAAAAATGCTAATGCCCAACGGGTCCCGTAGGATGGTTATGGTGAAACCACAAAATATGACATTGTTGACGGAAAAATTGGGTTCACACCTTTGAACTCACTGATGACAGGGAAGGACAAATTACGGACATAATGTTAGATAAAGAAGTGGGAATGTGAGATGTCTATCCCATCTATAAGTTCCGTGTTATTTTGGGAAGCGTGCGTACATACGGACGCTACCCTCAGTGCGCGAAAAATAACAAGTATTTAGCAACTAAACGGGCCTTTCCGCGTACCCTTAATGCTACTTGGTAAGAGCCAGCGTTACTTTCATTGCTTTGAATTAGGCAAGCACTTTTGAAGCCGGTGCTAATGCGCATGTAGATTGCATAAGGGAATGTTACGAAACTGCGATGCACACATACCGGAAGTAAGTGGCAGCTGCACCCAGTGCGCGAATAAGGCAGTGCAGAAGTGGAGCACATGCGTAACGAAACAAATAATTAGTTTTGGTGCGATAAATTGAGGCGTGCTTTTGGGCACCAGCAGCATAGTGCAATGTTGTACATAGTAGTATGATTATCTGAACCAAGAGCTAGAGTAGTGTAGATGCAGTCAGTGGTGTAGGCCAACATGATCCGACGATTGTATGAAGTCTATCCTCACAGAATATGAGATGTAGAGATAAGAGTTAGACCATTAGTCCGGGGTATGCCAGTGAGGACCTTGTCCGATTAGGTTGCGTACACAGTGAACGTCAGGTGAGTGAAGCATGAAGATAAAGCTGCAAAATGGTTTAAGAAGATGTGGCATGTCACTGACCTGATATGGAGGCTTAGTCGTACGAGAGCAGATATATGCACCGAGTTTTGAAATGTGGCATCGGTCAATACGTCAATGTGTGGTTTGGGCAGTTGCTTTTATTGAGAAGCGAGTCCCATCAGCCACATCGCAATGTTGGTAAACAGAGATTTGTAGCTCTTTGTAGGGAGTAGGCTAGCCAGGCGAAAATGCACCACGTCCTAGAACACTGCCGATCGGTGATACGACATTGACAAGTCTACATTTGACGGCTTGTCCTCGCGCTTATTCGCAGTCCTGTTTCGCCATTTTGCTTCATATGGCCGGGCGGTTTGCTTCTTCAGAGCCGACCGCAAGTGATTGGTTTTGTTGAAGTCGCAAGACTCGGGTGACCCGTGTTGATTTCATTATTTTCTGGGTTTGTTTAGTATGTCATGATTGCAAACTGCGGCTGAGTTCATTGTGCTGTGTTGTTTCCGTGACCAGTTGAGCGTTGCAGGTATGTCCCCAAGGGTGTTTGGTGCAGATGATGTTATTTATTAGAATAGGCGAGAAAATACAAGCGAACCGAGCAAAACTGCCAAGAGAATCAAACAGGCCTGTGTTAATGTATAGATATAAATTTTTAATGACGTATTTGTGGTTGGAAGCAGCTGAATGACAGAGTATATTATACAACGAATCTCTTATGTTGCATGCAACTACGAGACCCAATAGTTGTTGCATGAGAGAGACAGCTGCTATCCGAATTGGCCTAGCGTGCGCAACGGTGGTCCTGTGATGGAACCGGGCGGGTCAGGCGTCGTTAACCGGTGCATAAGTTATGGGAACCGGAAGAACTTAGTATGCAGTAGAATATGCGACTAAGATGTAGGTTGAGCAATTGCTCGACAGTGGTAGAGCTTGTCGTTCGAAACATTATGAGTGTTACTGGATTTGTTACGCCGTGGTGGAAACCCCTGAGACCAATAACGCAACATGTTCAGTAATCGTGCGCTAGAGAAATAGTTGGGTGCTGGTGTGACACGTCAGTGAAGTTGAGACAAGAATAAAAGGGTCTATATACTAGAGCTTTAGTGATCATACAGTCGCAAAGTCAGCTCTGAAATGGGCCTGGAATAGCGTAAAACGATAAACAGTGGCATCAAAAGATACTAAGGGCTGCACTCCTTGTTACAGTTCCACAGTACAGCATACAAATCAGATAGACGGCCGAGAAGAGGGATACTGGGAGTTGGATATATAATGAGAAAGAAACTGCCCTCCGTCGTATGACGAGGCAGGGACTGATAGGCATTCAACATTAAAAACAGGAGCGAGAAGAGAAGGGATCGCCTATTACTGCCTATTACTGCTCTTGCATGGAAGTAGGTAAAATATGAGTATATGTTTCTCGTTGGCAATTA
>OX104068.1:76750225-77005548 GCA_944474145.2 Dicrocoelium dendriticum | reverse complement strand
CAAACACCACGGCCATATCAGGGTCATTGTTGCTTGCAACAAATGGGCACTCCCCAATTTTCACATGCACTCGCTGTGCACTGTTACTTTGCCTTGACGCTAGCTGTGGGTCTAAGTCAAGCCTATTTCTATATCGAATGGTCTGAACCAGATAGATTTATATTACTTCTTGCAGTAACGCAGTTACTCCGACTGAGCTGCTCACATTGTCGCAGTAGGATAGGTTAATGGCTCCATACGTGTTTATGCGGACTTTTCAACCTGTCTTAATTAGGTCCTTCAGACACACAACTATCCACCACCAGTTCCAACAGAAAATTTTGCGAAGCTTTCGGGTGTTAGGTTGCTCGCCATCCTGGGTCCGGCAGACGCATATCTACAGCTCGCTGTTGAAAATGACTCAAAGGAATTGCTGACCATTAACACACATTGTAGCTTGTGTCCTGTTACTCGATTGCCGCTTGAAATGAAATCAGTTCCTGCCATTTTTCAGCAGCTAGTGAATACATGCTCGCGGGCAGCAGTCGCGTTGCAGCTTATTTAGATGATACCTTATTTTGCAGAGCGAATCCAGAGAAGCTAGCATGGAGTTTCAGCCAGACCCTGGCTCGAATATAAGAGTATAGCCTAGGTTTGCTACCGGATAAGCGTAGTTTACGCCTACCGCAGCTTAAACACCTGGGTTTAGCATTGAGCAAACCAGACGACGCGCAGACACAGGGAACTTTTAAACTATTGTTAACATGTCAGTAAAAATGGACCTCAGTACCACACGCCATTTCCTTTGAATGTTTAGTCACAACTGTTATTTCCTCCCTGAACCGCAGCAACTGCGTGCACCTCTGAACGCAATATTTATTCAAGGGGTCAAGTGGAACTGGTCGACCGGTTGCCAAAGACAGGCTGCTCGGATAAATAAACTGCTAACTTCGCATCTCCTTCGCACACATATTAAGCTTAAACTTCCGATTATGGTGGCTGCCTATGCAAGAAACTATGACACGGGCGCTGTGTTATCCAAAGATTTCCCAGACAACTTTGCGAAATCTTTCTGCAAGGTAGCTCGAGCATTAGCAGCAGCAGAGAAAAATTTCTCACAGGTGGAAAAGGATGGCTTGGCTAATGTATGGGTTGTTCGTAATTTCACAAAGGCTACAAGGTTGACGTTTCGAGTTACCCACGAGTTGCAAACCATTGCCGATCATAGTTGATTGACAAAAGTTATCCTGGCAATCATCGCCAGCCGTTTACGGAGATAAGCGCTATTTTTACTGGCATGTCGTGTCAACGTCTACTAACATACAGCAACCGATTTTCGGCAAACCAATGTCTTGTATCGGTTAAATTCTGATCACCTGGCAGACAACAAGATTGTGATCTGCAGTATTAAAGTAGACCAGGATAACAGTCAGTAATTATCGACACAGCAAAATGCCTACCAGACTGGTTACAATCTATACAACAACACACAGTATAGCAAGCCATACTTCATAAAGTGATGAAGCATATTAAATTAAGTTGGCTATCACAGGCGTCAGATTCCCAATACATCCAATACCATAGGTGCTAGAAAGTTTTATCCACGGAGTATTCGTGCATGTTTTGCGTTGGAGGTGAGTTTAGCCCCAAATCTTTACAACGACCCCCTACTCATTCAACGTCAGCAGCGGCGACAAGTAATCACAGGCACTAAAGCACTGGCCAAAAGTTATGATCATTGGCCCAAACTTGACGATGATATGGCGCACTTGTCTAAGCTGTGCAAAATGTGTAATGGTGCAACGGACGCTGAATGGTCTAGCGCTCTTACCATGACCGGAAACAACAACGCCCTAGGGCCGAGTTAGTGTGGACTTCGCAGACCGAGTTGACGATAGATAGTATCTCATTGTAAATAACGCTTACTATAAGTGAAAATTGTTCATCACAATATTGACCATAACAACCGCAACAACAATTGGCATACAGCCGCGCCATGCTTTTATTCATTTTGGTGTGCGCGAAACCTTTGTTCCCGACAATGGACCAGAGTAACCCTCGGAGAAATTCGCGATATGTTGTCACTCCAAGTGTGTGACACATAAGCACACACCGCCCTTCCACCCTCAAGTTACTAGTCAGCTTAAGCGCTTTGTTGACGCGTACAAGCGAGCACTGACCAAACCGCGGGGGTCGGTCCTAAGAACCAGCGCATACAACGAGCCTCATGGTGTAGTGAATCAGGCAAAGTTCCGCTTGCAATCGAAGGTCACCGTTAGAAGTGCTATTAAGCAGAAATCTCAGGTCTCCCTAGGATACAATAATGTCCAAGCAAAGAAAATTAGTAGACTGAAAAATTACGGGACTGTCACAACACCAGAAACGTGGCATCGTGTAGAATCCAAGCATATTTGACCTGGTAGGAGCAAGTGATTGCCAACAATACAAAAACAGTTGGGCTCCTGATGCAGTTCCTAGACAAACTGGTAAAGTCACTTGCCTTCTAGAGTATCATGACGAAATGTAGCAGAGCCAAATGAACCAGCTCAGACACCGCTCTAGCAGTAACCATTGTTAACCTCACCGCAATTCCAAGCTTTCTTTTCAGCTATTCCTGCAGGAGTTTCCGTTGCCGAGATTAACAGACGCAAACGCGAATCGCGTGGAATACGCGAGCCGGAACTCGGTACCAGAATTGGCTTCGGTGTTTAACGTTTGTTCCAGTGGCTTAGTTTGCTACTATATTTCTTCATACTCTAGTCTTTCGAAAGCTTTTCCTTTTTCCAAGGTTTACTCGGTTTGCATTTTGGAGACAGAAATCAAATTTAGCGGAAGCATCTTTGGTTACATTTTTGTTAATTTTTATTTTTCTAGTTGACTACGCCGACTTAGTATGTCCCTTATCAAACGGGTTTCATATTTAGCTGCATTTCTAGCAATTATTTGTCACCCACTTTGGTCCTTCTAATCCCGCCGCTCTTATTTTTTGCCATGTGCGCACTATTAAATGTGCCGACCGCGCGCACCAAAAGAGTCCTAAGAATTTATACATAGGTATATAAATAGGTCATTCTGGACAAAGCGTGGCACATCTTTTGGGCATGAACAGCATATTGCAATATGGTACATGATAGCATGAGCACCTGGACCGAAAGCAGGAGTACTCTAGATTCAGTCATTATTGTGGGCCTACGTGGCCCAAAGATTGCATGAACTCTATCATCGCAGTATGTAATATGTAGAGATAAGAAGTAGGTCATTAATTCGGATGGTGTCAGTGAGGACCTAGTCCGCTTAGGTTGTGTACACAGTGCACGTCATGCGAGTGAAGCATAAAGATAAAGCTGCAAAATAGTTTAAGAATAATGGCATTTCACTGACCTGCTATGGAGGCGTAGTCCTACTAGGGCAGATATATGCACAGAGATTTGAAATTTAGAACAGGTCAGGACGCCAATGTGTGGTTGGGACAGTGCATTTTTTGAGTGGCGCGTCACATCCGCCACGTTCCAATGTTGTTAAGCAGACATTTGTGACTTTTTGTAGGGAGTTCGCTTGCCAAGAGAAACTTCGCCAATTCCTAGAACACTGCCGTCCGGTGATGACATTGAAAAGATTGCATTTTGCCGATGGTTCACGCGCTTATTCACGGTCAGGTTGCGCCAGTTTGCTACCTATGGCTGTGTGGTTGTCTTCTTCAGAGTCGATCGCAAGTGGTTGGCGCTGTTGAAGGCGCACGACTCAGGTGGCTTGTGTTGATGTGCTTATTTTTCTGAGTTTCTGTAGCGTGTCAGGATTGCGAAATGCGGCTGAGTTCATTGTTCTGTGTTGTTTCCGCGGCCAGTTGAGCGTAGCAGGTATGTCCTCAGAGGTGTTCCGTGCAGATGATGTTATCCCTTAGAATAAGCGAGAACAGACAAGCGGACCGAGCAAATTGCTAAGTAAATAGAGCACGACCATTGTTATGCATAGATACAAATTTCTGAGGACGTACTTGTGGTTGGAAGCAATGGAATGTCAGCGTATATTATACAACAGATCTCTTGTTTTGCATGCGAGTACGGGACACATGTTCTTGGCGAGTTGGATCCTGCTTCCATATAAATGTTGCACAAGTAGTGCTCTGTGCAACATTCACAACAAACAACATCAACGAGCACACTGCTCAACTGAAGGAGCCAGAAATACTTCTGGTTGGGTGCATAAACATCTTCAGCTCTAAGCTTAACAAATACTATGCATATATACCCATAATCTTTTTACTCCCATGCAAGAGCATAGGAGTAATTTAAGTATTAATCTAATCCCTTGCGGGCGCAGCATCCAGCCAATCTAAAAATATTCCTGTTTATTTATTTAGCTTTACTTACGCTGGTGCCCAGTGGAAAATCGACAAACACCGGATCGATTAATATGGACTAAAAGGCTGGAGGCCCAAAGCAGACATGGCAGCAGAAGAGGATGTTGTCATGTATGGAAGACTAACCAAAATATTGCGCTTGACCCGACGTCAAGCGTTCCTTGATCCAATCAAACTTTGCCACCGCCCAGCCAAGCATCAGTGCGTCAACCATTATTGAATTGTATAACTCAGCCTTTATGATACATTTGCTGTACTCTTATCTTTTGATCACGACGTCTCAATACTACCCGGTCCTATCCAAAAACTAATAGTTGCTCCACTAACTTGGAATATTTCAGGTCATATCAGTTAGTACTAACGCAGGCCATCAGGTTTACTTGAACGTCGCCAGTTGGTTACGTGGAACTATGTGACCTTCTTGGGTAACTTTCCCGAAGCGTGTCGGGTTGAATAGCCTCTGTGGTAAGAGGTAGGTCGTGTAACGCGTCCCTTACCATGTTGTTGTCGTCGGGTTTGGTTCCGACAGAGGTCTTGCCTGTGCTCATGTTCGTCATGATAGCATCAATTGAGTTGACAGTGCATCCGCTTAGCCTACAAAAGGGGAAACCAATGTTGTCGTAGGTTGAATGTGAAGACCGGGATGTCCATCTTAGCACTAACGCTAGCAAGAAAGGGTTTGTTATCTTCAAAAAGCAGAAACCGACGGCTGCACTGCACGTTGCAGAAATTCTTCACAGCCAAACCATCTTAAGGCTAAATTCACGTTGTGCTTGCCGTTACTTGCTGTCTTTGTTGGTGTCTAGTCGGCATGAGCAGTTGCGCATCGAGATCAATCTGAGTGCCCGTGTGAGGCTGCTGCGCTGATGCCACGGCCGGCTGCATCTGTTGCGAGCTCAGTTTCTTGCAGCGGTCGAAAAGTGCCAACGCAGACTTTAGACCAGCAAGGGCTTGACGCAATAATTTCTTTCTGGCACTGTGACAACCAGCTTTGCATCTGGCCTTTATTTAGCTGTTCGGTGGTCAGGACAAGCGGGAGATGGATCTCCGAGAACAATTCGCTGTTGCGGCTGATGTGGCTACAAAGGTACCGCAAGGGCTGCGGGTCTGTTAGCAGAGATAATCTTATATGTCTTCCATGTACTATGGGTCTTGCCAACGTCCTGCACTTTCCAAGGCTAGAAACGAGGTTTCGCTCGTCGAATACCAAAAGGTTAGATACAATCACTCATTCCACCTAAGAGAGTAAATGAACGTTCCGCTACACAGTTAAAACGGAAAGGCTTGGTTATTGTATTTCTTGTAATCGTTTCACAAACCGCTATCCGGTTGATGTTTTAGGCTACTTAAAAAAGGCATTTCATTGCAGACCGCATTCGCGTCACAAAATGTATCCCGGCAACAGCCGGCAGTCGTTCATAGAGATATGCCTTATCGTTACTGACGTACGCTTTTAGCATCAACTAACAAACCTCCAAGTAAAGCTCCTTGCTAGCCGAAAGAGCAACCACGAACCCTGCTGGTCACTTCGTGCGTTCGAGATGGAAGTGGCCACTGCCCATGCTAACCATCGGAAGTTATGCCGCCCGCCGCGGGGACCGGACAGCTAAAGATCTGTTGTTAGTGGATACATCTAAGGCGTGAATAAACAGTATATCTACGCCTTGTCAAAAAGCTGGTTGAGGATTTTGAAATGCAATTTAATCGGCGGGAATCGTTAGATTCCTCGACCACCTTTGGTCGCATTGCACCCAAGCCTATCCCCACTGATATTCCCTCTCGTTCAGAATTCGACATTAAGATCGGACTGGCGAAGTTAAAGCAGTAAGATCCTTAACCAAAGCAGCACCTTTTGATGAGTTACACGAATTGCTCGTGAAACTGTGGGAGCACCAAATTGCCTTAACCGACTGTAGCCCCACCGTGATTGTCCCGATCTTCAAACGGAGGCTTCCGTTCGGAGTGCGCCAACCATAGCAGAGTCAGTCTGATCCCCAGCGCCTTCAAATGATTTGACTACGTAAACTTTCACAGACTGACTGGAGATTTTGTAAGCTAGGTTCGTGATGAGCAAGTCAGGTTTCTTCACAATCGCCGCTGCTCCGGCCACCTATACAGTTCGCGTCAGCAGTTGGTGCACCGTCACACATATATGCGGTCCAATGATGTTGTGATCCTCCATATCAAATGTGTGTGCGATTCGGTTGATCCATGTGCCCTTTGGAAATGCATACAAAGGAAAGGAGTAAATGACAAATCTGAAAACATTATCCGTGCACTATACGCGCGCAACCCGGGCCGAGTGATGGCTTACGATAAGCTGTCTCCGCCCTTCCCTATATCCAGCGGTGTAGAACAAGGAGTCACGCAGTCACTTTTCCTCTTTAACTTAGTTATTGAGATAGCCATGGAGATCGCGTTCATAGGATACAAATTTGATGGTGTAGTGCTGTTCCAGGAGAAATACTTCTTGACTTGGAGTATGCAGACGATATTTCCCCGAGTATGCCAGCTCCAAACGTGTCAAGCTTCACTTGACAGGTCAGCACAGGCTGAACGCTGCTTCGAAAATTGCGTTGCACACTTGAAGTGCAAAATATTTTTCCATGATTGGCATGGATCGCATTTTACACTGACCCGTGGTGAGGATCAGCTAGAATTCGTGCAAAAATGCAAAGTTCTGGGAAGTTTTATCAGCGCCCTTGGGATCGTAAATGGGAGCACTAGCGGTATAGCAAAAGCTTTGGGCTATTTTTTAACTACCACATAAGGCTACGCAAGTTAATCACACTTACCATGAAAGGTAGAGTGAACTATGCAGCGGTACGTTCGAGCCTACTACACGGCTGGGAAACCTGGCCCCTTAGATCAGCGGACTTAAAGAGGCCAGTTACGTTCGACCACCAATCCCTTCGCAATTTGGCACACATCTCAGCTCTTCCACTCATTCCCTTTTATTGTAGGTCGGAAGCTAATTGAGGATCCAATATTGGACTGAGGTCCTGCGGTTTCGCCTAGAGACGGGAGGACATAGCCGACAAGGACTTACCTGGACCAAGGATGTAAACAAAAACGTTTCAAATGCGCTCCCCACCACGACCGGTATCCAGTCTAAATAGATGGACCCAAAGTCAGCACACTCCAAATAAGTATACAAAATCAGAAAATTCAGACCGCAGCTACGTTGAACTTTCCGCTCACCTACACACTCATCAATATGACGCTTTGTAATCCCCCATCCTTGGGAAGCCTCAACGACCGTGGCAGCCCTGGCTAATCAATTTGACTAGCCAACTGAAAAAATTAGAAGTAATTCAACTGAGAAAAACCAAAGGTGAAAACGGTCGACATGATGCTTGCCGGTTGCATATTACCATTCAAAATGATTTACGCCAGTGTTCCAGGACGTGGCGGATTTTCACCTGGCGAGCGTTCTGCCTATAATAAGCCACATCTGTCAGGTTAACAACGTTGCGACGTGGCGGATGGGACGCGCCACCGAAGAAAATCACTGCCCACAAATAAACGCTGGAAAGTTGACTAGTCATCTTTCAATATTTTCTCGATGTGTATAAGAAAAAACTACTTCCTGGTTAGACCTACCGTCATCACTACATTTATTGAAGAAGCAGAAGTGTAAGTTCTCGTCCGCGAAAGGCTGAACCCTAGTGGGCCACAAAAACTGTACGAGAGCGTAACACGCAAGAGTAATGTTTTTAGGTTTTAATGTCATGTCTTTTGTAATTGTGTGATTCCAACGTGGCGAATGGCTGCACCCGCAACGTGAGAGCTACGTTGCAGTTTGTCTCCCTTGGGTTTGAGTTTTCTAATCACGATCCAAATTACAGAAACGCGCTTTCATTTTCTCCCTCGAGATGGCTAAAGCAGCCAAGCCCATCTCCTGATAAATGTGTAGCTAGAGCAGGAGAATTAGGTTAAGCCGGAGAAATTAAACAAATGAAAGCATTAGCAAAAGGCAAAATATTGTAACAACAAACAAATTTTTATATGTTAGGCTAAACGTAATACATCTAGAATAAGCAATTCTTTAGGCACGTAAAAGCTACACAGTGTGCCATTCATACATTAAATCAGTGAGTGACCTAGGACTGCGACCGAAGGAATTGGAGGGAGGGACCGCGGGTTTTCAAAATCGGGGCGATGCCTCGAGAAGAACGTGTTGCACAACGGTCGATGCAAGGAAAAATAAATACTAGCCCCTGGTTACATCCGACATGGACAAGTAAGAGTAGTGGTATAACAAGGGTTGGCGTGTAAACATGGAAAGGAAATTACGATTAGATGAGCAATAATCCCTTTGCGTGATGGTAAACGTTAAAGCATGTATGTGTTGAAATGTGCGACCAAAGTAGGAAGGATGTAGTCAGGAAATACGAACTGTTACTTGCCATGACAGCAACGGTCGCTGCGTGAATAATTAGTGAGGTTTTATGAAATGGAGCATGTAACGAAAGGAAAGCTTGCTAAATGAAAGCTATGGAACCTAAGCAATGTTTTGAAGTCAAAAAAACTTCTTAAGGCGTGCGGAAGCGTGTAATATATGGTGATGTCTACGTTGACAACACGAGAAATAGGGCTATACATTAAAAAGAGGCTGTAGCGCTTGTAAATTTACTTATCTTTCATTGTACATTCCTTTCCTATTACAACCCATTCTTGTACATTAACCTTGTACACTTGTTTTGATTGATAAATAACACACTTTTTGAACCACGCGGGCAACTCGACGTGTTCTCTCTGTGTCCTAGTGTCGCGGATTTTATGGCATTGTCGATCACTACGTTCTAACTTCGAGCAATATTCATTCACAGATCTCGTTCCGCCTCAACTGGTTTCACCATCGTCGTTTGTCATCCATCGGAGTTGCTGACGCAAGAGGACTAGGAAGTTTTATGTGGTTGGACTTCTAACCCACGTCGGAACCCTTCTGTGAGTCTTGTCATTTTTGATCATCTTTTATTCATCTTTATTTCTCTTTGGGTCCGAGTCCACTACATAATTGGTGACCCCGAATTTTTTCTTAGTACTTCATTTTTTTGTAAGCTCAGAACTCCCAATTTTTTTTGCACGACTACTATGGAATCCAAACCTAGTATGAGTACGGTTCCCTGTGAAAACCACATTTCCTTTAATTTACCTGCTTTTGGTGCATCTAATCCTCGTGTTTGGTTCACGCAAATCGAGGCATATTTCCGTTTCCGTAGGATTACTACACAAGAGACTATGTTTTCCTATGTAGCTACTCAGCTCCCTACGGATATTGCCACTGAGGTGATCGACGTCCTAGACCCCATGCCAACAGAATTTCCGTACGATACCCTTAAAGCCGCTGTGTTAAAACGCACAACCGCTTCTGACGAGTCTCGCTTAAAGCAACTCCTATCTGGTGTTGAACTTGGCGACCGCTCCCCATCTCAGCTACTGCGACACATGAGAACTTTAGTTGGTAGCTACAAAGTTGATGACTCAGTCCTGCGCCAACTTTGGACTAAATGTCTACCACCTAATACCGTCCTGATTTTGTCCGTCCAAGGTGATGAAATTTCGCTTGATAAGTTAGCTGAACTAGCCGACAAGGTGCATGAATGCTTTTTCAAGCATCCCATTAATCAGGTCTCGCAGCCTACTAACGCGTTTGAAAGTACGTCTGTAATGGATAGGCTGCAGAACCAGATTGAACAGCTAACTGCCCAAGTTTCCCTCATCACCAAACGTCTTAACCGCCGTGGAAGTGTATCACCTGGCCGAAACACACGTGCTCTACCCTCCAACCGTGACCAACTGAATCGTCTCTGTTATTTTCACAAACGATTTGGGGATGCTGCACGGAACTGTAGGCCGTGGTGTTCGCACCCTAAAGCCTTTCGCTTACAGAACCAACAGGGAAACTCGCCGGCCAGCCAGTAATGGCGACAGCTGCCGCTGGCCAACACCATAGTCGCCTTCTCCACGTGTTTGACAACTCAACCGGCTACCGTTTCCTCGTCGACACGGGTGCCGAAGTTAGCGTCATACCCGTAGGTACACAAAAACGCCAACTTTCTCCGGGGCATGTCACACTCCAGGCGGCCAATGGTACGAAAATTCAGACGTACGGTCAGAAACTGTTAACCCTAGATCTGGGACTCCGACGTCGACTACCTTGGCTTTTCTTAATCGCCGACGTTCAGAAGCCCATTCTTGGCATCGATTTCTTGACGAAGTTTGGCATCATCGTTGATCTCGGAAACAGGAAACTCCGTGATAGCGTCACCTCACTTACTGTCTCCGGCAAAGTCCTCGCTATCGACTCGATTGGCATTCGTTTGGCTCTGCCTTCCGACAATAAGTTTACTGCTCTTCTGCGCCAGTTTCCGTCCATTTATCAACCGATCAGCGACGACTTTCAGCCCAAACACGAAATCCGCCATCACATCGAAACTAAAGGCAATCCTGTCACCGCCAGACCACGACGTCTTGCTCCCGACAAACTCGCCATTGCCAAATCTGAATTTCAACACATGATGAATTTAGGCATCATTCGTCCATCGAATAGCCCATGGTCATCCCCACTTCACATGGTTTCAAAGAAATCCACAGGGGATTGGCGACCATGCGGCGACTATCGCGCTCTAAATAACGCCACTGTTCCAGACAAATACCCAATTCCCCACGTCCATGACTTTTCCATGAGTCTATACGGGAAACGCCTTTTCTCTAAAATTGATCTAGTCCGCGCGTATTACCAGATTCCGATGGCCCCAGAAGACATACCTAAGACCGCAATCACGACGCCATTCGGTCTTTACGAGTTTCTCCGTATGCCGTTTGGTCTCCGAAACGCTGCCCAGACTTTTCAGCGATTTATCGACCAAGTCCTTCGTGGTCTTGATTTTGTCTTCGCCTATATCGACGACATTTTGGTGGCCAGCACAACCGAAGAGGAACATCTGTCTCATTTACACCAGGTTTTCCAACGTCTAGCTCATTTTGGTGTCACAATCAACCCTGCTAAGTGCATTTTTGGCATGCCTAGCATCGATTTTCTTGGACATCACATCGACTCCACAGGTATACGTCCACTTCCGGACAAGGTCACTGCCATCACCGACTACCCTGTGCCTCAGTCCATAAAGAGCCTCCGACGTTTCCTCGGTATCATTAACTACTACTGTCGTTTTATCCCTAACTGTTCCGATGTCCTAAAACCGCTCACCGATTTACTGCAGCGTAACCCGAGAAAGCTAATTCTGTCACCCGACGCTCTAGCTGCTTTCGAAAAAGCCAAACAAACGCTAGCAACCGCGACTTCGCTGAGCCATCTGAACACAGACGCCAGCACCAGGTTAGTACTTAAAACCGACGCGTCGCAATCAGCCGTCGGAGCCGTTTTACAACAGGTCATAGACAACGAAGTCCAGCCTCTGTCCTTCTTCTCACGGAAGCTCCAGCCGGCTCAAACCAGGTACAGCACGTTCGGCCGTGAACTTCTTGCTGTTTACCTCGCCATTAAGCACTTCCGCCACATCCTCGAAGGACGCCACTTCATCGTTCTAACTGACCATAAGCCACTTGTCTACGCATTTAACTCGCCAGCTGATCGCTATTCTCCTCGGGAGACAAGGCATCTTGATTATATCTCGCAGTTTACCTCTGCCATCCACTACATCGAGGGGCCAGGCAACATTGTCGCTGACGCGTTATCCCGCACCGACATTCACCAACTGTCGACATCGTCCATCCACTTAGAGGACATTGCTGCTGCACAAATCACTGACTCTGATTTCGAATCTGTTCGCAATAACAAAGCACTGAAGTTCGTCCAGTTACCCTTGCTTCACTGTGATTCGAAAATACATTGTGACATTTCCACCGGTAAGCCGCGTCCATACGTCCCATTGTCGTACCGGCGGAAAATTTTCGATCATCTTCATGGCCTCTCCCATCCGAGCATCCGTTCTACCGTTAAGCTCATCACGGATCGCTATATTTGGCCAAACATGAATACTGACATCAGGCAATGGGCAAAATCCTGTATTCAATGCCAAAAGAGTAAAGTTCATCGTCATACCATTACCACTCCAGGAACTTTCTCACTTCCAGACGCGCGTTTTAAACACGTTCACCTGGATATAGTTGGACCATTGCCTCCTTCAAACGGTTTTACGCACTTATTGACTTGTGTTGATCGTTTCACAAGATGGCCGCATGCAGTCCCATTGCGTGATACCTCTGCCGAAACTGTCGCTCACACTTTCGTTGAATCGTGGGCATCTGTCTTTGGTGTACCTGCGACCATTACCACCGATAGAGGACCACAGTTCACGTCCACCTTGTTTCGCGACTTAAACCGCCTCATGGGATGCAACCACTTACGCACTACCGCGTATCATCCTGCTTCTAATGGTTTGGTGGAACGTTTCCATAGACAGTTGAAGGCAGCTTTAACAGCCAGCGCTACATCCTGGTACGAAGCCTTACCTATCATACTGCTCAGTATACGCAACACAAGCAAGGAAGACATCGGCTGCTCTCCTGCCGAGCTTACCTTCGGTACAACGCTTCGACTTCCTGGTGAGATGATCGTCGATTCCAGAATCACCGGTGAATCTGATCCCACTTCATATGTCGCCCGGCTTAAACATCATATGAGTCAGCTCCAGCCAACGCCGACGAGACGGACATCACGCATACCTCAAGTTCATAAGGATTTACACTCATGTCCCTTCGTATTCGTTCGCGTTGATGCTGTTCGCAAGCCACTGCAACCGCCTTATGAAGGGCCATTCAAAGTGATTTCGCGACATGACAAGTATTACGTTGTCGATCGTAACGGCACGCCTGATTCTGTCAGTCTCGATCGTTTGAAAGTTGCCTACCTGGATGATTGTTCCAGCTCCACTCCGGTTTTCTCACACTCATCCTCCTCTGCTACTGATCCTCGTACCGAATGTACTCCTATGCATTCAACGACAACTACGCCTACAGACTCTACCTGTTTACCACAACCCCCTACAACTCGTACTCGTTCTGGTAGGACTAACAAAACTCCTGTGCGTTTCCGCGACTACACACAATAATACTATCGAGCGTTTTCTCTCTTTAACCGAAGGAATTGGAGGGAGGAACCGCGCGTTTCCAAAATCGGGGCGATGTCTCGAGGGAAACGTGTTGCACAATAGTCGATGCAAGGAATAATAAATACCAGCCCCTGGTTACATCCGACATGGGCAAGTAAGAGTAGTGGTATAACAAGGGTTGGCGTGTAAACATGGAAAGGAAATTACGATTACATGAGCAATAATCCCTTTTCGTGATGGTAAAAGTTAACGCATGTATGTGTTGAAATGAGCGACCAAAGTAGGAAGGATGTAGTCAGGAAATACGAACCGTTGCTTACCATGACAGCAACCGTCGCTGCGGGAATAATTAGTGAGGTTTTATGAAATGGAGCATGTAACGAAAGGAAAGCTTGATAAATGAAAACTATGGAACCCACGCAACGTTTTGCAGTCAATAAAACATCTTAAGGCATGCGGAAGCATGTATTATATGGTGATGTCTACGTTGACAACAGGAGAAATAGGGCTATACATTAAAAAGAGGCTTTCGTGTGATGCCCTTGATGCGTGTTAGGGAAAACAAGGTGAATAATTTAGTAACTGTTATAATGCGGTGTGTAGTGTAATATATTACTAGCTTAATAAGTTTCGCAATGCAACTGCTAGGGAAATGACGATCTGAACTCCATATTTCACGCATTTGTTTACAGAATGCGTTGAATAAACCGTATTTTGCAACCGGACAAACCTATAGTTACCCGTGTTCCAAAAATTGATTTCATTGGTTATTTGAAATGTATAGGATACATATTATGCCTAGAATTGTACAGTCGTTAGATATGCAAAATATGATAATAAGTTAAATTTGGTACCGTACTTTTAATGGGAAATGACACGCGCTAGCAATATATTGCATTTCTTCAATCCATTGATTCGATTTCCTTCTAGATCTCGATGTACGTGGTTGTTGTCCGCAGTGAAGATAATGGATAGGGGTGGAATAAGTAACTGAATATACTGAAAGCGTACTGGAACTCAGTTAGTTTTTGACGGTGTGGTTTGTTTGTGTAATAAAGGAAGCATAGTTAAAATTAAATGCGAAAGTTAAAGCACAAGTGACGGGAAAAATAGCGAATTGGTAGACCTAAAATTTGGCTAAGCATTGCATGACTGCTGTTTGGGATACTGAGAACATAAATATGGAAGCATGCAGAAACAATGAAGCATATGTAAGTCCTGTTTGTAAAGCTTTGGTGAATAAATATAGATCTGTGCGTTGTAGAGCATTATGCGGTCTTGAAGTGTGAATAACGAAATTGGTGGTATACTAAACCGGTTCAACTGGGTAAACAAACGGTGTTGGACGATAGTTTTGACTGGTTACCATGCAACGCTCTGTGTGTTAGAAGTTATCATTTTAAACGCTTGTTAATGTGTTAGACAGCATGTTATTCGAATGTAAATAGGTAATGAAACATAATTACCAGGTAGTTATAAAAATCATGTATCCGTTACGGTTTAAATGCTCCATAAGTTGTAGTAGTGCTTGTTCTTTATTCCTCAGCAGGCACCTTTTATCACGTGAGAGAGTCGCTGCAGAAAGTCAATTCCTTCACTGTCGTGGGTTATTTCACTGGTGTTTAACGGTTTACACCACTCCATATCTTTTGGTCTCGTGTTCCATGTTGCTGGAATGGTTATCAGGCAATTTTTCTGTTCATATGGCTTACTTCATGTATGGACGGTTGTAAGACTTTAAACACTGGAATACTGTGGATATTCCAGGTGGTCAAGTTCAAGTTCAGATGGGACTGTAACGATAGAAGTATCCCGTGAGTGTTCCATTTTTAATGAATGGTTGAGCCAGAAGTTGAGAAAGTGCTCAGTTATTGCTTGAGCTAAAAGGGAACGTCGGTAACGCACCCTGGACAACCAGGTAATGCCCACGTTTCCTGCCCTAGCACTCCTTGCTGTGGCAGCCACCTGTAGTAAGTAAAGGATAGGAAGTGAAAAATGGACGGTACAGATTAAGGAAGTGCACTTTAAATAAGAAAATAATACCAATGTATGAAAAGATGGAGAAAAGAAATCGAAGTACGAAGATGCGAGGTACTCAGGGAAATGGAAAGGTTTCGTGTTGCCACCCAGGAAGAGGAAGTTGCCGCTCAAAGCCCTTAACCGTAATTTACCTGAAAACACTTACCGGAAGCATGTTCCAGCGCTCGATGACTGCGTGACAGGCGGATTTCCGCCCTAATCAGAAAAGACCGCGGTTTGTCCAGCTTGAAGGAGTGACCGCGTAGAACAGCCAATCTAGCGGGACTGATTAGCTCAGGTTACACACACTACAGCAGTAACCGAAGGTCTTCTTTAGATCCAGACCTGGGCTGTGCCCCACCGGAATTGGCAACGATGGGGCGGAACACAAGGGCAACACAAGGATAGGGTCCATTAGGTGCGCGGAAGCAGCGGGTAATGGAACAAGTCTTACGCAAGTCTTCATCAGCAGGTACCTTCTAACAATCAAGATTCCACGTATAGCTGATGTGATATCTGACCGCCAGAAATGGAGATAAGCCAGGACCATGAAACGGTGACCGAGGGAACGACCATTAAAACACGTGGTGCAAGCCAAAGGAATAGTTTTAATGACATTCAGTTTGACATTACTTCGCCGAAATCGCTGGGGTGGTCGTTTGCGAAAGGGTATCTAGAAGCAGCACGAAGGGTAAAGGAAAGGATAAGCTGTTCAGTCCCTGGCAAAATGATCACGCACGTATGTGTGTGGTCATGCACACTCATCCCCACGCGGCGGATCACTAAGCATCTGGGAAGTAATATGATATCAGAAATGCAGTGAGCGTAAAGAATACATGTACCAGCAATGGTACTTCATGCGTACTTCTTAACTATTCCATACATGTTATCCTGGTGCTTGGTAAAACACAACAGTTCTTCAGGTTGCTTAGAAGATAAAGTTGTCACGAAGGTAGGTATGAGTAAATGTGTATCTTCATAACGCCGCCGAATTGCCGGTGCTTCTTCTGTCCTTAGGCACACCTAAACACCCCTGTAATGTGTAATCCCGATGCCCAGGTAGGCATACGTGCCCTAACCGTCTAGTAGGGGAGGCGATATATGGAGGAGTATTGGGTGTACCTAACGATCTAGCGGAAGCATTGGCGTGGTTATAAAGGGTCGAAAAAAGTAGCAACATGAAAAAGGAGGACTTACAAACACCGATGGCAGGTGAAATGCTCCTATCCACTGTACAACGCGCGCAGCTGATGAGACCAAAGGCCGCAGTCGGAGCACATGATCCAGTCAACCATCTACCCATTCTGTGCCTTGCGGTCTGCTTTGAGGCACGAAGCGCACTTGTCATTGTCGTAATTGGCTTGGAGTTTTGCATGGCAACGCCGCTTCCTTGTGAGTTTATACACCCTGGCGTTTTCGTGTGCTACTCCCTAAAACGAAGTGGCATCCCTTCCTGCTCCTGACGGACGGACGATTCGGGAATAGGCACTAAAAGTTGCTTACGTCTTGTGTTTTCCCTGATAGGTTCACTCATCCCTTCCGCAGCGGAATCGATTATGCGTTCGGAGGCGGAAACCTCAACGACCTCGTGAGAACTGCTTAGGTTGCGTAGTAACTACCGCAAATGATCCATAATCTCCCTATACTTTGCATCGCCAAGGCTTCAAACCTGCACCTGAATATCACCCAGAATCTGACTGCATTCCCGAAGCTTCTGCTCCCTACTTAAGGTGGAAACTGTGGAACTCGAAGGTAAGGGGACAATGCCGAAGGACGTGGATGTGGTTACACGAGGACGTCGCGCGCGCGATACAATCCAGCGGTTGTTTCGCAATATGTCGTCAACCGGTCGGCCTGCCGCGTGCAATGCATGCACAATGTGGTCACACGGAGGCAATAATTGTCCACTAATGTTGCATTGGCACGTTACGTCCTCACGCACTAACACGGTGTACTGTCTACGGCCACCTTGCATTTGACGTCTAGCATCGGATAAGTCCGTCATTGTCACTTCCTCCCTTGTGTGATGGCAGCGTAAACGCATCTTGCTTACCCTGAAAACTGATACACAGCTTGTCCAACGCTATGGAAGCAAAAGTCTATTGGGTGCTCCGACAAGTCCGTTTTTCTATCAAATCTTGCCACTGGGATTGAGCATCAAGCACGAGGTTAACGACCAATAAAAACGTTCGCTAGGAAAGACCACTCTTTAAATGCCTAGTTTCGTTTTCCACGCGGCTTTTTGTAAAGCAGCCGAAAAACAGATCGACGTCAAACGGTGCGCGGCCCACGAGGAGACAAATGGCAACCAGGTACTTACTAAATACCTGTGCTCATTGTCGTTTAAATAAATAAATAAATGGTATATTCTCTGTAAAACGAGACACACCTCTGGCTGTCAAAAACCTGACAAGCAACCAGGAGCTACTAGCGTATTCGGACCGCTGTCGTCATCATCGATTTATCTGTTCCGCTCAAACAATGTTATTATTCGCTCAATTCTGTAAACACGCTTTGTTATAGGGGTCACTTGATCCTGCGCGTGCAGGACCTTCTTCCTACGTAGTAGTTGTAGCATGAGCCACACCAGGGACGTGATGTATAGAACGAGCTTGCAAACCGTGTATACTAAGCATAATTACATAGGTTTTAATGCATCATAGACACTGTTGCGCGCCACCAGTCTTTCGATAGTGCTTCTTGATTCATTGCTGCCTGTCTGTTTGGATGCCTCTTGTCCGTTGCGCGCTTTTCCCGAGATTTCCAGTTACATCTGCCAAAACAAGAAGGGTTATCCACTGGGACTGGCCGACTCATTCTCAATTGCCAGCTGGCTTAACCACCTGATCCTTTCTCCGGAAGATGAAGAAACCACTCATCGTTCCAAATGGAGCTCTTTCCGCCATTCTGGAGACCCCAGTATCAAGGGGTCTAAACAAATGGGTTTAGCTCGCCTCGTACTCACAGTATCACAATTCACTCACCTGAAATATCTACATGAACTTCCTGTTCCACAACGGAAGACGAACAATGCTGACGGGATTGCCCCATTTAGGTTTGCGCATTCTCGGCAGCATTCAAAATATTAGTTTCGGTGCCACACTTTTCCGAAAGAACATTCCGTTTCTCCATTCACCTAGAGCTTTCCGATGTCACTCCGCGGACAGTTTTACTCTCGTATAAATGGCTTTGCGATGGCCTTTCATGGCGTTTTCACTTGAAAATGGAGACAAGTACACTCACTTACATTTGAAGGAATTCCGATTCCGTTTTGCGGAGTTAGAAACCCGTAACGATCCCGCACTGGACAACGCAATGGCACTTTTGCTTGTTATGGACGCGTTTAGTCACAAGGAACAACTGCACTTACCATCCCCATGACAAGTGCAGCTCGGATAGCTGGAAACATGTTGCGAACCAGACAAGTGTGTAACGGGAAAAGCCAGCTTCTATTAACAATTTTGTACTCACATGCACCCTTTATAATTCGACTCTGCGACTCTTTCGCATTATTGACCGGTTCCAACCCCTACTGCCGGCACACTACCAAGCCAATCGGTCAACCAAAGAATAATTTTGGCTGCCAGCCGACTGCGAATACTAAGTGCAAAATCGGTCTGTACGATGTATAACCGGTTAGCACCACTGTTCAACGGAAGCTACGGCAGTGTTGCAGGACGTGGTGGGTTTTCGCCTGGCAAGCATTCTCCCTATAAAAGGCCACAAATGTCCGCTTAACAACACTGCAGCGTGGCGGATGTGACTCGCCACTGAATAACGTCACAGCTGAACATTTCAAACTGTCCCATTCCTCACTTTTACATACAACCTGTGCAGCTGATTTTACTTTGAAGAACGCTTTGATGGAGCACAGAACATTCCGGTTTCTTAATGCTGCTTGATTGCACCAAAGCCTTGTTTGGGCTTCTAGCTAATAGATTATTACATGGCGAATTCACGCCCAACTTGTATCTTGACACGACAGTTATGAGTGCTTTTTACGCGCCCCGGCGCCATCATGTTTCTTTGTCTGACTATTACCTGACAAAATGCTCACTCGTATGGACTACATCTTTTCTGTTATATATTTCATTAAAACGAAATGTTTTACTATTCCAACGAAGCTATGCTTGTATGCATATTTGATCGCGCCTTCACAGGTATGCCTCGTTTTACCGAGAATATACCATTTATTTATTTATAAGTTGCGTGTTCACTGCCTAATAAGCAACCTGTCCGTTGCGCTTTTCGCAGAAAACCCGTTGCATCTACGAGTGATATAACTCAGTAAGTGAAAACGGCACAATACAATCCGCGTAGAGGGGTACACTGTTTGAAATGCATGGACTTGGGCCATGCACTTATCAATCATCATCGTCCTTGCTGTCTCAGTCGGTGGTAACATGCGGCGCATGTTGCCTGCCGCGTTCATGTAGGATGCGGTTCTCTCATTAGAAAGCAACGCGTAGAAAAATGAACGCTCAATACCATGTACATCTACCAACGTGCAGTGCCACAGTATTTAGCCACCGCAGTTCATTTGGTGTGTTGCATCCGCTATCTTTACCACACTGTAAAACTCCACGATGTCACGTAGGTACCCGAGAATGGAAAATATGAACCGTATATATGATTTAACGTACTCCACATCACATTGACCGACGCTCTCAAGCAACTGTATCACTGCTTCCATTGAGTTCCCCTCCACCTTTCCCCTCATCTTATCTCTTATAGTCCGGTAGTCGTAACGGTTCAATGTGGTGCCGTAGTGCGTCAGCGCAGACCTCCTGCGCTCGCGGGTGTCCTTAAACCACTGCATCATACGATAGACGTTCTCTTCCGCATGCCGCGGTAGCCGTCTGTTGGTCACATAGAGAAACGGCTTTCCTACATGAAGCGTATGGCTGTGCTCAACGCTGTAGCATACTATGTCGTAGCACCAGCCGTTATGCCGTATGACAATATACGCCTGGCAGTCATAACTTTTGTACCTACAGTTAATAAGCATTTCAACAACATTACATGTCAACTTACCGCTTGCATGTGTACCCTCTTCGGCGACAAGAAAAGCATCTATAGTGTAGGGATCTGTAATACACACCCGCAGGCAACTCTTTCCCGGTTTCCCTCCTATACGCCTCCGATGTCAGGACATCTGCTTTGAAAAAACATGATGCAGTACGCATTTGAAAGCTTTTTAAGTCACTTTCGAAATTCTCCACAGTGCGGTACACACGCTGAAGAAAGACGGCACGGAAAGCACCGATATCGTCGACAGCCATGACAGCGACTGAAACCGCCAACGCACTTTATGGTGCTTTCAAACTGTCATCATACTCACATAAATCTATGTCCGCGTTGCAACTCATGGCACTTTTCTCCACATTAACAGCTCTTAGGTCACAATGTAGTCTTCGCTTTTCCTTCACCAAGGCAAAGTTGCTTGTTGTCCGCTACGGCAACCTTCCAGCCGCCTGCTAATCACAGACCGTTGTGGAGCACGGTCTCATGCCTCGAATAGCAGCACCGCCAAATATGGCCACCCGAATAATAAAACAAACACCATACATATGCACCCTTATCCTTAACCCTTTATATTGCATCACAATTCATTACACTAACCAATTTCCTCAACACTTTCCATCTATTGCGCACTTATCCCCCTGACAACATGCTAGGATACTCCGTTGCTATATACCATTTGTACCACGGAACTTCCTCAAGCATCAGATTTTCCTCATAGTGCAATCAAACGGTCCCATGCCTCGAGGTACAACTGATCTACGGATCTAAGAAACGATGGTGAAATTGCGCAAGATAAAGGTAGAATGTTATCATTCAGCAGGCCTGCATACCCACAAAGCATCTGTGTCATACATATTGGATTAACTAAGAAAGTTCGTAATTATCGTATAAATAGAAATGGGATACATAGGAAGTGCATTAATTTCAGTTTGAAAATGAAAAAGTAATGCTTGCAATGGGAGGGAAGCGTATGTCGGTTTATTGGTGCACGGTAAAAAAGTCTTGTGGATGGCAATTGCATGGTTGATTATGTACTTTTGCGCTTGTCCTTATGTGTATGTGTCATTAACAGTGGTAATGAAAATGAGAATCAAAATAGCTTGCTATTTATTGCATAAAAGTCTGCATGGGATTACGCATGCACAAACGTATGAGTGTATACGTATATCACGAAAGGCTGTATAGACAGATGTAATAGCGTCGACAATAAGGTCGAAGCGTTGAAGAAAGTCTACGCCTTTGATGGCGGAAGGCACGGCAGCGATTATGAAAGGCCAGCTAAAGGTTCGCCGGGGGCCTAAATTGAGCGTTATCAGCTTTTCGCCGAAGGTTGCGATTGGTGTGCCATTGGCGGCACGCAGCATTGTCGGCGATAGTGAGACGACCTCATCTGGGCTACGGGGTATAATGCTAACTTCGGCTCCAGTATCGACTAGAAACTCGGTGCCGGATGTTAAATCCCTAACGCGGATGACGTGACGTTGGTGTTCGCCGGTCGCGTCCGTCGCCGTTACGGACCGGCCGAGAAGTTTCCCTGCTTCTCGGCGAAGTTGCAAGGCTTTACATATTTATTGGCTGTTGTGCCAAAACGCCGATGGTACCAATAACTAGCCTGCCTATTGCTAGACTTAGAACTTTTGAAAGGCGATTTTGAGCAGGCTATGGCGACGACGGTTCATAGTAAGCGGTTGAACTTGGTGCTAAGTGTCGCAACTTGTGGTTGTAGGGCTTCTATAGTAGACTGAAAGCTAGTGATAGAAGTGCACTGGGACGCGACGGCATTGATCTTGCTGGCGTCAGCTTGTGGCTGTGATCGCTCAATAACTCCATCCGCTAAATCTGCTAGTTGAGTGAGCGAAACGGAGCTCACTGTAGCGAGAATCGCTTGCGTGTTTTCCGGTAGCCGCTGTAGCCATAGTTCGTGAACTAACATCTCGTCCACGCTTGAGGAACCAAGGAGTTGTTGCATCGCTCGTAGCAGGGTTGAGGGCAGTTTGTCGCCCAGCTGCGGATCCCTGAAAAGCTGCTGCAGGCAAACTTTCTCAGAGGGCATAACACGCTTGATCGTGGCCTCCTTGAGAGCCTCATAGCGGTTTTCGGTCTGAGAATTGATAACGTCACGAACCTGCATTGCTATTTCCTTGGGAAGTTAGGACAGGAGCTTGCTTTACTAGGCGTAGTCGGAAGTGCTTTTATGGTTATAAAGCTCGGCCTCAAGATGAGCAAACCTCAAAAGAGGATCCATGTCCCAGATAGGTGGCACAGAGAGAGATAAAACGCTAAGCAGAAACTCGAACTTAGAGTCTACAGATTCCATGGCTTAAAAATATGACGCAAAAATATAGGCTACCGTATGCAAAAATTAACCGCAAAATAAGATAAATAAATGCAACTAGCTCACCGGAGAACATTCGATATATCCGGCGTTGAGACTGTTCCGGAATCGAGGTCACCAATTTAGAGGGTCGCCTGTACCGGGAGCCCGGAGAGCGATTCGAGAAGACAGATCGAGTTGCAGGGAAACTTTTATTGGTACAGTAACAGATTCCCTGTTATCTATCTATAAAAGAACGACACCGTGGACGCTCTAGCTAGGGGAACGGAGCCAGCACAGCACCCAGGGCAGTCGCGAGCTGCAACCGAAACGAGCGCCAAGTAAAATTGGCGATGAGCAAGTCAAGCATTCAAACTAAGCAATCAGATCAACAAACAACTCCGGTTGCCTAGGTGTACAATGAAACAATTTTAGTTAGAATTTTACACAGACAAACCGGGGAATCTCCAGACTGCTACGCACCGCAGAAATCAACCGCTTCTTCACGTGCGAACCTTCATTAAACATTTATGTCCCGAAATCTCTACTAGTATTAACTGCATATGCAATGCCTCGCGTTCCTTTTGATTTGTTTTGTATAAACCACCATGTTTCTTGTACGCATATTGTTTCCCGATTGGTAATGTTACCGCACATTTCATGGGACGTAATTGTGGTAATTGACAACCGTTCTTGGAAGCTCATGCAGCCCAAGGACATACGTTCCAATCCCGTCAATAATAACTTCTCCCTATCGGGACATGGACACCCTTATTACGCAGCTTGAATTTCCTATGGTGAAAACATCCAATGCGCCACAGTTTTATAGTTGACGATGACGCTACGGTTACCGTACTTATATTCTCTTTCCATGCATAAAGGCAACTAACGCCATCCATGGGTCCGGTCAAGTATCCACGTTAATGCGATATAATGACACATTAACATGGCCATAATATGCAACCGTCATGTTCGCAGCAATACCCAGTAATACCTACTCAGGCGTATATACGTGCTATACATACATAAAATTATTCCCATCCGTGTGCATAATTTCTCGAAACTGCTACTTCTTCACAATGTGATTGCAAATGCTTCATAAAAGTCATACATTCACGTACCCTAAAATTTCAACTATTATTGCTTTTGCTAATTATATAGTGTTATCCAGGAAACGCGCATTACAGCTACGCTAATCGCTATATTTCAGCCTGTACAATCACATAGACCTATTAGTCTGTATAATAAGTAGCAAGTTTTTCTCCAGTAATTTACAATCCACTATCAACTAGAATATTGCAAGATGTACTTAGGTGTACATAGTATTAAAGATACTTAGATTGTGTATTTTGACACATGTACTAATGCCTAAGTATATATGTTATTTTGCAATCATTCATATATATATATGACTGCTTGCAAACGCAGCATATATATTAACGCATTGGTACATGTGTTAAAGTACACAATTTAAGTAACTTTATTGCTATGTACACCTAAGTACATCTTGCAATATTCTAGTTGATAGTGGATTGTAAATTACTGGAGAAAAAGTTGCTACTTATTATACAGACTAATAGGTCTATGTGATTGTACAGGCTGAAATATAGCGATTAGCGTAGCTGTAATGCGCGTTTCCTGGATAACACGATGCAGCACCTTGAAGGGTCCTATATACGGCGACTGAAGAGGCTGTCGAACACCGTCTGCGCGAAGAAGGACGTGTGAACAAGTAGACAGCTTCTCGGGCACGTACACTGGTGTCTTCTGCGATCGAGGAGCGGGTGGACGTAGCTCACGCATCTGGTGAGCCAATCGATCAGTGTAACTTCCGTAGTCAAAAGTGGAAGTACATGGGGCTGGTGCTATCAGCTGTCCGGGCAACCGCAGCGTGCAACCGTAGACTAGCTGCGCTGGTGTGGCGACGAAGTCAGTCTTAACTGTATTTCTTAAGCCTAGGAGAAGGAAAGAAAGCGTTTCAGACCATGAAGGATCTGCGTGCGCCCGTAGCGTTGCCTTCAACTGGCGGTGAAAACGCTCCACCATGCCGTTGGCGGCCGGATGATACGCCATCGTCTGGACGTAACGACAGCCTAAATCCTTAAGCAACGTGGCAAAGGTCGACGAGAAATCTGACCCTCGATCGGTGGTCACGACGGCAGGGCAGCCGTATTGAGCTACCCAGCGCTCCATAAAAGCTTTCGGTACTGTTTCTGAAGAGCAGTTAGTTATGGGAATAGCTTCGGGCCACCTAGTGAATCCATCGACACAGGTCAGTAGATATAACGAGCCGTTGGAAGGCGGGGCAGAGGACCTACGAGGTCGACGTGCACGTGATGAAAGCGTGCGTCTGGCGTCGGAAAAGTGCCTAATGGGCTTCTCGTGTGCTTGTGCACCTTCGCGCGTTGACACGGAAGGCAAGCAGCTGCCCATGTACGGACGTCCCGATTAACATTGCGCCAAACGAATCGTACGGTTACGAGTTTAACCGATGCACGAACGCCTGGATGAGACAAGCCGTGCAACGCGTCGAGCACGGTCTGCTGAAACTCGCGTGGGACGACTGGGCGCGGCGTGCCAAGAGATAAATCGCAGAGTATCGTTCCGTCTGATGATGTCAGCGGAAAGGGTCGTATGTCCAGTGAGGGAGATCTGCGTAGTAGATCAAGCTCAGGATCGTTGAGTTGTGCTGTGGCCATGGCTGCCAAGTCGATAGCAGTGCCGGCGTCAGCGGAGATAGCTTGGATGCGAGAAAGTGCATCGGCGACGGCGTTGTGCACACCTGAGTCATGCCGTATATCGGTCGTAAACTGAGCGATATAGTCAAGGTGGCGCGACTCTCTAGGAGAGTATCGGTCGGTAGTCGAGCCGAGCACGTAAGTCAGGGGTTTGTGGTCGGTAAACACGACAAAGGAGCGGCCTTCTAGGATGTGACGAAAGTGACGTATTTCTAGATATACGGCTAGTAGTTCCCTCCGGAATGTGCTGTAGCGAGATTCGGTAGGTTGTAGGCGCTTGGAGAAAAAGGCTAAGGGTTGCCACGTGTCGGTTACTCGTTGCTGCAAAACAGCGCCGACTGCCACGTCCGAGGCGTCAGTACTGAGGGACAGTGGGGCGGCCGGATCGTGATGCGCTATAGAAGCTATGTTGGCGGTAGCCTCTTTCGGCGACTTAAAAGCAGCGCGTGCTGTGGCAGGGAAATCGAACTTCTTGAGTTTCCCTCGGAGAAGATCCGTGAGGGGTTGCATCAGCGAGGCGCAGTTGGGTATAAATCGACGGTAAAAGTTAACAAGGCCATCAAAACGCCTGAGCTGTTTGAAAGAATGAGGCTCGGGTAGTCGATAATGGCTTGAATTTTATCCTGCAGTGGTACGACGCCTGCAGAAGAGATACGATGGCCCAGGAAATTAACTGAATCGACACCAAACGAACCCTTTTCTGCGTTGATCGTCACCCCGTGTTGAGATAAACGATCAAAAAGTGTTCGTACGTGGCGTATGTGCTCTTCTCGTGAAGAGCTTGCGATTAATATGTCGCCAAGATACGCGTAAGCGAAGTCTAAACCGCGACAAACTTGGTCGATGAAACGCTGAAAAGTTTGCGCGACGTTCTTTAGGCCAAATGACATGCGCAGAAACTCGAACAAACCAAATGGAGTCGTCACGGCAGTTTTAGCGTTGTCCGCTTCGGCTACCGGAATTTGGTTGTATGCGTGTACCAAGTCGATTTTGCTGAAGATACTTTTACCCGCCAGACTGGCGGTGAGGTCCACTATGTGTGGTATCGGATAGCGATCGGGCGTGGTCACCGTATTCAAGGATCGGTAGTCGCCGCAAGGACGCCAGTCCCCCATGACCTTCTTCGGGACCATGTGCAGAGGCGACGCCCATGGGCTGTTGGACGGTCTGACGATACCAAATTGAAGCATGTGGTCAAATTCGGCTCGTGCTGCCCGTAGTTTGTCTGGAGCAAGCCGTCTTGGCCATGCGCTAACTGGTTGACCGCGCGTAACTATGTGGTGAGCGACCTCTGTCGTGACTGGTGGAAGCTCTGCAGCCGGTCGAACCAGTCGCGGGTATTCGGAGAGGAGGCTCAAGTAGTCGGACGGTGCGTCTGCGATCCGAAATACAGGGCTGATTATCGGGGCATCTGAAAGGACACCATCAGCACCTAGTTTCGTACGGCCGTCTAAAGTCTGTGGCGACCAGCATCAACAAGCAACCCAAAATGTCGGAGGAAGTCGATACCGATAATTGCGAAGGGTACAGACGCAACCATGAAGACCCACTGAAAATCTCGGCGAAGATTGAGGTCTAGGTTCATCATGCGCTGACCGAATGAAGCTATCGGAGAACCGTTGGCCGCACGCAAATTGTACGTAGGCTTCGAGTGCTTGTCGTTAGCGGTCGCTGGGATGACGCTGACTTCTGCTCCCGTGTCGATGAGGAACGTGATGGAAGAACGTCGATCCTTAACGTAAAATAGTCGGTTTGCTTGGTTATTGAATGATACGTTTGTAGTGCTAGTATGCGAGCTATTCATTTTCTCTGGGTCGTGCCTAATGCAGGGAGCCCGAAAACGTCTAGCTCTTCCACCGTATTGGCGGTGATACCAACATACTTCTTCGACGGATTTGACATTATCTGACTGAGAACTTGTAAGGAAAATGTTGCGCTTTCGTACCGAACGTGACGTACTCGGTGCAGGCACAGACGAGTCGCAATGAACGGTAGCGAAAACGTGGTCAGCATTTGACCGTGGCACCCGCTGCTTCGAAACCTTCATTGCTGCTATCCTGCTGCGAAGTAGCGCAATTTCCTCGTCTTTAGAGTCAGATCGGTCTAGCGACTGGGAACAAACATGGGATTCGGTTTTCACCGGTGAGAATACGTCACCGGAGTTACTGGTCGTCTGCTGCGGAAAACGTTCGAACGCAGCGTCTGCCTTGGTAGCTAAGTCTTTCAATGGTGCATCTATAAACATGGACAGCATTACCGGCAATGGCTCTGGGAGACGTGCAAACCACAGCTCCTTTATTCCTTCTTCGCTCAAGAATAAGGGACCAGCGATGCGCTGAATTTCGCGGAGCAATGCCGACGGCTTGCGATCTCCAAGCTTGAGACAATTGAGCTGCTCAAATCGTGTTCGTGCGCTGGGTCGTAACTCTTTCAAAATCGCTTGCTTCATCGTTTCATACTTTGCCTCAATCGATGAGCAGAGTAGAATGTCCTCAATCAGCGTCACAACCGACGGAGGAAGGCGTGGGACGAGCTGATTGTACCTTGGACGGTCCGCCGTTATGCCCCTATTTTCTAGTTCGATCTCGAATATCTTAAACCAAACTTCTTGACTGTGTTCCTTGAAACTTGGAACAGCCAAAGGAAGCATGGTTACGCTGTGAAACGACTCAGATGCAACTTCGAAATGTGAGTCGAAAGATAAAGAACGAACAAAATACGATAAAAGTACCAAAATTACGCAAGAAACAAATGAATATAGGTATATAATCGAGAAAAAAGAACGAACTCACCAAAAAATACAAACGAGAAAACATGTTGAATTCGCGCGTGCGAATCGGGGTCACTAATTTGTAGGACTAGTTAATACTAGTCCGAGACGATGCGCTTAATTAAGCACGGATATCAGAAGGCAATTGCAGTCGGACACAGCGGACTGTATTCGATGGGGCTACAACAAGAAGCGGACGGATGAAGCGAGGCAAGAGCGTACACGTGAGCGCGGGGACTTACAAGGCAGTTGTGTGTCGAGCCGGTAGTAAGATTAAAACAAGAAGGAGTAATGTACAATCGGTCAACAAGTAAATCGTACATGAAAGATAAGAGTTATCTTTTTGGGCGCTACAGTTTCGGCTGACGTAAGCTGGAACCTATCGTGCGCATGTGCACTTTGGTTTTACTGCTTCTGGCTGTTCCACTGCGCCAGACATAATGATTGATGAATATTATACGTTATGAAGAGTAAGGCGTCTTAAAATAAAGGATCTGGTTCTCAATCCACTGCTGTGCATGAGCTTCATCAGTTCATAGTGAGCATCCGAGCCAGATAATAGATAAGTTTCGTAGCGATGGCCAAAGTAGGATGGAGTGGTGAACAAAATGTCCCGGATGTCTATCTTTCCGACAGGGTAGTGGCACCCTCACACATGGCTAGGTTTCCAGCCACTCAATAGAATATTAAATGATAAAGGTGTAAGAATGGCCAAAAATGAGATCTGGTTTTCCGTGCTGCCCGTCGGCCAATATTTTCAGTAGCGTTTAGCGAGCATTTAACTCAGAGGAATGATAAGCGGAATGGGGCCAAATTAGTAGAAGTGGGATTCCAAACGCCTGGGTCTCAAACTGCGTCTGCCAGTGGACCGCTGACTATCCCGTTAAGATGTTTTGCTTATTATGGAGCAAATAAACCAAGCAGGAGTTAAGCAAAAGGAGTTAGGCATAATAAGGGGAGTACTAACAGCAATGAGGTCCTAGGGATTAGCATGCTTCACTGCTTACTCTACGCACAAATGAACCCGACTTTTCGTCATCCCATGACGACTTTGTTCCTTATGAGTACTTTTGCCAGTTCTGCAGCTTGTACAACTTTCCGCCACTGCCGATTGCATATGTATCAACGTGTCTGTTGCGAAACCTAATTGTTTGTAACTTTTGCGCATGCCTGACTTGGTGTGTCTCGATAAATTTGAGAAGAAACTATTTCTTTATGTATGTATCTGGTAGGAACACCGCGTGAGCAACCAGCGTGTTGCACGCCTTGTTTACGGCACAGGAAAAGGAAATGAGCCGCCAAGCGACGTTATTTCACGCCCCAGCCTCGGATGGTTTGGCCATGTGTTATGCGTTTCAGCCCACGCGCTCCCGCGACGTGCTTATATTTCACGCCTTGGGTGTGGATGGAAGTAGAGGAGAGGCGGCCAAGCGGTAACTTTGTCGGGAGGAATAAAACCCACACTTCGGAGCTGGCCTTGTTGGGAGCTTCTCGGCTCCTTGGTTGGGGTCCGAAAGACTATGAACACGCTTGACTGGAAACACTAGCTGACATGGCCCAGAGCCGAACTCATTGGCCTTTGAGCTGGGATTCCTTTCGTCCCCACACGTGTGCCTTATCCTCTCCTGCAAGCACGTTCTTATTTCATTGCATAGTTTTACGTAAATAGTTTGTTGCATTATAGCTGGATGGTAGCCTTCGGGGAGGATGCCCGCCTGTTACTGGGATCGCAGTTGACGTGCATCCGTTGCACGTTTTTTCCTTGTATTTACTGCAGCACAATGACTGATATGTTTTCCACCTCTAGCTACCGCTTATAAGGATGATGATTTAATCCAACTACACTGCGGCTCCAGAAACGCACTCGAGTATGTTATCCTTAAAGGTTAAGTCATAGCTTGGCGGTTCTCACGTTAAAGAACAAGCGGCCTTACTGTAACAGCTTCCGACGAGTGTTGATAGTCAGCAACGCTATTGAGTTTTCCGCATCATCCGCTTGGAATTAAGCATCAGTGTGTACAAGTTTGGCAAAGTAATTACCGTCATTAAAAGTTACAGAGATCTCTTTCGGTATAGGTAATGGATATTTGAGGCGCGAGGCGCAGCGTTAAGACCAGTTGATAAATCAGCACAGCCAAGTAATTGCCATTTACGTTCTTCTGCAACAATACATGCGGCCCACAATGAGCACTTGTCAGGAGTAATGATGCCGAAACATTCTAGTCGATTGAGAATTGTTGGAGGTTTGGCATATCTGTACAGGGTACCGATCTTTTAAGCAGGAAGGCGGGCTTCGCTCCCGGCTGCAAGCATAGCGTTGACTTGAAGTTTGTGCAATGACCTTGACCATCCGGCAAATGAGAAAACGTTTTGCTTCCGCCACGGTGCCAAGTCTTTGACGGATTTCGTTGATAGGTATGTATTTGTTCCGACGTGGTTATAGATTCGAAGCAACGGGATCTGAATGAGTTGTAACTTTTAAATCCTGTCAGGCCCACGGAGGTCTAAATTCTTCCGACATGAAACGGAACATCTGTCAATTCACGCGTTGAATGTGCCTTTGCAAGTAAGTTGGTTGACTAGCTTAAGCACACCAAGGGATGCGTTGTGGGTAACTCTTTGCGACCTGCTTATCTTTGGCCTCTTTAGAGGATTCCGTTTTGCTAGAAATAATCGCTGTCTGTGCCCGTGTTAAGCTGCAGTTGCGTTGGATTTACATCGAGCAGCACAACGGTGAATCGTTGTCGCTGTTTAAACTGACTTCGAGATTCCCCAAATACCAGTATGTATTTTGCACCTTTACATGCGAAGTATATTTATATTTATATATTTTCGGTAGCACTTCATGTTCTTCGGCTGATATGGCTGCATAATTCTGCTTTATGGCCCTCTTCGCAAGTACTGAGTTTAAATGGGCACATACGCGCAAATTATTATTCGCCCCATGACCAGCATGCTGAAGGAAGCTTATAACGGGTTGGTCTAAAGGTATATCCGATACTCAGTTTTGAATGGCCAACAAAGTACTTGCGGCAGCACACATTGAAATAAGCTAGAAAAATGTTTTTCAGAAAGTGGCAAAAGCTTAAGGCTAAAAATAAGACACCGGGAAATGACTACCTAGGAAGCACGTGGTAAGGTGCTGGGTGTGATCGAAGAACCGACGTTCTTTTCGAAGCCCGCGGACAAAGTCCGGATATTGTCGGTGAGTCTCATACAAACACGTGCAACATACAAACACACAAACCACTTACTTCCCTAATGCATGAGAAAACTACTAGTTCATAGTATTTAGAATTGGTTTACCCATCAAGCGGGGTAATATCCAAGTGATTACAGGTTTATCTGTTGCCCTGTTGAGCGGTTTCCCTAGGTTAGCAGTCGTATTTATTTTCACAGCGCATGCGGTATCGGATGGTACCGGTCCGTTAGATCCTATAAGGGCATTGTCTCCTTTCTGGATAAGCAGGCGAATTCAATCGCTAAGGAGAAAACTCAGTTTTAGATCTGGATCCCAGTTCATCTTGATTAGAAGCTGCACTTTGAACTTAGCCTAACTGGGGACTATAGATCACTGACAAACATGCGACCCGCCAACTAGTAATACGTTGACCAGTGTAGGTTCAAACGCTCACCCTCGCAGTTACCTCTGTTGGCCTGAACCCCGATTCGTCCGTACCCGCTTCACAATTTCCAAAGGATTTATGGCGAATACTGAACAAAGCTACTGACTTACAAACGCATCACTCTTAGCCAACATAAAAGCAGTGTGATAAATTACACATTTCTAAATCTCATTATTGTATGCACCATATTAACATTTCTATTAGGTCCTATCATCCTGATTTGTAAGTTGTCACGCTTTAAGCAGCACTAATATGAGACAACCAACCGTATATTGCTGTTCGGTGACGAATATGCGTTGGTTTCACAGAGCTAGGAGAAGTTACAGGGCATGAGGAAAGTTCTCGCTTTGACACTGGCCAATTTCGAATTCATCATCAGCATTCGCAAGACTGGCTTTTTCAGTCCTCACCTGGAATGGAATACGTGGGTTTCCGACAAATCGAGATTGCTGTTGACGTTTTGGGCCCGATATCAAAATTTTGCTACCTGGGGCACGTACGGTCAACGGGCCTACAGGTTCGATGGTAACTTCACATCCACGTAGCGCATGTGACTACTGCATTGGTAAAGCTGTAACCTCGAGTGAGGAAGAGTTACCATATGACTGTTGGAAAGAAGCTATCGACGTACCGGTAGATAACACGGTCGGCTCTCCTTTATGTCGGCGAAACATGGACGCTATACCGCAAGGACATCCAAATTAAGCAGTGCCTGCATCGAATTCCTTACATTGATTACCGTGATATTGTTGCAGATACCGAAAGGCTGACTGCAGGGTTATGTTTGCGTTGGATTGCATACTTCTACTGTGGCAATTGAAGTGGCTCACACATGTTTACCGTATAGATCGCGCAAGGATGTACAAACAGCTGCTATATGGCCAACTGCGTGCGGGGAAGCGGAACATGGCAAATCAACAGTGCGTTACCAGGGCATCTTTAAAGCGAGCTTACCACGAGCTAACCTTGATATCAGGTATTGGTAATCAAGGACAAGGCATCGGCGCCAGTGGTGTGCACACACCAAAATGACTTTGCCCAGCTGCAGCAGAAAGCCTTGAAGCATCAGGAAGGACTCAGGTTGCAGAAGTGACCAACGTCGATCGGTCGATGCGGTACATGTGCTACATCATTGCTGCAGTTGATCTGTACGTTTAAAGGCCTCCCTGGTTACTTTATTGCTCTTCAGATTTTGGATGGTGTTTTGTATCCCCGATGTTGCTGCGCTTTATGTGAATGTTGACAGCCTGCCTAACAGCCAGAAAACAGGCAACTCCATTAGACTGGTTTCAAAAAAGCACTTGCCCGTTACCTAGGGATAGGCGTTGTACCGCACTTATAATCATGCCAGGCGGTGTTAAACGTGCTTAGGCCCATCCACCGCCTAGCATCCGTCCGTTGGATGCGCGTGATCCTCAGTTTATATAGACCAAAATTATGCTACTGTGCATGTTGGAAAATTGTGGGCGGGACCGTTGATGCAACATGGCTCTCAGCCACATGTCACCCGGTCATACTCCTTTGCGTTTATACCGAATACGGGGTATATAGGTGTCGCAGCGCAAGCCACCCATGGTATTTTGCAGGCGCAAGTTTATTGTGGCTGTCCTAGAGACCCTATTTATAGGCCAATCCGGGCACGGATGTCGCCAACCCATATATATATATATATATATATATATATATATATATATATATATATACATATATATATATATATGTTAACAGTACACCCCCTCCCCACAACAGGGGTAGGCAGCCATAGGCCGCATTCATGCCGCGGGTACTTCTCAGGTAGACACCCTGGTCAAAAAACACAGTGCGTAGCTGGGGAGTCCGCAGGCATAGCTAAAGCAGAAGATAAGTAAGTGGACCCGTACTGGTAATAATGTCAGGCACCAGCTGATCGACGATTAGCGCATTGATTGCGGAGTAGAATGCAGCATTCGCTGCACATGTGGCAGGCCTCAATGACTTGGGGAAGAATAGTCAGGTTCAGATAATTCGACGGCGACTGACCCGAGAGCTCCGTCGCATAAAAAAATGCATGGTGGACGGTGTAGGTGAGGCAGATGGAATGCTGCGCCGAACGCCGCCAACACAAGGAATTCTTTGACTGCATGAAGGCGGTGTATGGACCGAGATTGGAGCTGCTGAGGACGCTGATCGATGGTAGTTCAGGCGCTACCTGCACACAGGCTGCAGATATAAGGCAGATTTGGCAAAAACACTTTGGCTGTCTCTTGAACAACCGTTCAGAGCTCGACTGGCCTATATTGAACGGCATCCAGCAGCATGGTGTGAAAGCAAGGCTGGCGGACACGCTGACACCGGATGAGACGCAGAGAGCACTTGCTCAGCTGTGAAACGGCAAGTGTGCCGGAGCCGACTGGATTCTGCCTGAAGTATTGAAACACAGCGGACCCGCGTTGGTGACTGCGCTACACCACTTGGTGCAACGCGTATGGATTGAGGAGAAGTTGCCTCGTGAGCTGAAGGATGCCCTTGTGCTACAACTGTACAAGGGCAAAGGTAGCAGGCAATGTTGCAAGAATTATCGTACCATAGATTTGCTGAGTTGTGTGGGCAAGGTGATTGCCCGAATCCTGCTCCAGCGCCTCGTCAGTCAGGGTGTTGAACCTAACGTGGCGGAAGAGCAATGTGGATTTCGTTCGGGTCGCAGCACTATAGATATGCACAGAAATGCATAGCACGACACCAGCCACTGTGCTCGCTTTTTGTTGATTTCACCAAGGCATTTGATACGGTGAACCGTGAGGCATCGTGGCTGCTGTTGGGTAAGTTTTGTTGCCCGCGTAAGTTTGTAAGTTTAATTGAATGTCTGCACAGTGGTATGCGAGCGAGGGTGCAGCTGAGTGGACAGACCACGGATGACTTTGCAGTTGTCACTGGTGTGAAGCATGGTTGTGTCTTAGTTCCTGCCCCGTTTAATGTATATCTTCATGCAATGTTGTCCTGTGTTTTTATGCCGTTTGTGATTACGGTGTTCGTGCGGAGCATCGTATTGATGGTGAGTTGCTGAACATCCGTTGTTTCAGTGTGAGAACCATGATATATGAGACAACTATCCGTAGGTTGCTGTTTGCTGACGACTGTGCATTGTTTTCACACAGCGCGTATGAGTTGCAGCATATGATAAGTGCTCTGGCTTCGACAGCGGCAAAATTTGGGATCACTATCGACACAACCAAACTGTCTGTCTTTTTCAGCCTTCACAGGAGGTGCAGTCTTTACTATTGCCGCGAATCAGCATTGGTGCCGAACTTTTGGAAACCACCTCCAGCTTTTGCTACCTTGGTAGTGTGATGTCGACTGATCAGCAGATACACAGTGAGCTTCGTATCCGCGTGTCGAAGGCAGCGGCGGCATTCGGGAAGGTTGAATACCGAGTGTGGAACAACCACCAGCTTACCATTGGCACGAAGATGATGGTGTACAAATCCATGGTGCTGTCCTTTTTTCCACTTATATATATATATATGGTGGGCGGCATCCGGTTTCGGATTTACCTCTCACTGTGGCCAGCCGCAGGACGCCTGCGCATACAGAGGGACCATGGGTGACTTGCGCTGCACCACCCACAGCTCCAATCACACACTCCATATCCAGTGTAAGCCCAAAGGAATAAGACCGGGAGGCATGTGGATGGGATCCACGTTTCATCAACGGAGCCGACCCACAATCATGCACCGGCAAACACAAGCAAACTGTAGTTGTGAGTCAATCACACACGCTCCGCGCTGAGTGCATGGAACCTCTCTTTGATCCTGACACAGCCACAAGGATCGTGCACCCCTTCCTCTCTAGCAACGTTCAACTGTCTCCTCGAGTCAGTATGGACGACGTAGTGGGTAATAGACAGGTAGGCACCTTGTCAAAATGCACTTCACGTGCAGCCACACCGGGGAAATCAAGCAACAGCCAATCACTTGTGTGAAAGATAACATATAAACTAAATCGAGTAATGCATAGGGAAACGTGACAAAAATTTTAAATTGTTGAGCATATAAAATAAGTTGTTAACAAAGGATCCGAGATAAGTTCAGGGGGTCAGAAAGTATAGTTTACGGAAATGACACAAACGGGAAAATTTTATGGAAATTAAATACAATTGGCTTAAGCGAGTTGTGCAGGTTTATAGAAGAGCGTACGGGTGGACATTTACTTGAGAAAGAAAAGCATTAGGACAAAATTGAAAACCCACCACTTGAAATAAATTGATTTAGCATGCAAGCACGCGGTTAGTAAATCGAAGGATGCGTACCCACAAACGCAGCGCTGGTTCTGCCTACGTTCTCTGCAGGACCCGGCGTCGCTTCGGTAGTGGTCCTGAGTGGCCTCGCTCATGGCTCACTAAGCCTGCCTGACTCAGGCACTTGCGACTACTTGAGCTACAGCACCAAGAGCTTGATGTCCATGGAGAACAACCCATCGGTGCTTGCCGCTTCCGCACTTGCGGCTTCTTCTCTGCATGCATGAGAGCTTTCGCCTGCACCTCGGCAGCTGCCTTCGTGATCAGATCGCACCATGCAAGCCGATCAACCGCCTTCGATTACCTTGGTCTGCAACCAAGATCAGAACGTAAGGCTCAACTTAATCATGTCCTGGTAACGTAACTTTGGTTTCCCCATACGCCGCTTCCCTATACTCAGCTGACCATACAAGATTTGCTTCGGTATCCGCGTTGAATCCATACGGGTCACATGACCGATCCACCTCAGGTGTCTCAGCAAAAGTATGCAGTCCACTGCATACATTCAATTACGACGCAACACTTCCGCGTCAGGAACTCTGTCTCCCCAAATGTTCCGCAAAATTCGTCGCAAACACTGTTGCTGGAACCGCTGGAGATATCGCACATCCCGACGGTATATCGTCTACGTTTCACTGCCGCATAAAAGAACGGACAGCACCATGGCTTTGTGCACCATCAGCTTCGTGACAGTGGTAAGCTGATGGTTGTTCCACACTCGGTACTCTAGCTTCCCGAATGCCGTCGCTGCCTTCATATATATATATATATATATATATATATATATATATATATATATATATATATGCGCATCCACATTTACCTGAAATCATTAGTTGCTAAGATTAATGCGTATTTAAAGCTTACATAATGGACTACCGTACATAATGGTTAATTGAAAACAAAACATAATCTGCTGCATGTCGGCATTTGTCGTCTACAGAACCTATACTTTTAGGTTGAAATGCAAATATGTTAACTTGAATTCTCACGTCGTGACGTTGGAGTTCCAGGGGTTGGTAGATAACTGCTGTGCATACAATGTAAACGCTAACATGTTAAAACCTTTAACCAAAGCGTGTCAGGCCGGAAATTTAACAACAGTAAAGCCGAAACTGTGATAACGGTGATACTAAACATATATATGACACATAAAAATAAGCAATACACCAACGATTTCTGAATTCTAAAGCGCAATCCCTTGCTCCTTCAATACAGAACAATGTCTGGTTCAATTTGCACAAAGACCGCGATTAAAATACATCATGAAATTGCCTCAACGAGACCAAGTGCTAAAACGATGGGGTGCTCCGACAGACCGCGCAACATAAGCGATAGCAGTCTGTGGGCGTCAACCAATGAGACTCACTGCTAACAGGAACATGTAAAAACTATGCGGACAGTAAGTAGCGCTGATCGCATGAGTCGCCCGCATTTGTTCAGTACAACATCAGCTCGAATGTTAGATAAGACAAACTGTAACACAAAATTGGGCATACTGGTGGGTAGTGGTCGGCAGGTCACTGAAAATGAAGTGTGAATGAACTACTAATCAGACACAGGGAAAAGGACACCGAGGTGTTATACCAGGTGGTATCGGTGACGGGCGCATCCAAGACAGTGGCTCTACTTGCGAGCAAACTTCAACATTCACAACGTTCCTACCACACTGCCCACCGAAAGCGGGACTGGATCTTACACTAGATGAGCATTGCATGGTCCTGCTCTTAAGGTTTCTACTCCAGCTTCATGAACTAAGGGAGGTAACACGACCAACATAGATACACCTGAGAACCCGCGCTTCAGCGTGTCAAACTCACAGTGATCATTCCTAGAGCAGTAGACCCGATGACCTACCGCTCATCTGCGGTGCGCAAACAGCCAGTAATACAACTATACCCGTGTCACCTTCTTCCAATAAACATAGCTTTCAGCACAAACACTATTCTGGCAAGATAGTCTTCAGTGATTGTGCAGCTGTCAATGACTCAACGGCAACGTTCCAAGTGTTTTTCCTTTCAGAAAAGAGCAATACCATGTCACCAGGCCTGAAATTTTAACTCCGATACAGCTAGTGTTTTCTCGATTGTAACAACACTAAGTGCTAGGTGGCTTACCCTTTTAAGAACAAATCCGTAAGCTAATTTACTTGACACCAATATCGGTTATGTTCTTCAGGCAAAGAGACCGTTAAAATGTGTTGGGCTGCGTCGCACTCTCATCAGTTCGTCTAAAGGTGAGTGCGCTTTGGTCGCTTTTGTCTGATATTAGGCATAAATGATTTACTGCTGACCATACGCTCTGTTTCAACAAGGAAAGTGCTCAGCAGTACTTTATTCAACGTCTGCTGCCTCGCGGCGGATAACAGGATGCACCTGGCAGGCTTGATAAAACGCACCCAAATATCACCTCTACGGTTCATTGTCAGTACGGAGTACTGCAGCTGTATTCCTATACTCAATCCCATGTCAGTGATTTGTGCTTAAGACCAGCACTTCACGACGGTACGCAAGCTATTTTCGGCACTCTAAAAGTAGCTCCATTCTCATTGCATATTTTGACCGTAGTCACTACACGGCAAACCAATCGCACCAGAGCCTTAATGAACGAGTCAATACTCAATGTATAGAAAAGCCCAATGTATGCGCCTCCTGCTTACCGACATGCAAATTGGCCCCGATTAGTTTCTCTTTCTTACCCCTCTTTAACAAAAATACTCCGAAGTAATTCTGGCCGACTTAATTGGACGGATGCTTTCACCTTTCCACGGGAACTAACAACAACCGCACCATTAGCTGATGACCGGAAGGGGCGAGTCTGTTTCTAAATGTTTACCAAGTTCCCATCAGCCGGTTCACTTTTTCGTTCCACCATCCTTCCGATATTTGCGACTTAGGCTGGCCAGACCTTGAGCAACACCCATGGACCCTGTAACCAATGATTCTCGGTCACCACGTGCTTGCGAGGCAATACACTTGGAAAATTCGACGCAACCTCCTGTTCCGTGTAGACCAACCGCCCACTTAGACAAAGTAAGCCACCTTGTGTTATTGGGTGAAGTCGGGCTAGAGGACATCGTCGTCTCACCCCTGTAGGAAACAAAATGTCTTCATTTGTCTTTTCCGCCCCCTAAAGGTTGATCATAGCTAATCGAACGACGTTCTACCCTACCCTGTCGAGTTTATAGAGGACAATACATCGAGTAGGTTGCAGTGGTTCATTAGTTACACGTCCACGAACATTCAGATTCTGCTTTAATGGAGAAGACGGCACGACCGACCTTGGTAACGCAATAGAGTTTGAATATCCTTCGGCCAGAGTAAACAATGGCGTCTCCTTTAGCGTCACATCAAGCCGAACAGTTCAGCACTTCATCGCTGCGACCACCTGCTCGGAACTCAAACAGAAGTCCGGTCAATCACCGTCATTTTTGATCAGCAAATCAGACAAAATGAACAATTTTTTCAAGGATGCTAGAGATGTTGTGCAGCTGGCAGTAATATCGCTAATTTGCAATCAACCTTAACGTGCTTTCATTGACTGTGTGAGAGTAATACTTATGGGATGATCATACCATTGCCGACTAACGTCCTAACTACTTTAGACAGCATTTAGTTAACATAAGACGATATTAAAAGCTACTCAAAATCGGACTTTTTCGTAACTTAAAAGGCGTCCCTCAGTAACATCCTTTTACACCTTCGTTCTAAGCGTGGTGCCGAGCTTTTCAATAGTGGGACAGAGGCAGTCTTCTGAGGGACTTCTGTCGATTTCACATATAACAGGTAATAGCATGCAAACCCTTCGGCGTGAAGCCTAGCATAGGCAACTGCATTATTTCCATCCACCGCGATCTCAAACAAAGATGCTGTTGTGGCCGCTCTCCAGGCCTGTCGAGCTTGCGAATGCATGCTAGAGTTTTGAAAACTATGACTGAAGACAAAGCGCTGCTTCTCATAATCCCTAGATCTACTAATGCGAACTGATAGACAAAATTCCATTTGGGAATCATAAGCTATACCCAGGGTCAGCCTGATCGAATCCGATAATCCAGGTACTGGCTGAACAGACAAGGCGACCACTGCACAAGGAACAACAATACACACTTTTCACGGATACATACCCATTTTCACAAGTTATTTTTACCTTTACGCACTATCTCCTTCATTTGTGCCACAATTTGCGTCGTTTCCCATACGGTAGTTAATGGGATAAATGATCGTCAACATAGAGGTTATTTTGGAGCGTTATGACTGCAGCCCTGCACTAAGGACGTTTCCATTCCTCTACTCTTCGACGTAAGACAAAGTAACAAAGAACTTTGATGAATATATCCCAAAAGGTGGCGCCCTCGATTGAGCGCGACCAACTTCGAGCCAATCTCGCTAACCATATAACAAAGAAATCGGAGTACGCCTCTAAGGCGCACAGACGACTTTACCTGCATGAACATACCGTAATTGTCTGCTAAAATCGCAACCCTTTCAAACCTGAAACGAGTTCCGGCTCCGAATTGTTCCGCAATAGAATTTGGTCAGTATGCACGCTTTCAATAACCTATGACTCCCGGCAGCTATTGTATCGCCGGATAGTTTTGCCACTCTTAGAATTAGGCGTCGGATGAAGTGTTGTTTTAGATTCCTGGATACAAAACTGTTGCAGTGGTAATATTGACCAATCTATGCAGTGCAACCGGAGAACATATGGTGCACTGAGGCTGGTGGTGGATAGATCCTGACAGATGGTCTATCCACTGCTGCTACTGTTTTGCCATTGGCTCATGTCCTGGACGCCTCCTTGTGCCGACCGCTGGGTGGGAGTTGTGTTACACTCTTCTCCCTGCTAAGATCCAAAACACCAATCCGCATGAGCCAATGAACTGACCATGAGACAGTCCCTCTGCCGTTCGGGTGTACATTTACTCGAAGGCTTTGACTGAGGACCCGAGTCCTTCTCCTGTCAGGCGTGGGCGGCCTGACAGTATCCCAGTCTAACCATTTCGGAGGTTAGAAGGTGGTCGATGGCCCTCTTTCTGTAAAACCTAGCCATGGGAGACAACAGGTCTACGGGCTATAAGCTCCCAGCTGGATTGGCAACGAGCACGAGCGCCACGCATTGGCTCTGACGGTGGGTGGGCACCTCCGGTTGTTCAATGGTTTGCTACTGTCCGCCTCATGCCAGGCAGTCCCATACAAAATGGTTTAAACCCGCCAAAGCCCACCTGCGTCTGGCCGTGGTTGTAGTTGTATACTACTACGTTGACAAAACATATAAGAATCATTCCAGTACCTCAAAGACTGGGTGTGACGGCCGTCAAGCAGATCTCAAACTGCCTCTGCAACACCTTCCCGGGCTGGAACTGCTCCCCACTGCCGTGTGGGTCAGGCTATTGAGCCAAAGGATCCGGGGGTGTCCCTCAAGTAAACTTTCGAAGCACAACCGCCACCTCCTGTGCGATTGCCCACCAATGCAATCGTATGTGTGTGCCCAAAGCACTAAGCATCGGGTGCTGGAACGTACGCACACTACTGGACCGGAACTCGAGTGAGTGCCCCGAGCGACGCACTGCACCGGCCGCGATGGAACTGGCGCGCTACCACATCGATTTTGCGGAGCTCAATGAAACACGGCTCACTAAGCAAGGTACGTTGCATGGAACAGGTGCTGGCTACACATGCCACTGAGTGGGCAACGTCGCCCCAGCACTACGTGATCATGAGGTCGGATTTGCAATATCTGATCACCCCCATGGCCAGCTCGTGGGTGAACCAATAAGCATCAGCGCGTGACTGACGACTGTTCGCCTGCGACTCGGAAGTGGTAAGTTTGCCACTTTTATAAGCACGTACGGTCCGACCATGTGTTATCCTGATGACACGCGTGATCAATTCTACATTCAGCTATCCTCTGTGATACGGGCAGTGCCGAGGAGCGACCGACTATTTCTGCTGAGTAATTACAACGCGCGCGTCTGGCGTGATGCATTGTTGTGGACAGATGTTATCGGTCCGCATGGCAATGGTTCAGCGAATGCGATTGGTGACCGGCTGTTCTCACTGTGTGCCCCTCATGGCCTGACGATCATGAACACTCGGTTTGCACTGAGTGCGAGTAATTTAGCAACTTGAACGCACCCACGGAGTGGTCACGCTCACCTGCTCGACTATCTCATCCTACGTCAGCGTGATATGCTTGAAGTGCACAGGACACGTGTACTGCGTGGAGCTGAGTATGGCACTGATCATAAATTGGTGCGGAACAAACTGTACTTATACTTTCGTAAATCTATGTATTGCACTCTCCCATGGTACTGTGGTGAAGACTGTTGGAGAAGACGATGGTTGCACTCCTGTGGGATGTGAAATGCACAGCCACAGTGGGCCACCTGTGGCACCACATTGGCGACCAGGTGACATCTGCTGCCGAGGCGACCATCAAGCGCGCATACTGTAAGCGGCCTGATTGGTTTGATGCGAACAATGCGACGAGTGGGCATTGGCGTCGACGAAGCATGCAGCATTTGCTGCACATGTGGCAGACCTTAGTGACTTGGGGAAGAAGAGTCAGTTTCGCAAACTTGGACGGCGACTGACCCGAGAGCTCCGTCCCATTGAAAATGCATGGTGGACGGAGAAGATGAGGCAGGTGGAATGCTACGCCTTACTACGCCAACACAAGGAATTCTTCGACTCCTTGAAGGCAGTGTATGGACCGAGATTGGAGCCGCTGATGACGCTGATCGATGGTAGTTCAGGCGCTACCTGCACACAGGCTGCAGGTATAAGGCAGATTTGGCAAAAACGGTTTGGCTGTCTCTTGAACAACCGTTCAGAGCTCGACTGGCCTATATTGAACGGCCTCAAGCAGCACGATGTGAAGGCGTGTCTGGCGGACACGCGGACACGGGAAGAGACGCGGAGAGCACGTGCTCAGCTGCGGAACGGCAAGTGTGCCTGGGCCGACAGGATCCCGCATGAAGTATTGAAACACGGCGGACCCGCGTTGTTGACTACGCTGCACCACTTGGTGCAACGTGTATGGATTGAGGAGGAGTTACCTCCTGCGCTGAAGGATGCCCTTATGCTACTACTGTACAAGGGCAAATGTAGCAAGCAGTGTTGCACGAATTATCGTAGAATCGATTTGCTGAGTTGTGTGGGCAAGGTGATTGCCCGAATCCTGCTCAACGGCCTCGTCAGTCGGGTTGTGGAACCTAACGTGACGGAAGAGCAGTGTGGATTCTTATCGGGTCGCAGCACTATAGATATGGCGTTGGCGGTCCGTCAGTTGCAGGAGAAGTGCAGAGAACGACACAAGCCGTTGCACTTGATTTGTGTTGATTTCAGCAAGACTTTTGATACGGTGAACCGCAAGGCATTGTGGCTGGTGTTGGGTATGTTTGATTGCCCACGTAATTTTGTAAGTTTAATTGAATGTCTGCACAGTGGTATGCGAGCGAGAGCCCAGGTGAGTGGAGAGACCTCGGATGACGTTGTAGTTTTCTCTACTGTTAATCAAGGCTATTGCTTAGCTTTGCCCTGTTTACTATTTATCTTCATGCAATGATATCTTGTGCTTTTGATGCCACTTGTGCTTACAGTGTTCGTGTGGAGCACCGTATGATTCGTGGGTTGCTGTACATGCGTCTTTTACGTGCGGGAACGCCAGTCTGTGAGACAACTATCCGTATGTTGCTGTTTGCTGACGACTGTGCGTTGTTTTCACACAGCGCGGATGAGTTGCAGCACATGACTAGTGCTCTGGCTTCGAAAGCGGCCAAATTCGGGCTCACTATCGATGCAAGCAAAACTGTCTGTCTCTTTCAGCCTTCACCGGAAGTGCACTCTTCCATATTGCCGAAAAGCAGCCTTGGTGCTGAAATATTAGAAACCACCTCCCGCTTCTACTGACTTGGGAGTGTGATGTCGACTGACCAGCAGCTACACAGTGAGCAGCGTATCCGGGTCCCGAAGAAAGCGGCGGCATTTGGGAAGCTGGAGTACCGGGAGTGGAACAACCATCGGCATACTAATGGCACGAAGCTGATGGTCTACAAATCCATGGTGCTGTCCGTTCTTTTATACGGCAGTGAAACGTGGACGATGTACGGGCTGGATGTGCTATATCTCGAGCGGTTCCAGCAACAGTGTTTGCGACGGCTTCTGCAAATGAGATGGGGCGACAGATTTGCAGACAGGGAAGTGTTGCGTCAAAGTGGAATAATTTGCAGTAGACTGCGTAATTTTACTGAGAAACCTGGGGTGGTTTGGACATGTGAGACGTATGGATTCAACCCGGATACCGAAACAACTAGTATGTGGTCACTTGATTATTGGGAAGCGGCACGTGGGGAAACCAAACTTACCTTACCAGGACATGATCAAAGTGAGTCTTACACATTCTAATCTTTATTGCAGGACATGGGAATCAAAGGCGGTTGATCGGCGTGCATGGCGCCATCTGATCACGAAGGCAGTTGCCGAAGTGCGGGAGAAAGACCTCACGCATGCAGAGAAGAAACCGCAAGTGCGGAAGCTGCAAGCACCGATGGGTTGTACTCCATCGACATCGAGCGCATGGTGCTGCAGCACATGCGGTCGCGAGTGCCTGAGTCAGGCAGGCCTAGTGAACCATGAGCGAGGCCACTCGGGACCACCACCGAACCGAGGACGGGTCCTGCAGAGAACGTAGGCAGAACCGGCGCAGGGTTTGTAGGTACACTGCATTCGATTTACTAACAGCGTGCTTGCATGCTAACTCTCTTTGTTTTAGATAGGGGTTTTACAATTTGTCGTGATGCTTTGCTTTCGCATATTAATCTCTATCCGTACGCTCTTCTATAAACTTGCACATGTTGCCTAGACCAGTTGTAGTTAATTTCGATAAATTATTCGCGTTTGTGGCATTTCCTTAAAACACATTTTCTGACTTCTTGGACTTATCGGGGATTCTTTCATAATCAACCTTTTTATACGCCCATTTAGTGAAGAGTTATGCCGCCGTATCTGTATGCATTATTCGATTTATTTTATTTCATCCTTTTAATGCTTCGCTGTTGCTTGATAGCCCCGGTGTGGCTGCACTTGATGTGCATGTTGACAGGGTGCCTATCTGTCTATTACTCACTACGTCGTCCACACTGACGCTAGGAGACTGCTGGTCGTTGCTGGAGGGGACGCAGTGCACGATTCTTGTGGCCGTGTTAGGATCAAAGAGTGGTTCCGTGCACTCAGTGGGGAGCGGACTACGGTCCACCCACCGCCTTGTGTGTGATTGATTCTCAAATACAGTTTGCTTATGTTTGTCTGTGAATGAGTGTGGTCCGGCTTCGTTGATGAAACGTGGCTCCCATCCACATACATCCCGGTCTAATTCCTTCAGGTTTACACTGATTATGGGTGTGTGAATGGAGCAGTGGGTGCTGCAGCGCAAGCCACCCATGGTCCCTCAATATACGCAAGCGTTCTGTGGTTGTGCCTGTGTATGCCACAGTGACAGACAAATCCGAAACCGAATGCCGCCATCCTTGCAGTGCTGTAGATTCCAACTGCGTAAACCATTCTGGGCGATGCAACATTTTTACAAATAAGATATTAACTTCATGTCCTACTGCTTATATGCGTAACCGAATGATTCCAAGGATCTGATCTACCATTGTTCCTTTGTTTCACTGTGCTGTCTGTCACGTATATGACATCAATAACAAGGGGTTTATAAACTGGCAGCATCTAATTACTTTATCCAGTGTACCTTTAGTTTTGGAAAAAAGCTTGGTGAGCTAGGGACCTAGTGGTAAACCTACTGTTAGCCTTGTAGCGATTGTAAATAAGTTGCTTATTTTTCATTTTCACGCTTACCTATTTCGCTGCAGTTGTTGAGCAGCTTTGTTTTAATTAACTAGATATACATACACTTGGTTGCGAGCTCGTCTTCCGTGGTTCTACCTTGGTTGCCGCTGGATTGTTGTGATTGTGCGCGTCGCCGCCTGCTCTATTCACGATCGGACTCTACGTACACGTACACTTCGTCATACCTCGCGCTTCACCATCTTCCGACGCTTCGGCGCATCAGGATAATTTATATGTGAGGTAAACCTGACTGACTGGGTGTTCTCCTTACCGGTTTCTCCATAGTCTGCATTTTGGCTGTGTAATCACTAGGCTACAAGAAAGAAAACGTTGTGATTGCGCCAATAAAGCACGAAATCCCGTTTCCTTACGAGTTGGCCAATCTGCACTCTCAGTGTAGTAACCCAGATAATTAGCAATCCTCTCAGTAGGTATATTTTTAAACAGTCAAGTGCCATTAGGGGACAGTTGTTGTTTGTCATCCATGTTCAGAAAGCTTACAGTGATCATTAACCAAAATCTTTTCCTCAAACTGTTGGTGGCCAGCTCTCGCTTCCTTGGTTCCCGTAGTCCAGCCTACTATTGCCATTGAGTAATACCGGAAATGGTTCATATCCGGTATGAAGCATAATGCCGCTTTTCTTGTGTATAATTTAGGCGGATCATAAAGTCATGAAATCACGGTACCGACTGGGTACTTTCTTTCGAGATGAGCCAAATTAATTAGGCCCTTCTGACTCATGTAAATAAAGAACCTGGATTTTACCTTTTACGTGTTAGCCGTTTTGTTTCCTGAACTTTCATGGATTGTCAAGTGCTGTAGTTGGCATACGCTAGTAATCATCTTTATCCATGAAGATAATCCACCCAATTTAATTTGGCTTTTATCTTATGATAACAGCCCTTACTTAAGGCTTTCAGCTTCTTCGGATACTTTATCGTAGGACTTTACTTGGTTGCTGTCGCGAGAAGCGAAACGTGGGAATCGCCCTACCGTTGCTGTGTAAACGAATACCGGGTCAGAGTGTGAGAACGGGGGCTGGCTCGATGAGACGCGGAAGCCGTTTGGCCAAACGTCGTGTGGGAGAGGAGACAGTTTGAACGACACAAGCAGGGCTGCTTGGCCAACGTAACATGGCCTGACCAGAAAGTTGCGATGTGGTACAGGGCCAAAGAGGTAAACATCAAACCCGCCACTGAACCTCTCTGAAATGCTCTGTAACACATAAAATAGCGCTTTATTTTTAATCTAAATAGGGTTGTGATCATCGCGCAGTCCGACTTCTACGTTTCGAGGGCGTATCCCAAGAAAATTCTGGTTGTTCAGACGCTTTTTCGTTAGAATTTTCTTGTTTTTGGTGCACGAGTCAGATGGTGGTGCAAAATTGGATTGCAGTCGCCTTGCAGTTCTCTGCGTTCAACGCGTGTGCAGGTGCTGGTTCAGACAATACGAAGTTTAGATTTTCATTTGCGCTTCTAATTTAAGCTGTTTAGCTTTGTTTTTGGGCAACAATATATGTAGTCTGCCAATGGCACCTCTAGGGTTAGTCAGCCTAGTGTTCCTTACTTTTTCTAGGGAAACGCCAATTCCAAATTTTATCCTGTATTTTTATCTAAAGATCGACGCATTAGGACATCAACAGAGACCTTCAGAATAGCCCTGCTAGATCTTGTCAAAAATATACGAAAAACTAAAAAACAGGATTGGAGTATGCAAAATATTGTTCCAATGGGAACAGTAATGTTAGAATTGGAGGTCCCGCCATCGCCCGTTTCTGTTTATACCAGCAGAATGCACTTCCATTACACTATCTTGTTGGTCTACTGATACCCTATGTTTAAGTGCTGCTTAACTGGAGGAACCGGAAGCTACGGCTTCCGACAGCCTATCGACCACCGCAGCTGCCTGCAAACTAGCTATTGCGGGGTGTTGACTAAAGCTTTCCAAACAGAAACGAGTGAATCCCTTCAAGTAATGTGTTAAACTAGCAGGCATATGGTGCTGAATTGACTTTACATTGTACCTATAACTTTATGGTGAGAATCAGTGCCCGTTCTCCTGCAACAAGCTTCAAGAACGCCGTCCCACGCGACTCATCATTACATTACTTGTGAGGTTGAAACGTCAATGAACGAAATCGGGTGAAATCAATACACTGCACGGTTTACCCATGCGGTCATCCTACCAGATAAATGAAGAGCATGCACCCATTCACACGGGAACCGGGCAGGTTGGCCAATCAGTACTACTCGAGGACCCGGCACTTTGCTCGAATTTGCAGGGCTTATAACCGCAATTAAAACGTAAGCACTTACTCGAATGCTGAGCCCAGAGGGCGAAAAACACAGGACGTAGTGCGCAATATTCATGTAGGCATGCAAGCGGACAATAGCGAGTGAAGCGAGAAGGAGTGAACGCCAGAGTCGTAACTCATGCATTGGACGAGTAGTGAGCCGAATATCGATGCACTTCAGCGTAATGTAGGGGATAGCAAAACAAACATGACGTGTATAAACGAGCAGTAATAAACACGCATCTATAAATAAGGCTTATCTCCCGCGGGGATACACTGAGTTTGTTAGCTTGCACACGAATTGTGCCCGATGCACAATGCGCCCTTTACATGTATGGATAATCACTAGAGAGATTTGCATTGGAGCATCAACAGCAGTCTGCCCTAAGTGCAAATCTATTCCATCACTAGACTCCTGTTACATTGGTGCCTTCGAAACGTAATTGGACGTAATTTAGCTGATCGCGTTTTAACATAGCCAGTTTTTGCCATTCCTAAGCATTAACAGAGTGCTGGGCTCAAATTTGTGGCTCACATTGGGTCTATGTTGTAGTCTAATGGTGGTTGCCGAATTATATGGAGCCGAGGGACTTAGCTGCAGTCATGTACAGCCAGAAGCGTGCAAAAATGTGTAATTCCCCAATTCTCATTAGATTATGGGGATTGTCCATCAAACAAGACATTCTCGTGTGCTCCCTTGAATTCGCTGGCTGTCACCGCCTAAAAATTTTATAGACTACCTTGTCTGTAATTATGATCATCTTGTCTAGAGTACGAAATAGCTTAGTTATATAACAGATATACTTCATGGAATTATTGACGGGTTTGTAAGATGGTTGCCATAGATCGGTGTACAGACAAACTTGATCCAATCACGGGTTCACTTGGTCAAGAAAGTACGTACATCTGTTTATATGTGTTAGATAACTAAGAAAGTTTAGTTCAGTTCAAAATCAAACATCCGAAATAAGGAATGTGACATATGGCAATGAGGCTATGACTAAGACAGATTCGTTGCTTGTGTTTGAAGATCTGTTGCATATCCGCTGGAGAAAATAGAAGCACCTCATTCCTTACGCTATACTGAACCAATTCGCCCAGATTCCCTGCAATTTTGATTCGGGGACTGTCTGATGGGTGGATAGATTTGTTTGCTAGAGATGTACGAAATTGTATGTTAACTCTGGTCTGCAACAAATTCGCAACCAAAATCTACTAGGCGAATACAATTTAAAAAAGGAATTCACCCATCAGAGGCACTGCATTCCATGAAGGAGACTAGAATAGCATTTGTACAACGGTGAGTTCGGTGTGCCCAGGGGCATGTTAGTAGTTGCCGTAGTCCTGATGTTTGGCATGATAATCTGTGGTTTTATAAAAACCTCAAAACTGGAAGAGTAACTTTTAGAGACACCAAGAGTTTGTATCATTGAATACTAGGCTGAGATTCATAGGTTAACCAGCTGTACACAAGTGGAATCAAAATAAATTATTAAAACTCGATTCATCTGTCATAAAGGTTTCCCAATCCCGACTAACGAGTAGCAGGGGCAATCATCATCGACATTACTGCTCGCTGTACTGTCAATAGGATGCGCCACATCCAACTTTAGGAATGGCTGCATAAGACAAAACCGAAAGACTTGAAGGCAAATTTTCTGGATAAAACGTCATCATAAGTGAGCAAAACGGAAGGATCGGAGACATTACAAATCGTTAACGTATGAGAAATATTGATGGGGATGCCGTCATCTGGAAATGTGCTGTATCGTTCGGTGAGTCGGTCGGAAGCTGAACATGAATATGCGAAGAAAAGTGAAAAGAGCACACGGTCCAACTGACCGTGCATACAGTTATCGCACGTCGTGCACTTTCCTATGCAATTTTGTGTGGGTGCATTCCGCATGGTTAGCGGCTCTGTGGAATTGCGTCAGGCATCATTCAAGTGTCTTAACACAATGAAAGACAGACAAATGCTGGATAGGCGGACCGAGATCACAAGAGACAATGATGAATTTACATCCTGTTCACTGGACGGAGTGCTGTGGTGCACTCGCCCTGTTTTGTTGTTCTTGATTCGAACATTTCTTGGAGCCGGCCGACTTGAAGTCGATTAGGTTCTCTATACCGCGGAGTTGTTGGTTGTATCTAAAAAGATATTGAATTGTGAACTGTTAAGAACTGTGCATCAAGAAACAGGCACAAGAGACGAATAAGTGATCCAATAGGGTCCTAACAGTGATAAAGCTTGAAACGTACTCGAATGATCACCGGGTTATACATTAGGTTTGATCAATGTAGTCCGATTTTCATGAGTAGCGCGTCGATAACGCGCAATAAAGCGCACATAAAAGGTTACCCTAGAAGTTGCCGAAAGCTATTCGGCCATACAATGGTGGAGGAAGGCTTGCCGAAAGCGTGCGCACAAACGCACTTGCACGCCTGCATATCATCAAGTTATTCCCAACTCCTAGGTGTGCATGTACATGGAATGTTGAACAGACCTAAGTCGAGTGACCGCTCGTCGAGGGACGAACAGAGACCTGGTAGCCAGTGGAACGATCGATAGGTTGACAGAGCAGATGGTAGGCGTAGTTGCCAATGTGTGCCGCGTTCACTTTGGGTTAGCCTAAGCAGCCCGACTCGGAATATGACGATCGATAGGTAGATAGCGTTTATTAAGTCTAAGATGCAACTTAGTGACATTATTTTACTTTGGTTATCGGATCAGTGTCCCAGCAATGAAGCAGACAAACCTGGCCCTCAGCAATATTTGTTCGATGGGCGCTTTTGCCATCATAGTTGACGACGGAACACAATAATGACTAACCATTTCGTAGCCGCAAAACTAGCATTCAAACAAACCTTTAGCTTCCAGAAGGTTCTTTTCGTTACAAAATAGAATCCCACTTCCTTTAACTCCTCTTTCCTTGAAAACCTCTGTTGCCCTGGAAGTCAACAGCCACCGCGTAACACTTTCATGTTATCGTCTTGTTCGCTTTGGACGATGCTCTCCACATTCAGTCGGCCTTTACTAGCGCACCAAGGTACTCGTTAATTCATTTGTTATGGATGACATATATTTACATAAAATCGCTTTAACGGTCATAATTAGCACCGACGTAGATGTTCAAAATGCCACCGACGTTTTGCTTGCAGCGTAGAAGTCGCCCGAGACCGTTGGCTGGCACTCTTTCTAATATCTCTGCCAAGCTCGTTCAACGCTTGTTCAAAATGCTCTATTTCAATTTCTCAAGAAAATTGGGCTTGGTTTTGTAAACTCTCCGTTTCAAGTCCCTCAAATGGAACAAATCCAAGGGGTTTATACCTGGCGTCCCGGCAGGCCACTCTATTTGTCCTCTCCGATTGATCTAACTGTGATAATCCCGTACCTGTTGTGCATAATGTGCAGGTGCACCATTCTGTTGCCACCAAAAGATACTCAAAAACCTTCCGGCCTCCAGCTGTGGAACGACGCAGTTTTGCAGCATTTTGTTTACTTTGGTGGTCAGAAAAGTAAGGCGTTGTTATTGCTAAACACTACACTACCGGTCACATTGCTGGAAAAGAGAAATGGTCTCACGATTTTTTGGCTAGTCAACCCAGCTCATGCCGTGAACTTTACTCTATGTTGCAAAAAGGGAAGGGCTGTATCGTCGTGGATTACTTGTTGCACAAAAACGTTGCTTCTGTGCTCCATGCAACTGGAAAACTACGGCATTGGCAAAAATAATGGAATGGATGTTTATGATATTCAAAAACCTGCGGCGAATCCCAAGCCGTTTCTCCGAATCGCAGTGTTTCAAAACTTAGACCTGAAGTCCGCCATACATACGGAATATTTTCCTTTAAATTCCTATGCACAGTATATGGGGTGGTGTCGCAATGTTGGCTATGTTATGAATGCTGATGTTATACCTGCAGCTGGTTTGTCGGACTACCGGCTGGCTGGCCGAATTACCTTCTCATGGTGTCAGTTGGGTAGTTCGGGATCTACATGTTTCAGCAATAGATTCGGCGGCAGTAATGCAGGTCGCGGTGGGTTTCCGCCTAGCACTCACTATAAAAAGCCAAATATGTCCGTTTAACAACACTGCGACGTGGCGGATGTGACACGCCAATAAATAAAGGCATTGCCGCTGGCTTCGCCATGCTGAAGCATTGTAAGCTTGCAGCTGGACGCTGAATAACTGGGAGTGTTGAGCCCCTGTCTGGCAGCCCGTCAAACGAAAGGCGTTTGAAGCGGAGAAATCGGTCACCGGCTTCCAATAGGCGCGATTCGCTGAATTCGCCCGGCTGCTTTGCGGATCAGGTCCCTATGACCGAAGGCTCCGGGTAGGGCCCCCTAAGTAAACCCCCTTCCTCGGCCTAGGCAATCGGGAAGCTGTATGCCCACACAACACACGGTATGATATATTTACGTTTCCTGCTTACGATTCGCGCTCACTGGACGCTCTATTTTGGCCAAGGTGCTGGCGGCCAAGTACACTAAACCTCAATCTACTGCACCGCAAACTCTCTTCTTCGTTCCACATTTATTCAACCATCCTGTTCTTTGCAACCCCCTCCCATTTCTTGTTTCCAAAGATGCATTCCAACTAAAATAGGTACGTTTGGTCCCATTAATGGACCGCTCAAAACCGATGGTAACAGTTCCATTACAAGAGCAATGCTTTTATTGTACCCCCTTGCTATTCAAGCTACCTACATCTAACGTTCGAACGCTTATGCAGGTTGGATCAGAAGCTGCTCTTGCGCACAATTTGGAAACACTCTCAATCGACGTTCGTTGCTTGACCGAAACCCGTTTCCAGGACTCAAGCACAACACTGCGATTGTTCTGATTGTCATCAAATTTCCACTGCACATTCACCTTATGATTAGCTGGAGATGAGACCGCGACAGCCTCTGGTTACATCGGTGTAAGAGTTGTGTTAAGCACGCGTGCTGAGGCAGCGCTTATTGACTGGTTCACGGTCAACAGCCGCGTTTCTGCAGTTCGCTTGGGCAGCTCAGTGCGATCTTCTAGCCACGGACCAGTAGGCACTGCTTATTCATTGTGGCAGCGTACGCTCCTCCGGACTGCAGCCCGGATGAAGCCAAAGTCGAGTTCTACTGCCAACTAACGAACCACATCCGCAATAAACGCCTAAGGACATCGTGGTAATCGCTAAAGATCTAAATGCGCAGGCCGGTAGACTAGAGGTTTATGCGTGCGAACTTGGGGATTAACACAACCACGGCACTCGCAGGGCGGGCAATCGCCATGGACTCTTACAGGTGTGTGCCGACCACGGCTTGTTTCTTACGTGCACCAATTTCAGGCGTTCCTTGCGGCAACTAACCACCCGGCGGCCCCCAGCGCCTGGTCCAGCTTGGACGCATATTGACCACAGCATTGTTAGTTAATGTTGGCGAGGCTGCAGTTTAATTGCAGTTGACTGCAAGTCAACTTAGAACACTTACTTGACTTCGGTTCATGCACTGATGTGTGCTAAGTTCGTTCTGTGTTTTGGTGGCACCCAATAGCGTCGCCGGAAACGGCTTGCCACAGACAAGCTCGCTATCCTAAGTGTTCTCGGTGCATTTCAGAACACATTGGACTCCAACCTGCATACTCTGTCCTCCGATGTTGTGACACACTGGGCACAGATTCAAAGCGCCTGACGAAAGTCCGCTACTCTCGTCAATGGCTTCACTAGATGAGCTGCTAGTAATTTGATCTTCGCACAGTCTCTCCAATTAATGGAAAGCCGTCGAACAATTCCCGCCGGATTTGATTACAACGAACTACAAAGAACCACAAGTGCTGAGCTCAGACAGCTTCTCAGGAAGGATTGGGAGGTCTGGTGGCCACAACGCGTAGTTGAGATGGAGCGGGCTGCCTCATCAGGAAACTCTCGCAAACTTTTTATACTTATAACGTCCACGGGAGGCAGAAGGCTAACAGTGGTTGAGGTTTTGCATGAAAAGGACGGCGAACTGATTCACAATCGTCACCGTCGTCTGGTACGATGGGCAGGTCAACTGAAGTTCAGTTCGACTGACCAAGAGCACAACCGAGTCCATCTTCCTGAATTCACCGTGATCCTTGGCGTGTTGTTGTTTCTCCACAGACTGAGTCTGAAATTTCCTATGAGCTTTACCTACTACAAAACCACAACTCACCTGCGCTAAAGGAACTACCTCCTGCCCACTTCAAATATGGGGTCCGGCACACATCCGTTAACTGACATTCTTTCATCAGATTTGGACTACGGAAACCATCCCACCCGATGCGAAATTAGCAGATATTGTCCCTGTCTACAAAACGGAGGCCGAATCGATTGCTCCAACCATTGTGGCATCAGTCGTATTTGTATCGCATTCAAACTGCTAGCTGCTCTACGTTTGCGGAAGCTCAGCTACGTACGGGAACAGGACCTACGTGAACAAAAAGCTGCATTTCGCCAGGGTATCAATTGCGTCGATCACATCTTTACGATCCCCCAGATACTTGAACCTCACTATACGTTCAGTCAACCAATCATAGACATATAGCTGAACATCCGATCAGCGTTTGACTCTCTTGACCAAGTGGCTATTTGGGACTGCTTACTGAAGAGCGGAGTACCTGAGAAGTACATCCGCATTCTCCGTACCGTTTACCATCATACTTCTGGCCAAGTGAGAGTATACGTATACTCTTCGCCCCTATCAGTATCACTAGCGGAGTTAGACAGGGCTGCACAGAATCTTTATGCTTGTTTAACTTCGCCATGGAAGAGATCCTGGAAACTGCGTGGAAAGCTCTGAGTCCTGCAGCGTTGAAGTGTTCCTTGGTAACCGCGTTCGGGATTTGGAGTACGCTGATGACATTACTGTGATTTGTGCTTCCTCCCAGGATGCCTAGCATGTACTACTTAGACTGGAGCTGTCCGTCTCCCAATTTGGTTTGACCTTTGTCCCCTTCCATATGTAAGGTCCTGTTACAAGTTCATCTCCTTCTCTCGTTTTTTTAAGTCATCCGAGTGAAGTGGTCCACAAATTCATTTAGCTTTGAAGTTGTCTCAGTATTGGCAGTTTGCCGGATGAGACCTCCCTGCGGGTCACCAAGGCTACAATGGCTTCCGCTAACCTTCGTCGTCTGCTGCTTCCTCGTGACCGTTGCCTCGCTCTCAAGGGACTAGGCCACAGGGCTGCGGTGCGAGCGCTTTTGCTATACGGCTTGAGACTAGACCCGTTCTCAAAAGTGATGTTCAGTGGCTATCTGTCTTGGATCACCGCTGCCTGCGAAGGATTGCTGGTGTTTGATGGCAGTACCACACCAGTAATGAGAAAGTCCGTCTGCAAGTCTTCCAATGTGACAAACTCCGCCGACCGATTTCAGCAGCATTTCACTGCAGAGGCTTCGCTGACTTATGCATGCGCACTGCATGCCTACCAGGCGAATACCACGACGTGCACTATTTGCGAGCGCAGACGTAGGGTGGAAGCGATGACAAGGAGGTCAGCGGAAAACTTGGATCCAATGCGTTAAGATGCAAACTTTGAAGCTGGCTGTTGTTGGTCGGTCACGACTCCCGGTTAAGGGACCAAAGGACCCCGAGCATGTCTGGTTGCAAACCCTACTGAATACGGCCAAGGACCGTATGCAACGGCGCACTTGTTGTGAGACTGTTCTACCCTAAAGTCATTTTCCCGTTCAATCTCTTTCTGGCACTCAGGCAATTTAATGATTTTAATATATATATATATATATATATATATATATATATATATATATATATATATATATAGTCGATAGCTCACACTTAACCGCGAAAGCTAAAAGTCATCCTTAGGGATGCGAGAATACCCGTCGTGTACAGCGTATCACACGTTCCCAGTCCAAGCACGTGTCAGCCCTAACGGGCCGCGGCTTAGCACTGATAGTGTTGTATTGTCGCGCAGTTTCAGCCACCTTTATCAGTACCCACCATATAGCCGCAGAATGAGCGCGCGCTGAGCTACAAACACTTTACGGGATTCCGGTTGCAATTACGTCCATGACGGGAGTGTATGCTTTGCTCCATCGCAGAGATAGTGAACCGATAACCAAAGTACAATAATGACACTAACTTGCATCTTAGGCTTAATAAACGCTGTCTACCTATCGATCGTCATATTCCGAGTCGGGCTGCTTAGGCTAACCCAAAGTGAACGCAACACACACTGCCAACTAAGTTTACCATATGTTTTGTCAACCCGTCGATCGTTCCACTGGCTACCAGGTCTCTGTTCGTCCCTCGACGAGCGGTCACTCGGCTTAGGTCTGTTCAACATTCCATGTACATGCACAACTAGGAGTTGGGAATAATTCGATGATCTGCAGGCGTGTAAGTGCGTTTGTGCGCATGCTCTCGGAAAGCCTTCCTCCACCATTGTATGGCCGAATAGCTTTCGGCAACTTCTAGGGTAACCTTTTATGTGCGCTTTATTGCGCTTTATCGACGCTCTCCTCATGAAAATCGGACTACATTGATCATATCACTTGTAGAATGATGAACGCAGTATATACGTGGGAGTGTTAGACTCATTTTGGCTGTTTCTACATGGTTGGCGGCATCCGGTTTCAGGTTTGCCTGTCACTATGGCTAGCCACGGGACGCCTGCGCATACAGAGTGACCATGGGTGATTTGTGCTCCACCACTCACAGCTCCATTCACACACCCCATATCCAGTGTAAACCCGAAGGAATAAGACCGGGATGTATGTGGATGGGAGCCACGTTTCATCAACGGAGCCGGCCCACACTCCTTCACAGGCAAACACAAGCAAACTGTATTTGGGAATCAATCACACACAAGGCAGTGGCTGGACCGTAATCCGCTCCACATTGAGTGCATGGAACCACTCTTTGATCTTCACACGGCCACAAGGATCGTGTACCCCGTCCCCTCCAGCAATGACCAACTGTCTCTTAGAGCCAATATGGACGAAGTAATGGGTAATAGACAGGTAGACACCTTGTCAACATGCACATCAAGTGCAGCCACACCGGGAATATCAAGCAATAGCCAACCACTTGAAAGAACATTATCAAAAAACTAAATCTTTTAAAGCATACGGCTATGTAGACATAACTCTGCGCTATATTAGCATGTGTAGTAACTTGGGTATCAACGAATAAGTGACAAGTACAAACTGTCTACAATTTACTCGAAATATGCAACAAACATAACAACGTTAGCGAAGATAAGCGAAATTAGCGTAAGCAATGTGTGCAGGTTAATAGAAAATTATTCAGATAGGCGGAACAAACCTCTTAAAGTGGAATGAAATTTATCCAGCCTAAAATGATCTATTTTAAGTGTAAGTTGTTTGAGTCCAACTGCTGTGAAGAAGCAGCCTCAGACTGGGACATGAATGCTACATACCTGATTTAATATTGACTACTTGCTAAGGCGAGAGAGCGTCTATTAGCCAAGTTGACTTCTTGGTCGTAACAATAGCCCCAATCTAACTTCGTAAGTCGACATGGTAGCTCAGAGAACGCTTATGATTTTACACAGTATAGAAGAGCCTTTGGAACATTTGGGTGAAGTTTAGCTGTTTCGCGGATTACGTATTTAATTATTGGATAGCCACCCGAGGCACTACCAGAGGCGAAAAACTGACACACCGGACCCCGATAGCCATTGATGGACTGTCGTGGATGGCATTATCTAGTGCATTGCAGGTAATGAAAAGTGCACGCCCGGACAACTGGAAGGTGTGGAGAGCTGAGTGGAGTTTGCGACGCTTATATAGCTGAGTGAATATCTGAAGTTATACCATCTGGCTATTTTCATCTACACTATCGGAGATGAAGCAGGGCGAATAACGGAAGTCTGCAATCTTTGTGGTTTTGACTGAGAACCGGTTATATCGGAACTAACCCACAGACTCGGTGATTATTTTGAAGGTCGATCCGACCTTCTGCTCATTTAGAGCAAGCGGTCGAGATCCGTCCAACAGACAGTAAAAGTCAACAAAAGACGCGGTGGATTACTTAGATAACATAAGGGATAATAAAGAACAAAAGTGCGTCTTTGAATAACCGTTGGTTTAAGGTCGATCAGTGTTAACCTGATACAGCACCCTCTGTCCATATGATGGTATAGAATCTCTGCATCGCAGTTAAGTGCAGTGCAGCATGGAGCTGACCCAAAAGACAGAAAGACTCGATGCTACAGATGAAGGGGACTGCTGCATTGCTTGTTATCAAAGATGCTGAGAAAGCAATCCCCAAACCAAAGGTGATACTGCTGGATCCCTGTAGTACATCACTTGAAAGCAATAAAACCTCGGGTGTTGAGTATACGACGAGCCCAGCACAATGCTTGTTCGTTCGTAGAACCAGGAAGCTGCTACAGGTAGCTAGACCTCTACTGCAACTCGAGAAACATCCCCTACTCATTTCCTCGACAGTCTATCAAAGGCGATGCTGCAACAAAAAGGGTAGTACTGTCAAGCACCAAAGCCTCTTTCACTTCTATCATCTAGGGAACAAATGCGGATTGAACAAACACCTGAAACTGAAGGGCGTTGGAGTAGTGGATAATTGTACCTGAACAAAGAAAGAAGCCATAAAGTACGATCCGAGCATCATAACATTTGCTGTGACACAGTGCAGCTGAGATTGTAACATAACAACCAGGCTTTGCGCCATGAGGAGCAGCATCATCAGAAGAACAAGCTGTCACCGCATAAAAAAGCAAGAACACTCCCTCAGTGGGAAAGATACCGAATAGGTAATACCAAAACTACGCGAAATAGGAAGTCATGAGCTACTAGTGTCTGGTTTATAAGGATAGTAAGCCTCCCTGCCCCCAGGTTGGTCCCTTTTGGTTGGTCGCATTTGATCGTATCGATAATCCCACGCTAACCTCGCACGGTGAAATGTCGACTGAAGAAACACAATAATAGTAAAGTGAGACATATTTGTGTACACTATATAATAGGTAGGTATACGTGCATCCGGTCAAGGTATTTGCTTTTACTCGTTTGTCATTGCTAGAAAAGCTGCTTGTCCATAAATGGAAAACATGTACGAAAATTGCTAAGAGAATAGAATGTCCAACTAGGGTAGACGTTATGGCTTATTGGTCACTCGTACAGTATTCGTTAGTACAATTCCATAGCAATCATTCTACTCCGCAGCCTGCCAGACACACCCGCTCGTGCGACGCGTATTGCCAAGATTGGACAACTTAGGAAGAAACAACAGTAGTAGACCACATTAAGGGAGGAGTTTTGCGACGTATTTTACCATAAAATTTTGTGCCCGCTTCATGTACAGTACATTTTGATCGAAGTGAATCTGGAATTGCTTGATTTGGATGGTATGGGGATAAACATGTTCAGCCAAATTAAATAAGGACCGAATGACTTGTTGCGCCGGAATAAATACCTAATGAAGGGAACGGGACAACCATCTACGAGGTCAGTACTTAAAACCGAGAATGTTTTTGGGGCCAACATGGGAGTTGCAGTTATATCCTGAGGCATAAGTATTGGAATTGTTGACTCGGATCCCGTAATTTCTTCCGCGCACTAACGGTAGTGTGAACATGCAACAGCACGCAATCGGTGCACATCTGTCTTAAGAGGTAATTGTATTTTTAGAGGGAGCGAAACATAAAAGGGTATGATCGAACTCAGTGAAATATAAACTGTTTCACATCTTGAGCGAAATTTAACTAGTAAAGCTGTGACTCTACAGGGATCCACATGCTAAACACCATCCAAACGCAGTAGATTTGTGCAGTTGGCTAGGGCAGCTTGAATCGAAGATCGATCAACCAGACTTGATTGATTAATCCCTCTGACAGGTTCTCCTGTGAAAATATTAGTTGACCGGGAACATTGTATTTTTTCGGACTATGGGATCTATCCCGACCCACCTCGATCCACAATTATCCACCAGCAAGGAGGTTCGGGCTCAGGCCAGAGCTAAAATGTCGTTCGTACAAGTCTGGTGTAAACACAAGCGTATTTGTAGCACATATTCGTAAAAGTGCATGCATGACATTACTTTTAAAATACACATGATTTGGTGGTTCACTTGGTAAATCTGATTTCTGAATCCATTCTGAGCAGATTTATGTCGGCAGCTGAGACAACAAGGAGTTGCAGATCATTGAGTTTGTGTCCACAGTCAATCACTGTTTGTCTGGTGCATTTTGAGCCATGATTTATGTTAATTTGACTGACGTCATGTAACTTTCTGTCCATCTCGACCGAGAATTGATCGTGATACTAGACAATGTACCCCATTGCAGTGACACTGGAACAATGTCGCAGTTCCATGTCAAGTATTTTCCTGTGGTGAGTGAGGCAGGAATAGCCTTCCTTGCTGCACTATGAAACCTGGTCTTCTTTGGTTTAGTACTTGCACGTAACAGTGGAGTATGCACGCCACTGAAGTTATGTGTCTTCTGACAGTGATAATTTGTGCACACGCAGTCTCTGGCAGAATACTACTCACAACCGTTCCGACACGCAGTTCAAAGCTCCTAATTCGGCACACTTTGGCAACGAAGAGCTGTGCGACATACGTGAAGTTTGAAATCAAAGCAAAGATTGGTAGCTCAGGTTGTTCAGGTAGCAGTTGTACTGTTCGCTGGTCTCGGCAATTATGTTGCCAGTGTTTCGTCACCAATCGAGGTGACATCATTAGTGCGTTGCTGGATAGCGTGTAGTAGATGGTGTCTCGGAGAAAAGGAAGAGTACGCTCATCGATGCTTTCCTCCGCGATGTTAGTTACTAGACATTACTAAAAAACGCCTTGATGATGTTACCTCGATTGGTGACGAAGCGTATGCAACAAAATAGCCAAGCTCAGTACACAGTTCAATTGATACGTGAGGCTCTTCTCTGGATCCATATTTTCGCTCATATTTGTACAATGTTGCAAGCTGACTAGTCTCTGGCATACAGATAACAAATTTGTTCATGTTTCAGTTCCACTTGGATGTTCAGCTTACGTGACGACAACTCAGTTAACCGACGTTGTGATATTTCGAACTATATTTGACGTTGCTGAAGGAAGGTCTGCAAGTGCTCTACTGAAGTGGACATGCTTGTTCAGTACCTCCGTGTCCAGGAAATGGTTGCCGTTGCTGCCGACTGTGTGCACTCCAAGACCGCAAGAAGAATTGTATGCATGTAAACACTGCTTTTGCATACAAGACACAATTGTGGTAGAAGCAAAGATACTAAAGCACATCGGGACCAACAAACAACACAGGAGACGCGGAGACAAGCGAATAAAAGGCGATAAAGCAAGGGCCAATTACGTGTGTCCGTAAAAACGGCATTAGCTAAAATGATATCTTGGGGAAACATCCATTTCGAACGACTTATGCAGGAAAGCAATTTGAGGAAACAATGCGTTTAAACAATGTCAAGAAACAAACCATAGCAGAGCGAAGACCAGTACTAAGAATCATCATAACGCATTTGTGTTAAATAGACTTGCTCCTAAGATGAAACACTTTTTTAAGTGGGAAGCTGTTGACTAGTAGTGTGTGTTTTACGAACTGGACCAAAGTAGACTTAATAGGTGACCATTATAGCCCACTGAACGGAGTCCCAGTCGAACTTTTCTAGTCTTTGGATGGGTACCATTGGTGTGAAAGGTAGTAAAGTCAATGCTTACGAGAAGCAGTGTTAACATCTTTCGCACCAATGGCATCTTCGTTAACCAGTTAATCAGCGACGTTGAATGCACGCTCCTCCTTCAAATTGAAGGAGGATTGGTCAATTGTGAAAGTGCTTTAACGATGCTGTTGTAGCGTGCTCGTCCATTGCGGATTCAACCACGGAAACACGACCGCTTCTAAAACCAACATTGAAATTTCAAATGTGGAAAAGCAATGATGAAGTTTACATGTAGACCCCGAATGTCTAAAGCCACTTCGTTACGTAGCATGTTTGCTTCAAATCTGTGGAAATTCATAATTCTTGTGATGTAAGGTGTACATAGCATATACATATATACTGTAGTTGTTTTGTTCTCCTCATATCATTTACTGACCAGTATGTTGCATACTGCTGACATATTCCTATTCCGTGTATGGACGCACAGCGCGTTTAAAGGTGGAACACAGACACCGGATGACGCACATGAGATCAGTATTCTGACACTTACATCGAACCAAGTGATGAAAAATGGGATCAAACAAGCCAAACAGAAACAGAGGCCGGAGTCTCGCCATTGATGGTTGCAGTCAGCGAAACGATTCATTCACGTGGCTGGGCGTATTAGTTAATGGACCCCCCGCAAGGCTCATAGGCGATTTGTGTCCGTTACAAAAGTGTCATACCTAAATTAGATTCAACCTTCCCGGAGGCTACTTGTTTCAAGTGCCTACTCCGATGTCCCGAAGATGATAAAACTGTAGCGCCGACGAGTTCCGTTTATAGTTCTCATTGTTGTTGAATGCCAAAAAACTATACCTTTTGGGAGTTCCAGATGCTTGATTCCAATGGTATGGAAGTCACTGATGACTTGATGTTGACCGTTTGTGCTTCATTGGTGCTTCTGTAGTCCTTGGAATTAAATGCGGTGATCTCGAACTCTTTAACAGCGCGTGATACGGTTCCCAGGTGCATTATTCTGTTTACTGGCTTGCGGGGGCGGTGGAACTGATGAAGCGTGTTGGTCCATTGATTCACACGCTGTGGGAGAGAAACACGTGCACGGCATAAGAACGAGTATATACATCTAATGTACGGATTGATTCGTGTGCGAAGCTGGATAAAAAGACTCTTAAGCAAGAAAGCAACTAAAGAGTACTTCCGATTTTCGTATTATGGACTTACTGTTCATCCAGTGGGGTGACCCCAATTTCGCTGAAGAAGGTTAGATGCGAGGAGTCAAACTTACTGCCTTCAAAAGCTGTAATATGAGACCTCACTATTAAACAAGGGTACCGCTGTAACGGCAGTTGTGCTGGATAACGAAGGCCTGAGTTCTGTAGACTCGCCATCATTCAACTTGACCACGCGCTTGTCTATAATTTATGGCTAAATTTTTTTTTATCTGGAAAACACGTTCGCGATCCTCACAAGTTTGCACAAGTAGTGGACAAGGGTTGAATCCGAGGCCACGCCGAAATTGAAGATACTTACGGAGTAATCGGTATTCATCTATCAGAGCAGATATCGTGACATGCTGGTGACGACGGGAGTCATCCATGTGTAAACGCGTTAGTTGGTTGCGGAAGATATTAAGAAAGGAAGGTTGTATTCACCGAACAGCTGAATCAGAAGTAAAAGCACTGCAACCAGTGATTAAGCAGACGGATTGAGCCTAATGGTATCAGCAGACAACCACTGCTATACACTTTCACTCTGATGCTGATTGCGGCCAATTAACGGAGAGTGCTGTATATGTAAGTTTCAAAACTTTTACAAAATTCTAGGTCACCTCTTCCCGAGCCGACGTGCTCCGTGTTTTTATTCCACACTATCATTGGGTTTTGTCAGTCTGCATAATAATATATTTTTTATTCCCTGCACGCGCTCAAATTTCATTTTATTTGCGTGTGTCACCCGCTGAACGCTCTTCCAAAATGAGTCCTTTCTACACACATACTAGCCATATTTATAAGTCGTTTAGACGACGACACTTACTTTTTGGTACATAGCCCAATCTCTTCATTTTCCTCCCGCAAATACTTTGGATTAGTTATTGATTGCCTATTGGATCTGCGGAGTGCAGGGTTACTGCAGTAAAAACGATAACTCTACCCTTTTGTCAGTAAAAGCACAAAATGCATTTTGCATTAATTTTTGTCAATAACCCACCAGACCACCCAACGGGGCTAGTAAACTAAAGCTTCTTAATCCGTATAAAGTTATTGTTCATTGTTTAATAATCGACACAGGCATCCGTATCGAGGTTGGCCCGTGAAGCTTCCAAGTACTGAGTCTGAAGAGCAATTATGAATTTCTCCCGCGCCTAAACTATCAACTTTATCTCGTGTGCTATGTTCTTAGTCTATTTGCCTTCTTGACAGGCACATTCCTCCTCATGCATGACCGCTATCCTGTTTCATGCTACATATTCTACTCTCATTCGACACAGGCCGTACTTCATATCCTTCCGACTTTCTATATTTGTGAACTCGCCAATTGTCTAAGGGGGCAGCGATCGTTCGCAGGCCAAACGTTTGACGACGCTGGACTATCTGGCAATTCGTGAGGGTGTGATGGATACAGCTCTTATCAGCTCGGAACCCAGTGGACTTTTCACGTATGTTCTGTCTGCGAACCAGCCTGGGCCTTCACAAAAGCAGAGTGGCGAGCACTTTGAATGCCAGTTGAATTTCACCAGTCTGTCCATGCTTGGTGCATTCTGTCCTGGCAAACTTCTCGAAGACGGGAACGATTTCCTCCAGGTCCTAATCGGACGAAATTGCTTCAGTGATCCCAATCTCTTGAATAGACCTCCGTCTTCGAGAAAAGCTAGAGGGATCTCGTCTAGGCTGGGGGCGAGGCCCATAGGAGACCTCATCCTCAGATGGTGGTAGAAAGTCAACATTCCAGAGAGTACTGAGCATTTCCCAGGGGAAACTCTGCGGTACTGCAGGTCAATCAGACTGCTTACCGAAGTGCTAAGGCCAATGAACAAGTCGACGCCGTAAATAAAGTTTAATGACCGCTTATTAGTCTGAACTAAGCCAACCTGAGGGTAACACTGGGTAGCTTGTAGATGGGCAGATCCATCGATCAGAAGAGAAGACGAAAGTGGTCGGGTTTCTTCAAATGTTAATGCCCATGGCGTTTCCGTACTGATTACATGTCCTTTTAACTAACATACAAGAGTTTATATGTTGTCCTAGTTGCGAAGCTACAGTAATGCTTGTGACTGCGAGAGGTTGTTTTACATTCAAGAACTGCATCTACTAATAGCATCCAAACGATAGCGTGCTCACTGTTCAAGTGGATCGGCTAGTATGATGGAACCTTTGTGTTACTGAAATACATTTGGGTAATCAAAAATGCACGATGTATATCTTAAGTTGCAACTTAAGCATGGAACTCACCTTTCCGCTAGTGCTCTTGGATTCGACTGGTTTTCCAGGAACGCCTTCTGCGCCGTTACCTTGGCTGACCTTTATTGATTGCTCCACTCTGCTTTCCCCTATAGTTGTAGGTGAGTGAATAGTGGCCGCTGCAAGCGCTGCTCCCAGTCTGCCAATGAGGCTGTTCCCAAGATTCGAGCGCCAGTTCCCCGCCGTTCCTCTGCCAATGGGATTGTCAACAAGGATGGGTGTCTTGCCCTCAACTGAGACAGGGACTTAAATCAGACAGTAAATGATGATTCAGTCGGGTGAAGTTCATTTGCGATGTCTGCAATTCGACGTTCAGAGATGAGATTGATTCAAAAACAGCTAACACTACTAGCCGCAACAACGAAACAGGCGTGTAATTTTTACCTAACATGTAGAATCACGAATAAAGACTGTTGCTGTCCGACAAAAACCGTTTCGGTTCTGTGCTTCTAATGGTTACCCGAAGCAATACGCGTTTCTGCGACGAGGTCCGAAGGTTGAGGTGTTTTCTTTATGTAAAATAGGAAGTGTGTGCATTTCTCAGTGTGTAACTTGGGAACGCAATCTTATCCCGTCTCACATGCGTCTGAGCGTCATCAAACTTAATGCATCGAAACTCACTAATGGTTAGTTATCATCCGTGCAAACATAAATCAGCAGAGACGGTTGATGGGGGAGGCGTGGAAGTAACGTGAGAAGCAAACGTGCAAAAACCTAAAATCTGTGTACGGCTTTTTTGATTGAGAAATGCACACCGGGAAACTTGTACTTTCACAAACAGCAGACTATCGGGCAAAGATGAAGCCGCATAAGTGAGGAACCCTTCCTGATTCGTGAGTAGCACGTGAACACAACGCCAATTTTATAATTTTACTTGTAATTTGTATATTCTCAGCAAGGTGTGACAAGGATATTTACAACCAAGGCTGAGCCTAGATAAAGTGTGGAGTATTTTGCAAACGTTTAGAGCGTTGGATCCTGAAGTACGTGCTGCATCTTTCTCCAGTGTTATTGCAGTCAGCAGATCTAGCAAATACCTTACCTGCTTCGTTTTTGTATGACACTAGGAGAAATATGCTTAAGCGTTAGGACAATTTTGTGAAAATAGTCATACAGTGCGGCATAAAGGCAGTTAAAACCGTACAAGGAATATTGCATCTACAAACCGACTAGTTAAACTGGATTTTCAGAAAAAGAAATTCCATTTATAATTTCAGACAGGAAAATCTACAGACTTAAGTGATGACGTAATCAGGTCGTGCATTATGACAAGGCAAAACTTGCTGCAGTGTCATATGACATAGCATACGGCGAAGCGTTTGCACTACCAAGGTAGGTTTAGAGCCGTAATCAGTTATTTTTGAATGCATGTGGCCGTTTGAGGTCAATAACAATGTCATTTAGGAGCCCAAAAATGCGAAGTCGCTGATCACGCATTAGCACCGTGAACGACTCAACAGGACTGACTCGGTGGTCTGTTGTCTTAAAGTGCTTTGTTACCCTTGGGTGAGCGCGCTTACACAATTCCGCCGTTACAAGAAATTCTTAAAAGTGTATCTCCGCATGCCTTGATAAGGAGGAACATAGATTATTTTTAATAAGAAGGGGGTCATTCTACCTTTTGTCAAGTGGTCTCTTTCCTGTTTGGAGGAGGAACTATTAGGGAACTTGCGGATTGTTGTAATGAGCGTGCATATCCACACAACCTCAGTAGTCGCATCTATCGATAAATAAACTTGGGACTACTTTTGTTCGTCGCAATTAGCCGACAATTCAGATATGTCGACCAGCTGTCCGGAAAAGCACCAGACGACTGTTTCGCCCTATTGGGGCTCATCAGTGGTGCGCATCCTTCGGTCCTCTGCGGAGGATCGAACCCATGACTGCTAGTGGCTCTTGCCAACTAGCCCGCAGCTTATGCAACTGCGCCATGGAGGACGGTATCTGACTATCGTGAATTGTTAGCATTTAGCTAACAATTCACGATAGTCAGATACCGTCCTCCATGGCGCAGTTGCATAAGCTGCGGGCTAGTTGGCAAGAGCCACTAGCAGTCATGGGTTCGATCCTCCGCAGAGGACCGAAGGATGCGCACCACTGATGAGCCCCAATAGGGCGAAACGGTCGTCTGGTGCTTTTCCGGACAGCTGGTCGACATACTGAATTGTCGGCTAATTGCGACGAACAAAAGTACTCACCAAAATCCTTCCATTCATAAGTAAAACTTGGGACTACTTCATTGTTAGCAAGTAGCATAAAATCAGAGAGAAGAATTGATGAACCGTAGCTTCCGTCTGTGATGACATGTCGTCGCTTAGCTGAACATACCGTCTCCATGAAACAACGGATAACCATTGGAGGTCAGTCACTACTTCAAATGTATGAAGCGACCCGAATGTAAACACAAAATTCCGCTTCCTTTCCTCTTTTCTCAACGCAAAAATTCATGGCATCATAAATACAAAAAACACAGTTTCTATCTAGTCGCTTATAAATTGCATAATCGAAGAATTACCTTCAGTTGCTTGGCAAGGATTGCCCTGTATCTCGCTCTTAAACCCAACTTCTGAGTAGATTGCATGTTCGGATTCATTCGAATTAGAAGTATGATTTTCAATCCCATTTTTGAGCATTGTTCTCTGTACGTTTGGACCATTATCAGTTGATTTCTTTGAGTTGCAGTTAACGTGATTCAAGGAAGTAGTACACGTTGGATCAGCATCTGGAGTGAGTTCATGTGGGCTGGGAAGTTGTACCACTTGTTTACCCTTGATTGCCCTTGACACGGAAGGAGAGGCGGGTGGGGTGGGGTACTGCAGCAGAATGTAAGTTAGAAAAGTTTTCCAGCAACTAAATGGCGATAAATACAAGGTTACACCATTAATTCCCGAAAGTCGTTGGCCATGCGGTCCAAATTTCAGTGCCTAATTTGGCCACATAGATAGAGATACTCTTACTAGTTTTACGGCTGCTTCCCTAGACCAGAGGTGTTGACCTAAATACCGGCCGGGTGTTTCGCAACAAACTAGACATAGCTGTGCTAAGAGATAGGGGCTTCACAAGACAGTCCACAAGTTTGGAGTGATTTAAAGTCAGGCATGGTGCACGAAACTAGCCAGCCAAAATTGAGAATTTCGTAAATTTACTATTCTTGTCTCTTTATACAGTAATAGTCAGTAGAAATCAAAGACGTCAAAATCTTGTCACTTAAGTTAAAAATGAATATTGCCCATCAAGTCCAGCTAACAGCCGATCAACTTTGGTGACTACCGGTTGACTAGCAACCAACAGTACACCCATTTCTTAGTGTGTACTCCAAGCACCAAACAAAGTCGGTTATACAGCTTCAAATAACCAAGCCGAACCATAATATTTTGTGATAAAAGATTTTTGAACCAGTGAAAGAGACCATAAATACTGCTGACTTACTGCAACAAAATGTCGGAGGCAATCCAGATTTTGCTTCTTGATGACGCTTCCTCTTCGAGTATCGGTCTGCATCATATTGCAGGGCTATACGCGAAAATTGTAATGCAAATCGGGTGTCAGCATGGAAATTACTAACTATATATTGAAATAAACGACAATTTGATTTGCGACGTGTGAAGGCAAAGTATATGAACTTACTGCTGAAAGGCTATTAATATCAATCAATAGGTTGCATTGGTAGAGCAATTGTGGGGGAGAATAAAACAAGAGCAAAACGTGGACAGTTCCGCCATTGTAGTTACTTAACATGCTGCTTTCTTATTGGACGATAAAATTTGAAAACATGCAACCCCAAAGCTGCGCGTTCTTTCTTATGCCAACACATCCAAATATTGACTTTGCTAAACTATGTTTGATGCAGAAAGGAATGTAGTCTAACGGACTAGAAATTCATTTCAGTATGCACTCACTCGAATCCACGGATGACTGAGACAATCATCGACGGTCGAACGCTTTCTGAAATACAAAGTGTGGAATTAGTCGGAAATGTCAACAGACAACACACGTGATACCATTAAGGGTAGTTGGGAAAAGGCGAATGTCTAATTGACTGCACATTGAACGCACGATTGAACACATCCCGAAAGCAGGCAAAAGGTGCATTTTGTGTGTAAATGCTAGAGATAAAGTAGTTCGACGGGGAGTAATTTCGACATCAATGGGCCTTCCATCTCCCCCCGATGGTATAGACAAAATGGTAGAGGGCAGTTAGTTATCTAATTACTAATTGTTAGGGTAGGATAATCATAACAATGCTATGGCAGGAGAACACAATGAATGCACGGTTATCAGGATTGGTACCGAAAATGTGTATGACATTGCTGCATATGCAGATCTGAAGCTAACACCAAAGACAACACAACAGAAATCTTCAGAGCCTTTATTGCAAGCTACAAGCATTTCTTCTTCAAACGACGAGTTAGCTGAAGACGTTTCGAACCGGGCGAATGCAGAAAGTGAGAGCAATACCTACTGCATGGCCAGTGTTTCTTGGCCCAACGAAAACATAAATGAATTTGCATTGGTACTGCAACATTTAAAACAAAGCTTTTCAAAGAAGTGTATTTAGTAAAACCTACCATAATGTTACTCTTAATGCGAAATCCATCTTCTGGTAAAAACCGCTTAACCTAGTCGACCATCAATATGTCCTTGCGACATAGCGATGCACCAAGGTAACAACTCTCAAGGATGGCACATTTAATATACTGCCGTTTTATCAAGCATCTGGTAAAACTAGTTTCGCGAAAACCGGAACGGCGGTTTACTTAGCTCTGGCATAGGATGTGAATGCACCCGAGTTCACCCTTTTGTTTGAAGAAAGGAACATATATTTAATTAAAACTACTAGTTTCCTTCATTGGTTTAACAAACGCACATTGTGGTTATTCTGCAATGCGGCTAAAGCAGGTACAAACCACCACGAAACCTGGAAACATGAACCACGATGTTAGCACAACCGAGTGCAGGACTTGGTCTGCGTAAAGGACTCACAGATTATGCTCGATTTCTCTTAAAGAAAGGCCAGACGCATAAGAGCGGTTGCCGAACACTCCTAAGAGTGCAGTAGCGCATACACAGCAACTCACCAACCGTGCTGCCAGACGCCAATTCACATGGATTAGCTATTAGACTTAGAGTCAGATGATGGTTATTACTGCTTCTTTTAAGTGCAAAGCGCAGAAGCATGTGAAGGAACTCTCTGAGTATACATGCAAGCTATTTTCCTTGTTCTCATTGAAATGAGTATTCGCTGTCGTGAATAATTTGGAGAAGCTTCTCATGCTCTAACTTCAGAATACATTGAGATTAGAGTAAGTTCACCAACCAGGTTCCCATTTTACATTGTTGCTCACTAAATTTCGCCTTGTATTGAAAGTCCCTGTATTTAGGGTGGTCTTTTCGCACAATGTACACATTTTCTCCGAGGAACAAAATAGGTTTTCTCAATGTTCTAACGTAACCCCCTTTTCCTGGAATCAGTAAAACACGCAGGTGACGAGCAATGCAAAAGGCGCTCTGTACAGTACCAGATTACCATAATCAACCGGCAGAATAAAGATTCCCAATTTATCAATGTAGATGCTACCGCCTAATAAACCTTAGCTGTATGGCCTTTTGTCTTCATTCGTTTTTATGCTTAAAGAATAGTAATGACCGAATTCAGACACCGAAGTGCTGACTGGAGTGGTTCGAGCGCTGAAGGTCTGTTGTACGACGTACATAGATGCGCATTGTTCCGTAGAGAAAATGGAGCAGTTAACACATAAACATTGTCGGCGACCATCCGGGAGCAACACAGACACCCTCAGCATGAATCCAAACGCCCACAACACTGACAGGGATTACGTCGTGTTTCATAATTATATTCGAATTGTAACTAAGTGAGTTTAGTAGAAATGAGTTAACCAAATGACGTTTGTCTTCTCGCGTTGCGGCTTGTTGGTCTGTGCTTAGTGAAGAAACCTATATGATTTTCAGTCTTGAAAATACTGTTTTCGTCAGCGATTCCAGGGAAACGAAGGTCGTTGCCGGCGATGACATTGTCACACTACCATCACGAGACCTAATTCAATAAGACAGCAGGATGGGAACCACCTACGGCATGACGGTGGCCTGATATGAACGAACTACCAGTCCTGATTGATTAACTAACTAACATGTAGGTTTCCACAGTACATAGGTATGAAGAATACACGCGTGCAACGTGATTTGCGCCACATTCGCATGTCACGGTATTGGTCTAGGTCTTGTATGACAGGTTATCCTGCGTCCTTACTTGTTGCAAAATTGTGGACTTGTTACGAGACTGATGAGATTTCCCTCCCTAGCACCTAATGTCCTGAAATTTTTCTGTTTTCATCAGATATATGGATACTAATAATGGTTTAATGCATGTGACATCTGTTTATCACCACGGTAGCAGGTCATGCTACGAGTGCTGCCGGTCTCACAGCATATCCAAACAGCTTTATGTGCAATGATTGGGCAGCGATGTCCAATCACACAGAAGCCACACTAGGGGACTCAGAATGCCTTTTTGCTGTCTCAGAGATAATGGGGCGAGAGGCGTTCACTTGACCCGACATGTGCGAGAACTAAAGACTTAGGATTTGAAGACAAAGGTTATAATCAAAACACAAAAGGTGGCAACGTCACCAGTGATTCGATGGTTGTTGCAGTCTATCTTTCGTAAACCGTCTCCAATAGAACGTTTGTTACTTTATCCAGTGGTTGGACCAAAAACTTAATTTTTTGTTTTCTTGTAGGATTTTTATTTCCTAGGACACGGTCACAAGTCAGGGGAATCTGGCTTGAGATCGCACATAGCCGACTAATAAGAGCGATGTATCCTCAAGTAATTTAACTGAAACTGGAGACCAAATTACAAGCAACTATCTCTCACCCGCCTCTGGGAAATTGACCGTATTGCAAGTTCATAAAGCGCGGGCGTTAATGTCCACACAGAATGATCTGTCAATCCATAACCACAGGACTGTGTGTTAGACGACTGATGTAAGCATAGAGCTCCCTGCGTGTGGCAATTGCTGCGATTTTGACGGATTATTTAGGCTCATTTAGTAGTTAGACCACATTTTCTGAGAAGCGCCCCATACCTGTGACATGGTCGATCGTGGGCGATACTTTCATGCCGCCTTTAGATGGTGACCATCCAAATTAGCTGCTGGTATATGTATTCAGGTTGGCCGCATTCATCCATGCTAAAAATGGGCTCATCCAACCTGAATGAACTAGGCATTGCAACGGAACCTGATGGTGGAAATAATCAAATAGTCTCCACGTGTAAGAGACTACGGCGTCATGTTCAACCAAAAGCAAGGAATAGAAACCATGAGGTAAAGGTGCTATTAATTTTAACACGACGAGTCACCCAGTGCTACCTTAGCAAGTGGTTGCTCCAGGTCCATTTTAAAAAGTCGATTAACTAATGTTTTAAACAACTAATGGGCACTATAACAACTTCCATCTTTGCGCTTGAACTAATCCAGCCAAATTACGCAACCGTTGCAAATGGGACGCGCAAATGATGAGGGATAGCACAGCAGTCTTATAGAAACAGTTGAGTATATGGTAGGGAATGATTCACTGACAAATCGCCCTCTGATGGCTGACAATGACGATAGCAAGTTGTCAGCTCATAAACAAGCGGATCACCCGCATTCCCGGTGTTTGACGAGCGAAACATGTAAAAAATGTAAGCCTCTTGAACACGCATCATGCGCAATTAAATAGATCAAACTTATGGAGGAATCCACGCGCCATATTCCAATGCATTATTAAAATAAGTCCGACTCGGTTGGCATTGCCAAGACCGTCTCATATATAATCATGTCCTATTGAACTAATTAGTCCAGCTTCAGCTTAACAACAGTACGCCGGTACGTAGTACCGAAGCTTCGTAGCCACGCAACCACCACCAGTTATGCGTGGGCTAAGGATATTGAAAGAGTCTCACTACACCATACGCAAGCTCAAAACAGGGCCATTCGTGTTGTCCTTTCGGCCGCCGTCCGGCAAAGAACATGGAACCACCGACCAGCCCGAACATCGTCCGTAAAAGGCTAACATGTTGGATCCATATTTGTGACACCTATACAGCTTCCTCGAACGATTAACGCCAACCTGGCTCACTGGCTGGTTTGCCGAACAACCTCCTCGTGGTGCCAGCTGGGTGGTTCGGGATTTTCCCGTTCCAACAAATCGTTCGGCGGTAGTGTTCCAGGACGTGGTAGGTTTTCGCCTGGCAAGTGTTCTCCCTATAAAAAGCCACATATCTCCGTTTAACAACACTGTGACTTGGCGGACGTTACTCGCCACTAAATAACGTCACTGCCACTTGCTTCATCCTGGCGAAGCATTGTATTCCCGCAGTTCATGCAGTAATTCTGGGGATCATTGGGCCCCTGTTAGAGAAACGAACAAACGAGAGGCGTATGAACTGAGCAATCAGTCACCGGCTCCCAATAGGCGCGATTCCCTGAATTAGCTCCGCTGTCTAGCTGGCAGGCTATTCAGCCAAAGGCTCGGGGTGGTGTCCCTAAGTCAACACCATACTTCGACTTGGGCAACCGGGTATTATCTCAACCACAAACGGAACCATGGTCTCCAATGTATTGAGTTCTGTGTTTCCTTTTACAATTTCTGTACCTTCTTTGGAGTCCCATGGTTTTTGATGGCTCTTGTATATTCGTAGACTGTTGTCATATATATATATATATATATATATATATATATATATATATATATATATATATATGAGGTGCTGGAACGATTCATTTATGTTTTGCGACCGTAGTAGGATACGCACATGCAACCACGGCCAGACGCAGGTGGGTTTTGGCGGGTTCGCACCAATTTGACCATGGTCTGTCTGGCTTGAGGCGGGCAGCAGCAAACCGTTCAACAACCGGAGGTGCTCTCCCACCGTCAGAGAAAATGCGTGGCGCTCGGGCTCTACGCCAATCGAGCTGTGAGCTTATAACCCGTAGACCTGTTGTCTTTCTTGGCTGGGTTTTACGGATGAGGGCCATCGACCACTTCCTAATCTCTGAAGAAGATGGACTAGGATACTGGCAGGGCGCCCACAACTGACAGGAGAAGGACTCGGGTCCTCAGCCAAAACGTTCGATTAAATGTATACCCGTAAGGCAGCGGGTCTAACGCATGGTCAGTTTACTGACTCATGCGGATCGGTGTCATGGATCTTAGCAGGTAGTAGAGCAAAACCCAACTCCCCCCCAGCGGGTGCCACGAGGGGGGTACAGGACAAGAGCAAAGGGCACAACAGTAGAAGCAGTGACTAGATAATCTGTCAGGATCTAGCCACAACAAGCCTCAGCGCACCATAGGCTATCCCGCAATACATATATATAGTCCGAAGGTGACATCGCATTCATGATGCTTCTTCACCGCAGTTGGGTTAAACAAACTTACAATTAAACTAGGTCTTTCTAATGTGGATAAAATACATTACATTTTATTTGGTTTGTTCTGAGAACTTGGTAATCTCCAACTTACACACGTCGCTGATGCAAATTGTGGTAAACTTGCGTCATTGTATCCCTTGGTATTTTATAAAAGCTTTCGGACATTTTGTACTTATCGCGTATTCACACGTAACCAATTTTTTCCATATGCTCATTTAGCGAGTATTTATGTCGTCATATGCGTTTATTTATTCGATTTCCGCATTTCGAAACATTGCCTGTTTTTTGACATCCCAGGTGTGACTGCGCTTGTTGTGCATATCAACAAGATGCCTCAATGTTTATTACGCACTACGTCGTCCATACTGGCTTTAGGAGTCAGTTGGTCGTTGGTGGATGGGACCGGGTGCACGGTCCTCGTGACTGTGTCAGGCTCGAAGAGTCGTTACGTGCACTCAGTGTGGAGCGGACTATGGTCCAGCCACCGACTTGTGTGTGCTTGATTCTCCAAATACAGCGTGCTTGTGTTCGCTTGTGAAGGAGTGTGGGCCACCTCCGTTGATAAAGCGTGGCTCCCATCCACATACCTCCCGGTCTTATTCCTTCGTGTTTACACTGGATATGAGTGTGTGGATAGAGCTGTGGGTGGTGCAGCAGAAGCCACTAACTGTCGTTCTGTAGGCACAGGCGTCCAGTGGCAGTCCACGTGGAGGCCGCAATGAATGGCAAATCCGCAACCGGAAGACGCTGACCATATATATATTGCGGGAGAGCCTATGGTGCGTTGAGGCTGGTGGGTGATAGATCCTGACAGATCATCTACCCGCTGCTGCTACTGTTGGGCCATTGTCTCATATCCTGGGCGCCTCCTCGTGGCGCCCGCTGGGTGGGAGTTGAGTTACGCCCTTCTCCTGGCTAAGATCCAGGACATCAATCCGCATGAGTCAGTAAACTGACCATGTGCTAGACCCGCTGCCTTACAGGTGTTCATTTAATCGAAGGCTTTGGCTGAGGACCCGAGTCCTTCTCCTGTCAGTTGTGGGCGCCCTGCCAGTATCCTAGTCCATCTTCTTCAGAGATTAGGAAGTGGTCGATGGCCCTCAACCGTAAAACCCAGCCAAGGAAGACAACAGGTCTACGGGTTATAAGCTCACAGCTCGATTGGCGTAGAGCCCGAGCGCCACGCATTTTCTCTGACGGTGGGAGAGCACCTCCGGTTGTTAAACGGTTTGCTGCTGCCCGCCTCAAGCCAGACAGACCATGGTCAAATTGGTGCGAACCCGCCAAAACCCACCTGCGTCTGGCCGTGGTTGCACGTACGTATCCTACTACGGTCGCAAAACATAAATGAATCGTTCCAGTACCTCAGAGGCTGGGTGTGACGACCGTCAAGCAGATCCCCATCTGTCTCTGCAATCACATTCCCGAGCTGGATCTGCTTCCCACTGCCTGGTGTGTCAGGCTATTGAGCCAATGGCTCCGGGCTGAGTCCCTCAAGCAAACCTCCAAACCACCCACTGCCTTGTGGATCAGTCTATTGAGCCAAAGGCTCCGGGTGGAGTCCCTCTAGCAAACCTCCAAACACGACGACCACCTCGCCTGCGGTTGCTCACCAATGCAATCGTATGCCTGCGCGCAAAGCACTTGGCATCGGGTGCTGGAACGTGCGCACACTACTGGACCGGAACTCCAGCGAGCGCCCCCGAGCGACGCACTGCACTGGTCGCGATGAAGCTGGCGCGCTACCACATCGATATTGCGGCGCTCAGTGAAACCCTGCTCGCTGAGCAAGGTAAGTTGCAGGAAGCAGGTGTTGAGTACACATTCTACTGGGTGTGCACCGCCACATCAGCACCACGTATTCATGGGGTCGGATTTGCAATAACATTCGCCTCCATGGCCAGCTGGTGGGTGAACCAACAGCCATCAGCGCGCGACTGATGACTGTTCGCCTAGGACTCGGAAGAGGCATGTTTGCCACTTTTATAAGCACATACGGCCCGACCATGTGTTATCCTAATGACACGCGTGATCAATTTACCTCTGAGCTATCCTCTGTGATACGGGCTGTGCCGAGGAGTGACCGACTATTTCTTCTGGGTGATTTCAACGCGCGCGTTGGGCGTGACGCCTCGGTGTGGACAGATGTTATCGGTCCGCATGGCATTGGTTCAGCGAATGCGAACCGTGACACGCTGCTCTCACTGTGTGCCACTCACGGCCTGCCGATAACGAACACTCGGTTTGCACTGAGTGCGAGTGATATAGCAACTTGGACGCACCCACGGAGTGGTCACGCTCACCTGCACGACTATGTCATCGTACGTCAGCGTGATATGCGTGAAATGCGCATGACACGTGTACTGCGTGGAGCTGAGTGTGGCACTGCTCACAAATTGGTGCGGACCAAACTGTACATAAATTTTCGTGAAATTTTGTATCGTACTCCCGCCGTGAACCGGCGTAAATTTAACGTTCTCTCACTCGGTACCGTGGCGAAACGTACTGAGCTGGAGAAGGCGATGGCTGCACGCCTGTGCGATTTAGAATGTATAGCTACATTGGGCGACCTGTGGCACCACATTCGCGACCAGGTCACATCTGCTGCGGAGGAGACCATCGGGTGCGCAAACTGTAAGCTGCCGGATCGGTTTGATGCGAACAATGCGACGATCGGCGCGTTGGTGTCGGAGAAGAATGAAGCGTTTGCTGCACATGTCGCGGACCCCAATGACTTGGGGAAGAATAGTCAGTTTCAGATACTTCGACTGACCCGACAGCTCCGTCGCACAAAAGATGCATGGTGGACGGAGAAGACGAAGCAGATGGAATGCTACGCCGAACGCCGCCAACACAAGGAATTCTTCGACTCCTTGAAGGCAGTGTATGGACCGAGATTGGAGCCGCTGAGGACACTGATCGATGGTAGTTCAGGCGCTACCTGCACACAGACTGTAGACATAAGACAGATTTGGCAAAAACACTTTGGCTGTGTCTTGAACAACCGTCCAGAGATCGATGTGCCTATATTGAAAAGCCACAAACCGCCCGATGTGAATGCGTGTCTGGCGGACACTCCGACACCGGAAGAGACGCAGAGGGCACTTGCTCAACTGCGAAACGGCACTTGCGCTGTGGTCGACGGGATCCCGCCTGAAATACTGAAACACCGCGGACCAGCGTTGGCGACAGCGCTGCACCAGTTGGTGCAACGCGCACGGATTGAGGAGGAGGTTGCCCTGAGTTGACGAATGCCCTTGTGCTACCACTATAGAAGTGGAATAAGAGCAACCTCTTTGCATATAACATCGTGGCATCGATTTGCTGAGTTGTGTAGGAAGTTTGCTGGCCCGGACCCTGCTCAACCGCCTAGTCAGTCAAGTTATGTAACCGAAGGTGGCGGAAGAGCAGTGTGGATTCCGATCGGGTCGCAGCACAGTAGATTTGGTGTCTGCCGCTCGTCAGTTTCAGGAGAAGTGCAGAGAACGACACCAGCCATTGTACTCGATTTGTGTTGATTTCACCAAGGCATTTGATTCAGTGAACCGCGAGTCATTGTGACTGTTGTTGGGCATGTTTGGTTGCCGGCATAAATTTGTAAGATTAGTTGTATATCTGCACAGTGGTATGCGTCGAGGTTGCAGCTGATTAAATGGACTTCGGATGCCTTGGCATTGTGACTTGTGAAGCAAAAATTTTGCTAATGTTTGTGCTGTTTAATATTTTTCTCCATGTCATGTGCTTTTGATGTGGCTTGTGCTTACGGTGTTCGTGTGGGTCATCGTATTGCTTTTGGGTTATTAACATCCGTCGTTTCGGTGCGAGAACGCTAGTCCGTGAGACAAGTATCTTATGTTGGTACTCGATGATGATTGTGCATTGTTTCCATAAAGCGCGGATGAGTTGCAGCAAATGACTTGTGCTCTGGCTTCGACAGCGGACAAATTCGGGCTCACCATCAACACAAGCAAAACTGTCTGCCTATTTCAGCCCTCACCAGAAGTGCACACTGCAAAGTTGCCGCATATCAGCATTGGTGTGAATTACTGAAATGCATCTCTCGCTTCTGCTACCATAATATAGTGGTTCGGAGTGACCAACAGCTACACAGTGAGCTTCGTATCCGCGTATCGAAGGCAGCGGCGGCATTCGGGAAGGTAGAGTACCGAGTGTGAAACAACCATCAGCTTACATTCGGCACGAAGCTGATGGTCTACAAATCCATGGGGTGTCCGTTCTTCCATACGGGAGAGAAGCGTGGACAATACATCGGCGAGACGTGAGATATCTCGAGCAGTTCCATCAACAATGTCTGCGACGGATTCTGCGCAGCGGTTGGTGTGAAGAGCTGAAGACAAAGAAGTATTGCGCCGAAGTAGAATGCATGCAGTAGACTGTATACTATTGCTGAGACACTTGAGGTGTCTCGATCAGGTGGGCTGCATGGATTCGACGCGGATCCCAAAGCAGTTATCATATGGTCAGCTAAGTGTTGGGGAGCGGCGTGTGAGGAAACCGAAGCTTCCTTACCAGGACGTGGTCAAGGTGAGCCTATCATGTTCCAATGTCGATCTCAGATGTATGGAATGGAAGGCGGTTGATCGGCGTGCACGGCTCGATCTGATCACGAAGGTATTTCTCGAAGTGCAAGTGGATGGCCTCGTGTATGCGGAGAAGAAGCGGCAGGTGCAGAAGCGACAGGCGCCGATGGGCTGTACTCCATCTATACTCCATCTGTACTCCATCTATAGCGACCGCGTGGTGCTGTTCCCCATGCGGTCGCAAATGCCTGAGTCAGGCAAGGCTAGTGAACCACGAGCGAGGGGACTCAGGACCAGCGTTGAAAAGAGGACGGGTGCTGCTGAGAACGTAAGCAGAACCGGCGCAGCGTTGGTAAGCACGCTGCATTCGATTTAATAATTGCGTGCTTGCGTGCTGAGTTGTTGTAATTCCAGTGTTGGGTTTGCTATCTTGTTTAATGCTTCCTTTTACCTTAGTTTAACGTCTACCTGAATCATTTTTTCTCAGCTTGCACACGTCGCTTAAGCTAATTGTGGCTTACTTCGCTAATCTATTCGCGTTTTGGGGTTATGTTAAAAATATGTTTTATGACACATTGAAATTAGCGCGGATTTGTTGGTAGCCAATTTATTACGTATGCTAATTCATCGAAGAATTAAGTTGGCATATCCGAATGCCTTACCAGACTTATTTTATTTGGTATCGTCACCTCAAGTGATTGGCAGTTGCTTGACATCCCCCGGTGTGTTTGGTTTTGATGTGGTTGTAGACAGTTTGTCTACCTGTCTATAACACACAATTTCATCTATGCTAGCTCCAGGAGATAGTCGGTCGTTGCTGGATGGGACTAGGTGCACGGTCCTCCTAACTGTCTCAGGCTGGAAGAGTGGTTGCACCCAGTCGATTTACGTGTGGAGCGGACTAGGTTCCAGCCATCGCCTTGTGTGCGATTGATTCCCCAAATTCAGCCTGCATGTGTTTACCTGTGAAGGATGTGGGCTGGCTCCGTTGATGAAACGTGGCTCCCATTCACAAACCTCCCAGTCTTATTCCTTCGGGTTTACACCTGATATGATGGGTGTGGATGGAGTTGTGTGTGATGCAGCAGAAGCCACTAATGGTCCTTGTGCATGCACAGGAGTCCTGTGATTTGCCACAGTGACAGGCACATCGGAATTCGGATGCCGCTAACCAGATATATATATATATATGTATGTATATATATATACATATATATATATATATATATATATATATATATCTTGCAATAGACTAAGAAACCTATGGGATTTTTAGTGCCCATACCCAAGGCACTGTATATTGATGCCTTAAAATATGCATTTGTTTTGTTACCATTTTTAGAACAGTTGAGTATACATTGCAGATTGATCCTATCTTTTAACTGGTTACTTTACGCAAACGTTCCGTTGCTGGAAACTGTCGATTTCATGTGTGAGCACATGACTGAAAGCCATGTATACATTGGTATTCCAATGCTTAAATTGAAGAAACTAATCCTACGAGGATTTTTCACTGGCAATTCCTGTTTGAAAGTTGCTACGAAAGACAGATAAATGGGTTTGCAATGAGATAGCCACTGGGAGCGTTGATTGCGAAATTATTTTTGGCAAGCTGGAACGTGGACTTCCCAGCTTAATTTTTGCGTCACTTGCTTTCTACTGAATGTATACGGATGATATCTTTGTAATTGGTGATTCAAATGCTGACGTTTCATGCTATAGCAGTTCAGTGACTTGCATTCTACGTTGAGGTTTAATAGTGAATGCAAACACGGAGGTATGCTGGCGTTTTTGGTTATACTTCTAAGTAGGTGAGGTTGTGGTCCATTTCAAAGCGGTGTCTATCAAAATTACACCTGGATAGACTAATATAAACATTTCCTCGGCTTTATACCTTTGAAATTTTCTCTCCCAACCGTTCAACAAAATGTGTGATGCAGAAAATTTGGAAAGCGAAAAGTACTTCATCCTTAATACACTGCAACTTAAAGGCTACCCCGCTCCTTTCATTCGAGGACGCGCTGTGATCGTTGACCGAAGAGAAACAGCTGTGACGCTGACGAAAAAGGATTTTTATCATTCATTCCTTTTAAAAGGATATACCGTACCAGTTACTGGATAGGAAACTCTCAAATGCAATGACCAAGTCATTCCCTGCTGCCTACCTGCATGTGAGTGCGATAACTGCCCCTTTATTATCCTGCATCGTAAGGTCAGACTCCCGATCCAGTCCAAATATTTTATCCCATATCAATTTACTTGCACCTGTGCTGCAAGCTACCACGGACACACGACCAGACGTTTTGTGAAATGAATACCAGAACATTGCCCAGCAGCATTGCGGAAACGCATGTTAGAAGCAACAATTGCTCTGTTTGTGAACATTTCTTCCAAAGCACGCATCAAGTTGTGATCAAGGAAACCCGCTGTTTTCTACGTTATGCCAAACCACTAAACAACGGTACTTAGAAAACGCCTACTAAGAATGGCCGATGCCATTGCGATCAGGATAATAAAACCTGAACTGTGCAAGTAGTGGACGCTAGTGCGAGCGCTTCTGTTGCCGTGGTCATGAGCTCACTGTGGGCGTCGTTCACCTCGTTTACGGGCGTGCCTTCGTTGACCATGTCACACTATCGGACGAACGGACGAACCGTTGTGTTTTGTTTGCATGTGTGTGTGGCTGTACGTGACTATCACCATCGACTGGAGAGAATGATGGAAGAAAACTGCATCCTGTTTGAAATTGACTAACCCATAACACAGAGTTGTTGGCACGTCGCATTATTGAAGCAAACTGTAAACCTAGAAATCTGGCTACATCCTTGGCAGCATTTTTATATTTATTTATTTTAGCTATTTATTTATTTATCTATTTATTTATTTTTATCCATTTTGTAGTTTATCTATGTTATATTTATCTACTGAGGCTAGCGGGGAACTGCCATGCTTCATTTTCATAGACTGTGCACCTATTTGTTTGCTAGCTTTTTACTGGCACAACATTTTTTCATTAGGCACTATTGGTGTTTATTTGTCACCACAGGCAAAGGATCACGCTGCCATACATAGGTGATCTGACTGTCAGCACTATGGTTAGCTCTATGAAAACTCCACCCTTCGTCTCTTACTGTCATGTGTTTTCGAGTTCCGTTCCACATAAAGCATGGTGCTTTCGCAAAACAAAGAGGCCCAACTTCCAAAGCTGACCTGATCAGATTCTGAAGTTGCTAACAAAATTCATTTGTTTACTACTAATGGAACCATCATCCAAAATCCAGACGGCATACACAACAATTTCCGCTAGTGAGCTTAATGTATGATGCAAGCTATAATCATTGCGTTCCTATCGACATTGGGCACAGCAGACGTAAGACTAAAGTATGACGACAGGATCGCTCAGGTCCGAAGGCCGCTGTATTGTTGGTCTGTTGATAATAAGCTCTACTTTTGAAGGTACTAAAGCCTGCACTAATGGTATCATAGCCACTCTGAACCTAGGAGGGGGGCCAGCATGGAGGAAGAGCGGATAGGTTAACATGAACTCTTGAAGTTCTGCACTTAACTCCTCCGTAGGGGTGACGGAACTTCCGGATCATGAAGACTAAAGTCACCTGAGGTGAGCACACAGCTGTACCTCGGTCGCAAGCTCATTCTCAGGGTGAATATCAGGTGGGCACCAATCCAGGGAACTGACATTGTATGAGCGGTGAACAACTGCCAAGGGGCGCGATTTTTGCGCCACATTCGCAGACGACATGAGAATGAGTCTGTGACTAGTGTGTCCGAGTCACCCACTCGTTCGCATTGCAGGTCGATGCGGTGGTACCGTGGTGCCCTATCCTCTTTTCGGGGGCAAGTTTATAACAACGGACATACCCAGTATCACGACTGTGGTTTCGGTAATTTACGACTGCAGCCAAGTTTTACTTATAGAAAGAGGGTCTCAGACACACGATGCTTGACTTAGACGAAGTTCATCAAGCTTGTTCAGGAGTCCTTGTGCGTTTGTGTACAGCCAGAAAATTGCTTTGTTTTCCGTATGAGTCTGTGGACGTGCTTCAGTGGTAGTGTGGAGTGCACCAGTGAAAGATCGGAATTAAGAGTCTCCGTGCGGAGCATGGGTAAAAAGCTTAGCGCCACAGCCAGATATTCCTTATATACTCTATGCATAACTTATGGAGTGTGACCCCCCGTTTTGGTGGCTGGTTGAGTAATGGTATCCAAAGCGCTGCCGGTGTGCGGATTGAACGAGTTTACATCATCCTTTGTTTGCTTGGTAGGCACGGCCTTGAGATGGTGTATAGAAGATAGTTCCTTGCGAGGCGCATAACAACGTTACATTACCGTTGTTTTAGCAGAAAAGTTAACACAAGAGTGCCGCACGATTTAATTCCGGAATAATTTCTCTGCATATTTTCAAGTGCGTACTACAGACGTGTGAATTTATAGCATCATGAAAGGAGCGCAGTTAAAATGCCAAATTGACCAAACTATACACACCTACATTCATGTCACTTTGTCATCTGTGCCCGGCCTGCTACCACGGCAAGGCCAGGGTCACAACTGCGTCTTTCTGCACACACAGGGTTGGGCCAAGTTGTTTGATAGCCACGGCCTCAGCATATCGTAAAGTTAAGGGGTTCATTGATGCATAGATAACACGGAACGCCCGCACGGGGTCTACACAATGATTGTCAGCCAGCAGATGGCGGGCGATTGATGAAGCTGGTTGTTTGTATGGTACTTCATTTCGCTTCCTTGGCTGCGCATTCAAGGTGGTGGACGTGGTCATCTGCGAAACGTGTTTACTCACCCACGCAGGTATGTGCTCCGTGATCCTCACCCTCAAGTGTCGTTCTGTTATGCCCACGTATTCGGCCTTGCAAATACATGTAAATTGGTAAAGGATATGTGAACGGCTGGACAGTGACAGCGGGGGTTTAACCGATGGAGTAGGGATGCGATTGGTTGTGTAGATGAGTACTGGTTCCGCCGCAGGGTATACGCGCGCCACTGCGGATTTCAATCGGCGTTGAAAAACCTGGCATACGTCGTCGCCCTTGAATGGCAATTGCAGGGTTACCTTCACCTTTGGTACCGTAGGTACACACGTTTTCTCTTTCTCAGCACTAAACTGAGCGATGAAAGACGGTGGGTACCCATTGTCTACGAGGGTGCTGGTTATCAGCCGCACCTCTTGTTCCAGCGTGTCAGCAGTGCATATTTTTCTAGCTCTGCTGAACAAAGTCTTCACTAGACCTTGTTTGTACCTCTTGGGGACAAAACTGTAGAAGTTCAAGTACTGTCCCTTCCACGTTGGCTTGCGGTAAACTGATCTGCGTACTGAACCGTCACTTCTACGCTCGATCAGGATGTCCAAGAACGGCAGCGTATCATGCTGTTCGTGCTCCGTTGTCACTTTAATGTTTGGGTGTAAGCCATTCAACTTAGTAACCAGTTGGGCTAAATGATACTCGCTGTCGCAGATTAACAAAATGTCGTCAACATACCTACGAAACAACACTGTTTCATCGATCTCGTCCCTGACTTGATTCTCGAGATGGGCGACGAAAATGTCTGCTAGTACCGGTCCCAGTGGACTGCCCATTGCAACACCATCCACTTGGCGATAGCCCTGTTCTTGAAAATAGAACTTGACATTCGATGTACATAACAGAAGAAGTCGTTCTAATTCCGAGACTGGTATGCCTATTTCTACTTGATTCTCGACCACATGATTACAGATAATCTGAATCGTCTCTGTTAGTGGCACATTGGTAAATAGTGAGATGATATCGATGCTGGCCATGAATTTTCCTCGCAATTCAATACCGTCCAGAAGTTCCACTAACTCAAACGTATCTCTTAGACTATGTTTAACCATTGATCGTTTAACTGGCTCCAACAGTGCTACTAGCCACTTAGCTAGCTTGTGTTGTGGGGAATTGCTCATGGACAGAATCGGTCTCAGAGGAACGTCCACCTTGTGCATTTTTGGCAACCCATAAAGCTGCAGTGTCTGTGTACCCTTGGGTCTTAAGAAGCTTGCATTCGCAGCATTTATGAAATTTCCTTTTACCAACGTTTGCAGTTCGGTGTGTATTCTTTTCTCCAACTCCATTGTGTTGTTTGGCTTGCCGTCTGGTTTGAATTTCGTACGGTCTCTCAGTGCTGTCATCATCTTTTCTACATAAGTTGATTTGTCTAACACTACAGCACCCGAACTTTTGTCTGGGTGAAGGACAACCACCTTTCCCTCTGACCTGAGTTGTTTTAAGGCCTCTAGATGTTTAGCTTCGAGGGGAGATCTTTGACCAGAGCTGGAGATTCGATACTGGTGTTCAAGATCCACGAGTTTTGCTTTAAGCCACTGTTCGTTATCTTTGGAGGTTGGCGTAAGTCCGACAAGTTGTTTGTAAAATACCTCCATTTGAGCTTGGGTTTCTATGCGGTTAGCGTTTCCAGGTGGAACACAAAATTTCAACCCACATGACAGAGCCTCTAGCTGTAGGGGAGTTAATGGCACAGAGGAGAGGTTGGTAACATACTTTGATGGCTCAAACGGTAAACTATACTCAAACAGTTTGTGATTCAATGACTTAGAAAAACGTTCAGTCCAGATCCTCTTAGTTTCCCGTACCAAATTTCGACAGAAGTTTACAAATTTGAAGTAACATACCAAAGTTAATTTGTCGACTGCTGATCGTTTGGCCAAGCACATCTCGCGGTATTGTTTGAGCTTTTGTGTAGTCGCCTCAAGAAAGCACCTGGTCATTCGTCTTAAATTCCTAGCGTTTGTGTTCAACCTGGAAACGCTAACCGCATAGAAACCCAAGCTCAAATGGAGGTATTTTACAAACAACTTGTCGGACTTACGCCAACCTCCAAAGATAACGAACAGTGGCTTAAAGCAAAACTCGTGGATCTTGAACACCAGTATCGAATCTCCAGCTCTGGTCAAAGATCTCCCCTCGAAGCTAAACATCTAGAGGCCTTAAAACAACTCAGGTCAGAGGGAAAGGTGGTTGTCCTCCACCCAGACAAAGGTTCGGGTGCTGTAGTGTTAGACAAGTCGACTTATGTAGAAAAGATGATGACAGTACTAAGCGACCGTACTAAATTCGAACCAGACGGCACGCCTAACAACCCAATGGAGTTGGAGAAAAGAATAAACGTCGAACTGCAAACGTTGTTAGAAGGAAATTTCATAACTGCTGCGACTGCAAAATCCTTAAGACCCAGGGGTACGCAGACACCACAGCTTTATGGGTTGCCAAAATTGCACAAGGTGGACGTCCCTCTGAGACCGATACTGTCCATGAGCAATTCCCCACAACACAAGCTAGCTAAGTGGCTAGTAGCACTGTTGGAGCCAGTTAAACGATCAATGGTTAAACATAGTCTAAGAGATACGTTTGAGTTAGTGGAACTTCTGGACGGTATTGAATTGCGAGGAAAATTCATGGCCAGCATCGATATCATCTCACTATTTACCAATGTGCCACTAACAGAGACGATTCAGATTATCTGTAATCATGTGGTCGAGAATCAAGTAGAAATAGGCATACCAGTCTCGGAATTAGAACGACTTCTTCTGTTATGTACATCGAATGTCAAGTTCTATTTTCAAGAACAGGGCTATCGCCAAGTGGATGGTGTTGCAATGGGCAGTCCACTGGGACCGGTATTAGCAGACATTTTCGTCGCCCATCTCGAGAATCAAGTCAGGGACGAGATCGATGAAACAGTGTTGTTTCGTAGGTATGTTGACGACATTTTGTTAATCTGCGACAGCGAGTATCATTTAGCCCAACTGGTTACTAAGTTGAATGGCTTACACCCAAACATTAAAGTGACAACGGAGCACGAACAGCATGATACGCTGCCGTTCTTGGACATCCTGATCGAGCGTAGAAGTGACGGTTCAGTACGCAGATCAGTTTACCGCAAGCCAACGTGGAAGGGACAGTACTTGAACTTCTACAGTTTTGTCCCCAAGAGGTACAAACAAGGTCTAGTGAAGACTTTGTTCAGCAGAGCTAGAAAAATATGCACTGCTGACACGCTGGAACAAGAGGTGCGGCTGATAACCAGCACCCTCGTAGACAATGGGTACCCACCGTCTTTCATCGCTCAGTTTAGTGCTGAGAAAGAGAAAACGTGTGTGCCTACGGTACCAAAGATGAAGGTAACCCTGCAATTGCCATTCAAGGGCGACGACGTATGCCAGGTTTTTCAACGCCGATTGAAATCCGCAGTGGCGCGCGTATACCCTGCGGCGGAACCAGTACTCATCTACACAACCAATCGCATCCCTATTCCATCGGTTAAACCCCCGCTGTCACTGTCCAGCCGTTCACATATCCTTTACCAATTTACATGTATTTGCAAGGCCGAATACGTGGGCATGACAGAACGACACTTGAGGGTGAGGATCACGGAGCACATACCTGCGTGGGTGAGTAAACACGTTTCGCAGATGACCACGTCCACCACCTTGAATGCGCAGCCAAGGAAGCGAAATGAAGTTCCATACAAACAACCAGCTTCATCAATCGCCCGCCATCTGCTGGCTGACAATCATTGTGTAGACCCCGTGCGGGCGTTCCGTGTTATCTATGCATCAATGAACCCCTTAACTTTACGATATGCTGAGGCCGTGGCTATCAAACAACTTGGCCCAACCCTGTGTGTGCAGAAAGACGCAGTTGTGACCCTGGCCTTGCCGTGGTAGCAGGCCGGGCACAGATGACAAAGTGACATGAATGTAGGTGTGTATAGTTTGGTCAATTTGGCATTTTAACTGCGCTCCTTTCATGATGCTATAAATTCACACGTCTGTAGTACGCACTTGAAAATATGCAGAGAAATTATTCCGGAATTAAATCGTGCGGCACTCTTGTGTTAACTTTTCTGCTAAAAGTTTCCTCGAGAACTAATTTTTTCAATTACCGTTGTTGATAATTATTTGGATTGGAGCACGGTTTACGTATCCTACGGCCACAATCTTTGCAGCTTGGAAATCGAGGCAGCCTCGAGATAGAGATCCAGAGAGGATTCTCAAATATAAATCCCACTACTCCTCATGTGGGTCGTTGTCCCCTCCTCAGTATGTCTTCCAGCCTGGAGAACAATGTGGATAAAAATGATCCTATGTACATGGTCTGCATATTATTACTCCAGGTCGTAGTTCATCTGTCTGCGTTCACTCCACTGAATGTCCGAGAAAACGCGAATCGAACAAAACCCGTTCCGGAAACAATTTGTCGATAGCTGGACCACTACGTTTCATCAACGGAACACAACGCAAGTTGCTTGGTGATAAAGAACCGGGTGACCGGCATCAGGTTGGCAGGCTTTGCGACAGCGCGTAGAACATTAAAAATAAAGATCAACCGAGTCAGGACATCCAGTTACCTTCCTTTTAATAAATTTGACGTCGATTCGGGAAATAAAGTGCAGGTTGTTGACAGGATACTAGGTTTCCATAATTAGCAAAGTGCAGCACTCGTGACTGCTGCATGTGTGATGGTCTGCATGAAAACGATGTACCAGCGAAGCAGGGGGTTGATATTGGCACAAAATGCTGAGTAGCGTAGTGGCTGCAATGTCCCAAACTTTACATTAGTCAGTATCGTTCATAAAGCTTTTGGGAAGATTGGATGACAGACGAAGCAATAACGGCAATCATTTCAACCGGAAGGCATATGATCGGTTCAAGCAAAACCAGGACATTGGTAGTATTGCATAAATTGATGGTTGCTCGGAGAGAGAGTTAACAAATATGCATAAATATATAAATATATATATATACTCGCCAAAATCCTTCTACTCAAAGTAATATATATATATATATATATAGTGCCCCATGCTGAGGCTGGTGTTGCATTCGTGATGCTTCTTCACCGCAGTTGGGCTAAACCAACTTACACTTAAACTAGGTCTTTTTAATGTGGATAAAATTCATTACATTTTATTTGTTTTGTTCTGCGTACTTGATAATCTTCTCCCAACTTGCACACGTCGCTCAAGCAAATTGTGGTAGACTTGCGTAATTGCATCGCGTGGTATTTTTTTAAGTAACTCGGACGTTTTGTACTTATCACGGATTCACTTATAACCAATTTCTTCTATATGCGCATTTAGCGAGTATTTATGCCGTCATATGCGTTTACTTTATTCGATATCGGCATTTTGAGTGATTGGCCGTTGCTTGACATCCCAGGTGTGGTTGCGCTTGATGTGCATGTAGACAAGGTGCCTATCTGTCTATTGCCTACTACCTCCTCCATCTGGCTGCAGGAGACAGTTGATCGTTGCTGGAGGGGACGGGATGCATGGTCCTGGTGGACGCGCTAGGCTCGAAGAGTGGTTCCATGCAATCAGTGTGGAGTGGAATACGGTCCAGCCACCGCCTTGTGTGCACTTGATTCCCAAATACAGTGTGCTTGTGTTTGCTTGTGTAGGAGTGTGAACCGGCTCCGTTGATGAAACATGGTTCCCATCTTCATGCCTCCCGGTCTTATTCCTTCGGGTTTACACTGGATATGGGGTGTGTGGATGGAGCTGTGGGAGGTGCAGCGCAAGCCATTCATGGCCCCTCTGTAAGCGCAGGCGTCCAGTGGCTGGCCACAGTGACAGGCGAATCCGAAACCGGATGCCGCCCACCATATATATATATATATATATATATATATATATATATATATATATATATATATATATATATATATATATGCAGGCGCGGATGCAGCTGGATAAACAAAAATCGGATGATTTTTCAGTTGTCACTGGTGTGAAGCATGGCTGTGTCTTAGCTCCTACCCTGTTTAATATTTATGTTCATGCCATGATGTTGTTTGCTATTGATGCGACTTGTGGTTACAGTGCACGAGCGGAGCACCATATTGATGGTGGGCTGCTGGACATCCGTCGTTCCAGTACGAGAACCATGATATATGAGACAACTATCCGCACGTTGTTGCTCGCTGACGATTGTTCGTTGTTTGCATAAAGCGCGGAGGAGTTGCAGCAAATGACTTGTGCTCTGGCTTCGACAGCGGACAAATTCGGGCTCACCATCATCATAAGCAAAACTGTCTGCCTGTTTCAACCCTCACCAGAAGTCCACTCTACTGCTAATGGTGTGTGCGATTGATTCCCCAAATGCAGGTTGCTTGTGTTTGCCTTTGAAGGAGTATGGGCCGGCTCCGTTGATGTAACGTGGCTCCTATCCGCATGCCTGCTGGTCTTATTCCTTCGGGTTTACACTGGATATGCGATGTATGGACGGAACTCTAGTTGGCGCAGCGGAAGCAACACATGGTCGTTCTGTAGGCGCAGGCCCCCTTTGACTAGCCACAGTGACATTCAAATCCGGAACCGGATGCCGCCGGCCATATATATATATATATATATATATATATATATATATATATATCGAGCTCTCGTCATCAGCATTTAACCCGTATCTATTAGAGAGGACCAGATCGCACACTCCGCTATGCTTTCTCTACTGAAGCGATTTTGGCGTTCGCAATTCCCTTGATCTTTGCCTGCAGTATTATTGTTTGTAAAATCAAGGAGCCTTGTCTGCTATTGTGCAGCCTCACCTAGGTTTTTGGCAACTTATACAGGTATGATGGAAATAATCGTAATAATAATAACTTGGACCTCCTGTTCAGTCGCTTCGCTTGCACCAACTGGGCAATGGTGCTGCTATTGGGATGAAGTCAAGTGCGGCCTCTTATTATCGATGCTTACGAGGTATCCTCTCGGCGTATCCTTGTTAGTTAGTGCTCTTGGTTCTTTAATTCATTGGCTGAATTCTTGGCTTCGACTCAAGATAATTGTAGGTAGTACTTTTCTTTCCGTCTACCCACTGAATTGACCGGCTCTGAGACCGGCGCCACCCTAGCATGACGAATTGAGTCACTGAAAATTGCTACTATGGTAGGCGGCTGTGGCGAGCTTCTGAAGGCCACTATGACGCAGACAAAGCTGCTGAAAAGTAACGGCACCGTATAAACAATAGCATGTTTACTTGGCGACCGATATGGTAGTGCACTGGTTGTTGATTTTGATCATAACCACAAACGTTCTGGTACGGCCAGGTAGTTGATAAAGTGTACAGTGAAGAATACACGAATACATCAGAATTTATGCGCACATCTCCCCAACTCCCACCATGGATTTAACCAGGTTGCATATTTTGTAACTGGATTAATGTATTGTCCCACGCTGTCAAAAAGCGTAGCCTGTGCTATCTGTCGGACAACCGAGAAGTAGACATCTAATGGTGGTTACACAAGAACTCAGAAGTGACAATCCAACAGGTGTTGATAATTTCCTATTCTGGGTCAATTGTACCAACAAATGGTGAGCCCTTAACATGCGTCTCCGTGTGCGATACCAGCTCCATTGTTTCAGGTGGTTGCAAGCACAAGCTATTTAAGTGGAAGAGCATAGATGGACTAATCAGTTAATATGGAGATGATAATTTGCTCTTAACACGGCCTTCTATAGGTTCCTTTCAAGGGTACTTAGAAGCAAGGTTAGGGTGCTCAGGGTTCTTTTTCTTTTGTTCCGTATAAGACTAGGATTTCGATCGAGATCATATTCTGTGGCCCAATTTCACGGGTGTTAGTGCAGCGCTAAGCCAATTCCTGACTTCGTTTGTGAACATTCCTGGCGCAGCAGGAGATCCCAACGTCATCACGTGATGTTGGTGTCTTCGAACGAACAGTTCTGTTGTTCGTCCAATTACTGATTCTTTTCGAGCTCTTTGAGGATGATAGGCAAAATCTGAAGTGTAGTTAAACTGACTGCTTCGTCAGTAAGGTGTAGTGAAATGATGAACGCAAAGCGGGTTGGTTTGTAAAAATACACCCTAAGGCATCTTGTAATTAGTAACAATGTCCCATAGCCTATATATCCTAATTGACCCGCGCATATTTTTCTGTAAATATAACGATGAGTTATCAGTAAAACGCTTTAAATCGCTCGTTGAACAATTTATTCGTTTTGGCAAAACTGTCCTGATTATACTTACTGCTATGCAACATTCTATGTAAGCAATTGTAACTTTTGTCTTCATTCTATTTATATGCATGTATAATTGTTAACCCTCTACCTCTTCGTATGCTATTCGGCTTTTTACGATTAATTACGGATTGCAGTGCATTGTCTTCTTTCTTACATATAAAATAGGGGTCCCACTGTTTACAAGGCGTGATGATAGGAAGAGATGATCCGATCGCCCATACCGCATGCAAAAAGAGCCCTAAAACAATGTTAAACGGGTCATGGCCTACTTGCTATTTCGCCACACTAACGCATAGGTAGATGAGGCATGGAAGTACCTTTGAAGCCTTTCGAGGGCATACTCGGCATGAAAACACATCCGCTGGTGACAGTTCCATGGATAGACATATTAGTTTGCTTGAAAAATTGGTGAAAGCTACATTTGTTAATGTTCCAAGGTTTTCAGCTTCCATATTTATTTTAACCTTCTAATCGCTTTAAAAATTTGTTTGGGATCCATTGTAGAAAACGTGAACAACCAGCTGTTTTACGGGGGCTCGCTGTACAAGTTGGTTAGGTCACTCAATTGGAATGTGCCTGGAACCGTCAAGGAGTATACCATTTAATTATTTATTTATTTATATGTGGATTGTACCTCACTTTGTTGATAAATGTATCCAAGCGAATAGTCTGACCAACTGTGCTCCTACACTTTAAAAGAAAGCTAAACTCGATAACGAACTGAAGAAGTCCGGAGTATGAAACAGCATTAGATTCGTAAGTAGGCTGCCATTGTTTCATACTCGATAGCAAAATTCCTTTCCTAATCAGCTTAGGATATCGTTGCTAGCCAGGCCAACACCACTTTTCAAACACAGTTGAATCGAACATTCAGCGAAAGGAAACAGAAGGCATATATGCTTGGTAATGCTTAGTTGTGTCTTATGTGATGAGTGGTGCCACTTGAGACTGGTCGTTGCGTTTAGTGTGAACCTGGCCTCTACCCAAGAAGAAAGTAGGTCAGGGGTTGAAGGTTGAATAACATTGTGACCAAATGAAACGAGAATAGTTATGCCTTTCGCTATATCAAGCAGTTAAGCAGAGAATGATGTGATTACTGAAGCGCTATTTTGCGGTCGGTTGAACCTACACTCACTGCAGTCAGCTCATGCTTCAACACACAGATTCGTTTCTAGCAGTCCTACATCTCCAGTAAGCCACCGGATAGACAGATATAAGCATTAGTTCGCTGATGCCGGAGGGGGCGTATTCTGATTCATTGAGCATATCGGTAAGATAATAGTTGCTGCAATGAAAAGAATTAAGCACAGTTTCCATACAGTAGGCTGGAACACTCAACTGCACTTTCATTCTACACAATTTCCGATTCCATTCAACTTGATTCTAATGTTGACGACCAATACAGGAAGTTGATCACAAGCGACAAAGTGTACAACAATCGGGTGGCTTTCCAAACACCGACTAGAGGTTGCAAGCACACGGTAGAATTCCACGATGACGACCAGATTCTGCTGGACTACATTTCGGTACACTCGTTGACCCCACTTAGTACGCTAGTAATAGGGGGCAGGAAGACAAGAAAAGTTGCAGCATCCATCAATTGGGGTAATTTTGATTGCCAACAATCAGTTAGCTTCACAGTACATTCCGATGCAATCCAATGCATCGATTAAGCAACCCGCTACAGCTTGCCGTTGCTACCTGCTGATCGCTAATTGTTCCTTTTGCCATTTGCCATTTTCATATTCTCAAACCTCAGGATGCTGAATGCATTTCAGTAGTTTTGACTGAATCCGTAAGAAATACTAACGTCTGCATGTCTTTTATCCAGGTTTAAATAACTGTTGTGGAACTTTTACACAAATTCCAAGTAAAGCTCAAAATACTTGTTCATTCGGTATGTCCCGACGTTCATTGCCTGAACGAAATTCAGGGTGTTTTACTAGATAGTATCGTAGTAAATAAGTGGTGGGCAAAATACTTAGAGTACCACTGTATATTACCGAGTTAACTTTGCCTTGGGGCAAATTGTATTCTCTGGTGAACTCCAGAAAGACCGCCAACCGCATCACTATTACAATGCTTCAGTTTTCAGTGTCAGTATTGGCCGCATCGCCATATGGAATCAATTTTTTGCTAATACTCGCCTGAAACGGAATACTGCAGTTACGATCATACACATAGCGTCGCAATAGGAGAAGAGTTGGATATGAAAAATAAACCATTTTTGCTTCGTATTTCCCATTAACTTTTTGGGTCGGATCCGACTAAGAAGGTAAGATGTCGCACCGTCCAATATCTGGGGCGAAAGAAACGTGGCATGGCCTTGAACAGACATTATCGGGACAGACTTCAAACTACATCCAGATGACGTCACAATGAGAACACAACGTGGGCTTTAGACCAGTATCCGGTATAAATATTATTGGTTACCATGGCTAGCGGCATCCGGTTCCGGATTTGCCCGTCAATGCGGCCTCCACAGGGAGAGCCACAGGACGCCTGCGCCTATAGAGCGATCATGCGTGGCTTCTGCTGCACCACGCACAACTCCATCCACACCCATCATATCCGGTGTAAATCCGAAGGAATAAGACTGGGAGGCATGTGGACGGGAGCCACGTTTCATCAAAGGAGCCGCCGCACAACCTTCACAGGCAAACACAAGCACGCTGTATTTGGGAAACAAGCGCATACAAGGCGGCGACTGGAACCTAGTCCGCTCCACATGCAAATCGATTGGGTGGAACCACTCTTCGAGCCTGACACAGTCACGAGGACCGTGCACCCGGTCCCATCCAGCAAAGATCAACTGTCTCCTGAAGCTAGTATAGAAGAGGTGGTGTGTTATAGACAGGTAGGCAAACTGTCTACAACCACAGCAAACCCAACCACACCGGGTGATGTCAAGCAACTGTCAAGCACTTGAGGTGACGATACCAAATAAAATAAGTCTGGTAAGGCATTCGGATATGCCAACTTAACTCTTCGATGAATTAGCATACGTAATAAATTGGCTACCAACAAATCCGCGCTAATTTCAATGTGTCATAAAACATATTTTTAACATAACCCCAAAACGCGAATAGATTAGCGAAGTAAACCACAATTAGCTTAAGCGACGTGTGCAAGTTAAGAAAAAATGATTCAGGTAGACGTTAAACTAAGGTAAAAGGAAGCATTAAACAAGATAGCAAACCCAACACTTGAAATACAACAACTCAGCACGCAAGCTCGCAATTATTAAATCGAATGCAGCGTGCTTACCAACGCTGCGCCGGTTCTGCTTACGTTCTCAGCAGCACCCGTCCTCTTTTCAATGCTGGTCCTGAGTGGTCTCGCTCGCGGTTCACTAACCCCGCCTGACTCAGGCATTCGCGACCGCATGGGGTACAGCACCACGCGCTCGCTATAGATGGAGTACAGATGGAGTATAGATGGAGTACAGCCCATCGGCGCCTGTCGCTTCTGCACCTGCCGCTTCTTCTCTGCATACACGAGGCCATTCTCTTGCACTTCGACAAATACCTTCGTGATCAGATCGAGCCGTGCACGCCGATCAACCGCCTTCCATTCCATACATCTGAGATTAACATTGGAACATGATAGGCTCACCTTGATCACGTCCTCAAGCTGCTCCGCCACACCCAGCTGACCGTATAATGGCTGCTTGGGGATGCGCGTCGAATCCATGCGGCAAACATGACCTAGGCACCTCAAGGGTCTCAGCAATAGTATACAGTCTACTGCATGCATTCTACTTCGGCGCAATACTTCTTTGTCTTCAGCTCTTCACACCAACCGCTGCGCAGAATCCGTCGCAGACACTGCTTATGGAACCGCTCGAGATATCTCACGTTTCGCCGGTACATCGTCTGCGCTTCGCTGCCGTATAGAAGAACGGACAGCCGCATGGATTTGTAGACCATCAGCTTCGTGACGAATGTAAGCTGTTGGTTGTTTCACACTCGGTACTCTACCTTCCCGAATGCCGCCGCTGCCTTCGATACGCGGATACGAAGCTCACTGTGTAGCTGTTGGTCACTCCGAACCACTACAATATGGTAGCAGAAGCGAGAGATGCATTCCAGTAATTCACACCAATGCTGATATGCGGCAACTTTGCAGAGTGCACTTCTGGTGAGGGCTGAAATAGGCAGACAGTTTTGCTTGTGTTGATGGTGAGCCCGAATTTGTCCGCTGTCGAAGCCAGAGCACAAGTTATGTGCTGCAACTCATCCGCGCTTTGTGCATACAACGCACAATCGTCAGCGAGCAACAACATACGGATAGTTGTCTCATATATCATGGTTCTCGCACTGCAACGACGGATGTTCAGCAGCCCACCGTCAATATGATGCTCTGTTCGTGCACTGTAAGCACAATTCGCATCTACAGCAAACATCATTATGACATGAACATAAATATTAAACAGTGTAGGAACTAAGACACATCCTTGCTTCACACCAGAGAGAACTGCAATTCATCCATTGTGTCCACACAACTGTACGTCCACTGCAAACACTCTGCGGTTATTCAGTTTATCTTACACACCTTCCTAACACTAGCCACATTGCCTCGTTTTTCACCCCGTGGAATGTTTTGGTGAAATACTCTTGGAGCGCGTACAACCGCTTGTGCAGTTCTCTGCACCTTTCCTTTAACTGAGGAGCCGCAAACACCATATAGATGTTGCTGCGACTAGACCAGAATCTACGTTGCTGTTCTTTTTCGTTCGGTTCCACATACTGACTGACGTAGCGCTTGAGCATGGTTCGGGTATTCTCCTTGCTCCCTAAACTCAGCAGGTTGATTCCACGTTAATTCGTGGCACATAGTTTGCTTTCTTTACCTTTGTGCAATGGTAGCACAAGGGCAAACATCCTTCTACCCAACAGGCACCTCCTCCACAATCCACCCTCGTTGCAGCAACTGGTACTGCGCAGTCACCAGCACAGGCCCGCCGTGTTTTAATGCTTTAGGCGGGATCTCGTTGGTACAAGCGCACTTGCCGTTTGGCAGCTGAGCAAGTGCTCACTGCGTCTCATCCACTGTCTGCGGGTCCGAGAAACTCGCCTTCTCCTCGTGCTGCTTCAGAGCGCTTAATTTAGGCCAGTCAAGCTCTGAAATTTTGTTCCGGAGACAGTCAAAGTGATTGCGCCGTATCTGCATTATGTCTGCAGTCTGGGTGCAGTCAAAGTCTGAAGTGGAATCGTGTAGCGTCCACAGCAGCAACAACCTCGTTCCATACACCACCTTCACGGTTGAGCGCGGTTGGCAACATCCGGTTCCCGATTAGCCTGTTGCTGTTACCCAGACAGCTACAGCCACAGGACGCCTGTGCCTACGGAGAAACTATGGGTGCCTCGCGCTACGCCACCCACAGTTCCAACCACACATCCCATATCCAGTGTAAACCCGAAGGAATAAAACAGGGAGGCATGTGGATGGGAGCCATGTTTTATCATCGGAGCCGGCCCACACTCCTTCAACATGCAGAGCAGCAGCAACATTCTTGTCTATCTATGTGGGGAATCATGCGTACCAGACGTACACAAAGCGGTGCATAAGCCGTAGTGTCTCCACCGTGGGTGCATGGAAGCACTGTTTGAGCCTAATACGGCTACGCGGAGCGTGTGCCCCCCAGCAACGTTTCAGTCTCCTAGAGCCAGTAATTGCGCTGGAGGGTGTTAGACATTTAGGCACCTTGTCAACATTCACATCAAGCGCAGCCACACCGGGGATATCAAATAATGTACATAAAAATTAAGGGAAAGCAAACACGCAAAATTGACACAGAATATGCAGCAGGGCAACAGTATGCAACAAGCCAAATAAAGAGGTATGGCTTTTATGCATATTGAAATTGCTTAGATTAAGTGTAAGTTGGCTTAGCCAAACTGCGGTGAAGAAGCATCATGCATGCAATGTCAACCTCAGCATGAGGCACGATGTTGTGCTTTGCCGCCAAAATACGTACAAATAAGTTAGCCGACCACCGCAGCACCCCGGGGGAAGACACATTCCCTGCTTCCGATGAAGTCGGAATACAAATAAAGTCGAAACTGGTGACAAAGTGCAAGAGAAAGATACGGCTGCGTTAAACGCACAACCCATTGGTCGTTTGTTCAACAGAGTTGGGCAGACGCTATGGTAAGTGCCGCTAAAGTAAAGTGATCTAAAAATATATCCCGAAATTGACCGTAGTAAATGACCAACGAATCAATTATAATGTCGAAATATGTTGTCCTTCTTAGTAGTTTGTTTTTTACGCTACCCAATCCGTGCTCCCTAGTAGTTTTTTGGAGTTACCACAGCTGTGGTAGAAAGTAGATAACCTGAACTGAAACAGTGTGCTTACCGCGGATTTTTCACTAACAGGCGGCGAATGAAGTCCTTCGCTAAATCAGTTGCATCTTTCATTTCATCCCTAGAGTAGTTGACCACGCAGTCCAAAATGTTTTGAAACGTCTCCATTTGTGTATCCCCAGCGAACGGAGAAATCCCGGTTAGCCTGGAATAAAGAAATATTCGATTGTCTGCTATCCGGGACAAATACACCAGCCGAACGACACAAAAATGTCGCATAAGCAGGTATCGGGACACAATCTAACTGAAGCATGTAACACAAATGGAGCGAGGCAGTGGTTAACCAAAGCAAAAACGGGCGCAGGGATTGCACCAAAATACCACTCACAAAATGTAAGTTATGACACCGATCGCCCACATATCCGTTGCCAGTGTGATTGCATCATAATTGATTATTTCAGGAGCTGAAATACAAATTTCACATGAAGTGACATGCATCGAGTCGAAATCCTATCAAAAACTAGCAAACACTTGGGATTGAAAACATTGAACCAGCCTGACTAAAATTAATTATGCTAAATGGTCGGAACTAAAGGATGGGGTCTGAATTCAACTCCGTCTATGGTAGACATCACGTTGCATGTTTTACAGTGTTGTCGAGAATTCCAATTTCGGGACGGCTGTAGAGACAGCACGTGATCTGACAAAGTCTGGAGTGACCATACTAACATATGTGACTACCACATTCAAGACAATTAACTGAAGTGTCAAAGCAGGAACAGCAAGATGACCACCTACACCAACAAACAAAATAAGCGATCGGTATCAAAAATATCAACAGCTTCCTGAATGGACCAAAGTAGATACATGAACCAGTAGGCAGACGGATACGAAGACACATCATTAGGTCAAGCGCTTGCTGGGAGCTTACGAGTGGCTAGCAAATGGATGAACTCCGTTTCAGTAAACCATGTGAAAGCGAACAAATTTGAAGAACAACGCGTCTGTTAGAATGACTGCTACAACTTCTGCGAATGCATAAAGAGTATGGTGTGCATAAATGTCGGTACGGTTCATATCAAGGAAACGGCTTTACGAACTCCTTGTTCTTCGTAGGTCCAAAACCTTAAACGGTAAATGGCGCCAGAAAATGGTGTTTTGGGTTGTGAGTGATATTCTCAATGTTGTAAACCACCTGGATTAGTGCGACCAATAGGTCACTCGCTAAGTTATGGCCCACATGATGTGCCTGTCGGAACCTCGATCACTGGCCGATTTGCTCAATGGTTTCCCTGGTGCCATAATAATAGGATGAAGTCGGACTACAGTGGTCCCTAGCGACTTCAAAGCAGATGAGTTTTATCGGAGATATTCAAGTTCCGTCTCAGTGATTTGAATAAATTGTTCTGCATGAAAATTACCAATGAGTAAACCCCAGCTAAGCCCATTTGTTCCTGACGAGTTTTCTGCTTTTGCTGCTAAATTACCGTGTATTTGACACTGCGACGCCTGCGCACGGGCATTACAAAGTAGTGCGTACATTCCGGGTGCTCATTTGTTATTGCTGGTGTTAAAGCAACCAATCTTGTAAAAGCAAGCTTCGTGAAAATCCAAGCTGCGTAAACCAACATCCATCGTATTTCGCCCAATGAACAGACGAACTTGGGTAGCGTTAGTGAAGGCTACTTTAAACTTAACTTAACGTGAAAGCAAGTGGGAACTGTTACTCCCTACTTGCAGTGCATTTGTGACCTGTTACTTCGAGCTCTAAGCCCAAACGATGGACGAGGATGTCAAGCACAACACAGTCGATTAATTTGCTGACACTCGTTACTCATGACGTAGATTTCCTCAAGGCAATCTGACCTAGAACACATTTGATGTGGTAAGTATAAATATCGAGTGCGGTAAATTGGGGACTTATACTGAACAACCTGACAAAGGAAATTAATTTTAATCGTTCTCTGAAACATGGATTTTTGCTGAAGATTCAGCAGTATGGCAGTAAAAGATACAACGAGGTCGCACTGACGTTGACCGTGATCAAATCATACAGAATGCCAAAGTATCCACGAAAGTAGAATAATGCCTTGCTATTGCTGCAAAATCACCATCAGAATGAATAACCTGGGGTAGCACCTAGTTTTTAGGTAAACGACGATATTTGGATTTTGCAACGTTTGCAGTCAAACCCTGGCTAGAAATTAATTTCAGCTGACAAATGCCTAGCTTATAGGTGGCCATGTAAGGTACCAGCCTGGATACATTTGGGCAGAAATAATGCTGCTGTCGTCGATCAAGTAAGAAATCCTTGTTTTGTGGTGGAAGTCAAGGTATGTATTGCTTGGTCTGAAATTAACCTCTGGAACACTACCTAACTGTGAATGACCAAGTGAAACCTAAGTACTTCAACCTACAGTGAATAGACCAAAGTAATAGGCATGCCCGGAAACCACAGAAAATCTAACGGGAAGGCAGAACAGTATATCAACAGGCTAAGATGCTAGCTATCGAACTGAACATGGATTTTAATGTTTTCGACCCGGGAGCTCACAATCTACATAGCACAGCCTAGTCCGGAAAAACACCAGACGCTTTTCACCCTATTAGGGCTCGTCACTGGTGCGCATTCCATCGATCCTCTACTGTGGATCGGATTCATGACAGATAGAGGCAGATACCAACTATCCAGCAGCTTAAGCCACTAAGCCCTGGGGAACGTTGGTTGGGATACATAATTTGCAAGCTAACTGGGATTGTTTTAGGCGACAAAGAGTAAAGCAGTTCCACCTGAATCATCTGAACACGTTCGACACTGCTGGAATCGAAAGTCAGCTTTAGTTTAGAAGTGTACCTTCTAGTCAATGCAGTCTGTATAATATCCAAGCTAGGGAAGCAATAGGGAGTATTGCTCAATTTATGACAAAATGTGCTCACTTGACGTCGCGAAATGTAAACGAAGAGTCAGAGTCGGAAAGGATGATGGGAACACGAAATCTCTGTTTGAAGTGGTTGTTAGCAGTTCATACTTCCATAAACCAAAAGTGCCAGTCGGATTAGTTACTGCTTAGCGCGTACTACGACTGAGTGTGCGGTATATGAACTTTTTTGGAAACTGTGTCGAGCTGCGTGGTCCGCTGTTCATCCTATGTGTTGGCTGTCTAGGCATCGAACTGATGTCCACCAGTGATCCTCAGCCGCCTCAACGTGAGCAAGCTGAGACTGCTCTTCTCCAGCAAGCACCAAAGGTCTCATAGTAAACATAGACGTACCAACGGGCATCAAGCCAATCAGGCCATCAGGGATGTAGCATGTTGCGATCTTTGCGGGACCGTATTTCACTCATCGCAGCTTGTCTAGGCTATCAGATAGTTCATCGTTCTCTATGTCCGTCTTTCTCAATGATAAGCCTATCAGGGTGCTTGTCTTGATTGCCTAATAGGAGGGTAAAAGCCAAGGAAGGAATAATTCTGAGAGATGGGGACCCAAAAGTATCCATCACATTATCTTCGGCCAATGAGAACATGAAAATCATTTGGTCAATTTATCCTCTGTCGAAGAGGGTCTGATAGCCACGGCACAACTCGGCCGCGTAGCGCTGAATGAGTCAGCCTATTAACAGTGGAACAATGACACATTGCATTGGTGCGATTAAAGTGTTAATGCTTGACAGGTCCCGTAGAATGGTCATGGTGACTTTTGTACTCTAAGTAAAACGTGTCACCAAAACTAAGTTCACACCGATGGACTCATCGTGGTATATGCATAAAAACTGTAAATCTGCTGTAAATCCATAAAAATTAAAGACAAATAGGATGTTAGCAAAACTCATGCCACCTTCTGTTGAACATATAAAAGAGGTGAAAAAGGCAGAACGAAATTTGGAAGTTGACAGGCAGTGCAGTCTTTAACAGGCACTCGCGTTCGACCATGGGCAATGAGTCATGTGGCATGGTACAACCAAATGAGTGCATGGTCAATTCAGGAATAATGCTCTACCACTGTGGGAACACAGTTGACATGTTCCGGCGGGTCATTCCACCCCTAGTAAACACGTACGGAAAAGAAATTCAGAAGGGATTCCAAACGATTGTGCTGTTTTGCCAGCTTGACATTGTGGGCTTTCACATTACCTTTGTGACTGAGCTCCTGCAAATGGCAGCACGTGTGGTTGAGGTCGCTCAACATCTGGTAGGTCAAAATATGGTCAACCTACAGTCTCCGGTACTGTCCGCTGAAGAAACTGAGCACTCACAGCCTTTGTTTACACGTCAAATTGTACAACTCTTTGACGTATTTGGTTTGCCCGACTTTGTGGTAACTCCAATGCATAGATTTCAGACCTGATTTGCCTGTGCCACGTGTGGACATACGTTTAATCCCAGAAGTTACCAAAATTTGATGGGTCGAACAGCTGGAATGTACGCCACAGGAAGCTTGCGGTTTGGATGCCCCTTCTTGATGCTTTTTCAACGTGATTCGAACAGCGGAGATGGGCCTCGGTCAAAAGCGGTGCACGAAACGAAGTAGGCAACTTTCGATCCATTAATTGCACTTCCATCATTTTTAGAGTATTTGAAAGAGTAATCAAAATTCGCCTTGACTATCTCATAAAACACAGACTCCTAAGTGACCAACACATGGATTTATGTATAAACACTCATGGAACCCATGCCAGTTAGACTTCCTATATTACATTATGTCGGCTGTAAATGGCAAAATGTCGGTACTGGTCATCTTCCTTGATATGCACGAAGCCATCTAGTATGTTTCGCATAAGCGACTTTTGCTGAATCTTAGGTCATTCGTAGTCCGTGACTCACCTGGCTTGGTTTACCACTTTCTTAGACGATCGCACTCAGACTGTTTTACTAAATAACTTGGATTCACAACCACTTGCAATAACGAGTGGAGTATTGCAAGGTAGCGTACTTTGTCCCACTCTGTTCCTCATCTATATCAATGAAGTTTTCGATAAAAGCAAATTTTTGTGACCCCTTTCTATTTGCGGATGACATGAAAATCGTCTACACAATTCCTCCAGAACGTCTGCATATAATCAGCAAAACTATTCGAACTTATCTGAATTCCCTTGAGCTCTAATCAAATGTATGTTTAATTCAATTCTCCGGGCCCACATCTCCCGTACTCTATCGTAGATGTAGCATCCTACCAGCCACTTTAAATAGGAACCCAATCTCTATCACTCAGTCCGCCGGTGATCTAGGCTTAAACTACAATGCACGACTAGACATCTCAACTCACGCTCAAGAACAGTTATCAAAGGCGAGCCACACTTTAAGCTTCATGAACAACTCAATAGTCTTGCCCAATACCAAGCTAGCTTTATATCTGATATGTGTACGTCCGCTTTTGGAGTACTGGCAGATCCAACATGTTCACAAGCGCAAGAGTGATCTCTTATCACTGGAACGTCTACAGCGGTCATTCCCTAAAAGCCTTATGAGTGGATCGTCGCTGACAACATATCATGATAAATGTAAATTACTGAGCATCAATCCTCTATGGTTACGAAGACTGAAGCTGAACTTAGCTTTCTTTTACAAACAGATACACAAACTGAGCTTCAGCCCAAGCACACGGTTGCAGTTCATGGAGGTTAATGAATACAACTTAAGGAACCGGGAATTTATTCACCCTTAACAAAAGATCACATTGTAACTTCGCACAAACTTCTTCGTAGTCGAATACTCAGCAGTCGTGAACCGACTGCCGCACTCAGTAAAAGCTAATCCGAATAACACTCAGCTCAAACTGAACTTCATCAATTTCTGCTATTTACGAACATGGCAATACTGTTTAATGGACGGATAGCGACCGAGGAGCTATGTTTTTAAGGACCAGGGAATGTGTAAACAAAAGGATCTCACAAGGTATTAGGCACCCCGTTAGACTAAATCTTGCAGCTTGGAGTCTATACTCTCCTATTCACCACCTCAGCACTCCTATGACGATAGTCTAGATGGAAATTAGTCTTTAAGTATTATCATTCCAACGCTTCTCACGCATCTTACCCTACAAACTGTCCTTTAATCATCTTTGGAGGCAACAAACTGAATATCCGCAGAACCCGTCACAGCAATGTAGAATGAACTTGCTCAGCCAATCACTCCTTTTCGATGATCTTCCCTCGTTGGAGTATTGGCACTATTCCTCTGTGAACTCTTCTTTAAATGTATCTTTCGCATGTTTATTTGTTTGCTAGGCTCCCTATGTACATATTAAATTGAACCGCCATTTGTCGCTCTATTATAGTTAACGTTCTTTCTTACCAGCTCTAGTTTTTTTGTTTGCTTTTCTTCTTTATTATTGTTGGCCACTCCAGGGCTGAGCTCATGTGGTGACAGACTGGAACAACTTACTAATCTAGTACACCCCCGCAAACCAAAATGCCACCTTATCACTAACGCATTTTAACAGTGCTGGACCCGAAATAGCTGCATGAGAGTATGGGCTGTGCGTCGGGATTGTTTCAAAATATACAGCTGTCGAAAAATATATTGAATAAATGTGATGACAGCAAAATTGCATACGACAGAAACAAAAAAGTCAACTTATTGATGGTCTGTTTGCTTGTAATAGTGGCCACAAAACAAGTGCTGATTTGAGGAGAGCCTTTTGCCTATATATGTATATATATACAGACAAAAAATAAATTAAACGATACAAAATAATGAAGCTTTGCTGCTTTAAAGCCCAACAGCACACGGTAAGATGAGACTTGGAAGTGCGGATGAAACCTCTCGAGGGACTATCCCGCATGGAAGCAGGTCACCAATGGACGGTTCCATGGATGGCTGTGTTCCTTAACTCGAACTAATGACGAGTCTTACAATTATTCTTACTAGCGGCTCTTCCTTGCACTACTTTTAATTAACAGCAAACTATAAACGCTTCACGTGAAACAATACCACACTCAGACAATTTTCTTCACTATGTGAGTTTGTGGTGCAATTTGATCAGACCACGTAATCGGTCAGTGTCTCGCAATGTCCAGAAATACACCCTTCATTTATTTATGTATACAACAGTAAGCTATTTTACACCCGAAGATGTTTGAAGCCACTCGTTACCTTATTTATAACGGTACACCAGCATTTCACAGTTTTGCACATTAAACCGAACTTGATCCTTGACTGACCACGCATAAACCCTGTCCGGATAGGCTTGAAGTAATATTTTATCGTCCGGTGTTATTGGTACAGAGTAAACAGTTTGAGCTTATGTAATGTGTTTTATCTTGACATAAGTCAAGAACAATCGCGGCCTTAATGCAGATGGCTGTTCGTCGCCTCTACCTGTAGGTTGTTCGGACATGTCATAAAATAGTGGTTGTTCTGCTACTGTCCATGTGGTAGTCGTCTGAATTATTTCTGCCACACTAGCCTTCTTGTCTATCCTCCGCTTTAGTGTGGATGACAGACAGAAGTCCATCTCGTCCGTGGAGGAAGGAGAGCGGTATAAGACCGGCACCAACCAGGCCTCCTTGCCTCTCAAGCTTAGACTGCAATAAAGGGAGTCCTGAACGGTATGGACTGAACCCTATATGGCCTCACATTGGAGGTCACTGCAGAAGTACAGAGTCACTCCACCACCTTGGTTGAGTCGGTCGGACCGAACAGCAAACATGCCTGGCAGCGCAACTTCGATGTTTCTAATGTCTGGGCGCAACCAAGTCTCCGTGATGTGGTCACAGATCTTTGATCCTTGACGAAGCCGCAATAGCGAAAGTTTCCTGGATAGTTCTTAAGCATCCGTGTACATAAGAGAGAGCTTCTTCTACGTCAGAAGCGATTGACAAAGAGTATATGAAGGAGATGAATTGGTACCGACTAGACAGTCGTGGGCACCTAATCGTCTTTTCGGTGTGTTGCCAATTCTAAATATGAATGCGATCAGTTTTTGGCTACAGCTATACGCGCGGTATGCAGTCCGGAGGTAGCTTTCTCGAAAGCTGCTTATCTGAACACACAGTTTTCTGGCTCATTGTTGTGGCCACACTGAGTCGCAGGCGGTGCTGTTTTGACGAGGACAGCGAGTAACTGTGATTCTCTAGTTGCGGTCTTTAATGGCAGTGCCGAAGAAAGCTTGTTACGTAGTATATCGGTCAGCTGCGGATTAAGCTAAATGCCAGCTGTGGTGACTAAACCATTACTTTCCTAATCCTCGTGACACTACCTTTGTAGTGAGGTAACATTCGCCATTATTTCAAGTCAAGTGCATAGGCTTCATCCTTTCAAACTGATGGTAGTTCAGGCATACCGTTAAATAAAATGTTTATTCTGCTACTCTCCTTGTGGTAGTCGTCTGAATTATTTTTGTCCCACTGACGTTCGCTATATGAAACATGCGGAAATATACTTACCTCACAGTCTCCACTCTGCAAGTAGCGTGTCGAGAAAGGTACCGTCTTAACATCATCTGTGGATCTCATTGTTAGTTTTATTAGTAGAGACTCACTAAAAAGCTTAGTGTTTGGGGGTCTAGGAAGGCGCATCCTATTTCTCAGTCTGGCCCGTACTCCGATCCGGTAAACAATTAAATTCCACTGTTTCGGATTGTCCTGCTTTTTGTCCTTGAAGCAGTTTGACTTGGCCTTAGGAGTAGCGGTGCTTAGGAGTATCAGAGCACAATAGTTTCATCTAGTCCTAGTTGATGTGAGATGCATGGCTATCAGTGGCTTTAGTGAGGTATCACGAAGTTGCACTTGGTCCTTGACCCGTGTTGTGCCTGTGGCTGTTGAAGCTACTGAAGCCGTTCTCTGAGCATATCCAGTAGCAACCATTGCACATTGGATCTGTCTTTTGTTAGCTTCGTTTCCTTTTAATGCATCGGAAGTGTAGGTGTTACCGATGTGGCTCCAGTCAATACACTGGATACGGGTATGTCTGCGCTGTAGCCGGGCAGGCTTCGAGTGTTCGAAATAACGAGTTGGTTTGTGGTTGTCAAGGTTTGCGTTGTTGCGAAATCGGTGGAACAGCTGACTGCTTCTCTCGGTTTCGAGATATCAATTGAAAAGATATTTGAGGTAGAAGCTGAGCTATTGTTGTCCCTAGCGAAGCAATGATAGTATTTAGCCGGATTTCAGCTTCGAACCTTAGACTGTGGTATTTTGTGTTAATGCTACTATACATTTTACGAGGGAAACGGTCGTAAATTTAGGACAAAATCCAAGCGAACCCGGTATAATTCTATGTTACATTAGTCCAGAATGAGATCCTATGACGCCTTTTGGATGGTACCGGCTGGCAGAATGAGAACATGCTAGTTACACACTAACATATTTTTGGATAGCACAAAAGGCTTGCTTGTTGTTTACAGGTATTGTGATCATGTTGATCTAACGCCTGCTGTCTGTTTTCCTGGTTGTAAAGGCGTCACGCCGTCGATTGGTGTTCTTCTGTCAATTGTCACGTCAGGGTCAGATGACCGACTCACCATGCTTTGTGTGGTGAGTCCGTACCTCATGCGGTCGCGTGTAGGGCGGCTAGCGTGGAACAGTTTTGTATGCTATCATCATGCAGAGTATGTTGATTGATCGCACCGACCGAATTGAAGGGAAACGAAAGTCTACGGCTATTTGACTGAGTAGGGTTCAAAAGGTAAATGGAAGTTGTTTCCTGGTAGACACACACTGTGACGGGGTTGGACAATCAATGGCCTGTTGAAAAGGTGGAAGACTCCTCTTTTGAGAAGTAAAAGCCATGGCTGGTGCTTGGGACGGCAAGAATTTGTGCGCATACGCAAAGGAAAAATGTTGTCTAAATTCGTAAATCCAGTAGAAATAATTTTTCCGGAGAGGATGCTTTTACTAAATAGAGCTCATCCAACCCAAAGGAATATGTGTAAATCCAGCTACTTGCGGCGAAATTTTAAGGAGGAAATTTCGAAACGACTTAGATCATGAATTGATGCCACCCTCAGACGAGAGCTGTGTGTGATGCTAGGGTGGACATAGGTTTATCCAATGCTCCTGTGCGCATACCGCGTTGCTGGTTTGCGCCGTTTTCCACAAGACATTTTAGTAGTCCAAATGATAGATAATGTTGTGTCGGCTCGACTAGAAGTCTGGTGCGTAAGATCGAAAATTAATACTCTATTAATCACTGAGTGTTAGAGTAGCCAAGCCAAAAGGCTTTCAGTTGAAACAGGATGTACGTTAGAGTAAACGTCTACCATGTTTGCCACTTGGATTCCATCTGTGTTGCATAAATATACGGTGTTATGCATTCCAGAAGCCGTGGGACATTTGTCGTGTATATTCGGCAGCCATACAAGCCGCTGCTTGTATAGGTTGTAGTCACAGATGACATTGGTTACTTTCTGGTTCAAAGCCTAGTTCAGGGAGTCTACGCCAGAGTAGTACACACGAGAATACTGTTCGTAGTGTTCAGTAGTTGCAACAAGGGTGTCACTTCAGTTTGTTCTCGGTTAGTCCTATATGACTGCCAGCTTTAGGCTTTAAAAACCAAGAAACCTCTGCGGCTGAAGTAAATTTCTATGAGCGTCGTACCTTATCTTGATATGTACAAACGGTTCCGGCATACATCCACACCATCCAATCAGCGTAGTCAGTAAACTGCGCGCTTTCGACGAATTTCCTGATATCTTCTTACGGCTCATTAGCATGCTTGCACACTTCACTCGTCGCAAGAAATGAGCTCATGGTCTTCACTTTAAACGAAACCTCTGTGGTAGACAGAGTGTCCTGTTATGTGCAACTCAGCCTTAATTTAACACATCTGCTTGGAACTTACACTATTGTCACTGCTGAGATATTATAAGTGTTGGGTAGCGCATGCTGGTAATTCCATGTAGCCTGTCTAAGTTTGCAAAAATTTCGAAACGCTGAGGTGCACAAACGCTCACACACGGAAGACAAATGTACCTTATCTCATTCCACAAGTATCGCAATCCAAACGTTTGCCAGAACCTTAGGGATGAAACCGGAACCGGAACTGGAAGTGGAAGAATGACTAGCCTACATCCGTAAACAGCAACATACACAAAGACGCGCTGTCCCCTTTCCGCAAGCAGCTGAGGAGACGTAAGTGGACCATGTCTGCAAGAAGTATCATGGAAAGCAATAGGTTACTACGTAGAATGTAAAATCGATTGGAATAAGTCATGAGCAGCACAGTTTGTTTCTGGCAAAGAGTGAGTATGTCCGTTGTCAATAATTCTGCTACTGCTCGCCTCAAACAAGATAGTCTTCGCAGAACGCATGGTAGCTCAGTCAAATCTCCCCTTCAGTTGACTGCAATGAATGTGATACCGTCTGATAACGACGAAGAGTGTTTAAAACTGTTCAAACTGTCCTAGCGCAACATATAACCCGTTACATCAAACAACCTCAGATGCCCGCCTACAATGCTTTGTGGTCTGTGTGCTGTTCTCATTCGTTTTTACTCTCCCTGCTTTGTCAGATAAGACCACTCAATTATTGGCGAAGTGACTGGATAACAAAGAAATTGTTAACGAGGGGGGTTGGTCAACTGCTTTCTTCCTTGCTGCTTAAGGGCTGATCACATCAGTAATCACACATCTTATACATGATTTGGCGGCGTCCGTATCCGGATTTGCCTGTCACTGTGACCTCCATGGGGCAATCACAGGACGCCAGTGCCTACAAAGGGGACCATGGGTAGCTTGCGCTGCACCACCCATAGTTCCACCCACACACCCCATATCCGGTGTAAACCCGAAGGAATAAGACCGGGAGGCATGTGAATGGGAGCCACGTTTCATCAACGCAGCCGGCCCACACTCCTACAACAAGTAGAACGGAAGCATTCAGGCCTAATTGGGAAATCATACACACCAGACGTACACGAGGCGGTGGCTGGACCTTAGCTCGTTCCACACAGGATGGAACCACTCTTTAAGCCTAGCACCATTACGAGGACGGTGCACTCCGTCCCCATTAGCAAAGACCAACTGTCTCCTGGAGCCAGTATGTAAGTGGTAGTGGGTAATAGACAGGTAGGCACCTTGTCATCATTCATATCGGACGCATCCACACCGGGGAGCTCAAGCAACATCTACTTCTGAAATGCAAGATTACCCATCACGCAAGCAAACGTACCTCATACGCCGCCTTATTGGCCTAGATTAGTAAATCGTATGAAAACATACTCATGGTGCTTCTATTCCGCATGCAATAGTGCCTTCTCCGGCACCTGAGAAACCGCCCTTTTGAGTAGTCCACGGAATTCGCATCGATCAAATTTGCCTTGGATTCGCAACACCTGAAATGAAAATTAGTTTGTCATAAACTCACCTTCTTCATGTTCTGGTAATGTTATTTCCGGTTTGCTCGAGTGCCGTTTCCCTGCCTAAGTTAGCCGTACAAAAGCGACATGAGTATCCTCGTCGAATTCATTCGGTATACATATATACATAGATTGGCATCATCCGTGTCCAATGGCAGGTCGAATACAACATATGCACATGCGTTTATCCAAACTTAAATGTGAGCTGTCACAAACTGGACAGCGACACAGCAGACATCATCATCAATGGTACGACAAACGTGTATGGGTTTCGTTTGGAGGTCAGGCTAACAACCACTTTCGCAAGCGTGCGAATAACTACCCAATACGAACTGTTGACGTTTTCTTCAACATTTAGACGTGACAGCCTTAAATCTTGGGCATCCATATTTGAAGAGACCCGAGGTAGCAACAGTGAAGCAACTGCTAGGTAGAATGATGACTAGACTATTGTTACAGTGAAATAGTGTGCACTTAGGTGTTGCCTTCTATATGCACAGTCTGATTTGATTAGCTGATGGGTGAGATCACACAGCATGCGAACGCGATGCAGTGTTCACTTCTGCCTCTCTGTGTCTCCGACCGGTTCGGTCATGTGCTGCCCGAGGTATGTGCACCTACTCAAAGAACGATTGACGCGCAACGTTTGGTATTGACAGGTGACATCAACTAAGTCCCGTTGTTCACTGTCAAACATGCCACTTTCCAAACAGTGTTCACATTGATTGTGCAAATGTCCAAGTACTCAACCGTTTATACCTACCGAACTGTACTCTACTGTGGCCATAAGCTACTTGCTAACGGTCTATATCGTACGTTTCGGGTACAGCCATTCGGTGCTCATAAAACCATCGTCGCTATGCGCCGATTCATTTCCCATGTAATACTAAGACACTGACGTACCATTCCCGTTAGGTTCAACCTTTTACTTAATCCATCCAAAAGATTGGCCAAGTGCAACGCAACTTCTGGTAGGCGTCTCTGCACGTCTGCCTTCCATCCGGTTAGTACGTGTGTTCTCATAAGCGGACTACGGTCCAGCCACCGCCTTGTGTGCGCTTGATTCCCAAATACAGTGTGCTTGTGTTTGCCTGTGAAGGAGTGTGGGCCGGCTCCGTTGAGTAAACATGGCTCCCATCTGCATGCCTCCCGGTCTTATTCCTTCGGGTTTACACTGGAAATGGGGTGTGGTTGGAGCTGTGGGTGGTGCAGCGCAAGCCATCCATGGTCCCTCTGTAGGCGCGGGCGTCCTGTGGCTGGCCACATTGACTGGCTAATCCGAAACCGGATGTCGCCAACCATATATATGAACATCCTCTAGGCACCAGCAGCAGTTTATTAGGCATCAGATCAGCGAAAACCACACAGTGAAACTAATGATTACAGAGACCACAAAGAAGCAATAAAGGATGAAGGTTACAAGCATGCTTTTTGTTTTGCATATTGTTTGCAATATTTTCACGCACGGGTTTGTTGTCGGTTTGCTGTTTGCGATTTAGATCAAGAAACTCAAAATATTCATACACGTTTTTCACTGGGCCCGGTTCTGCGCTATCTCCGAAAGAGTATCCAGCCAGCGAGGTTCGTCATCTTTGATCCCCATCCTGGAAGATGCACGGGGCCTACAACAGCTAAGCTAGAAGCGCTTTAATTTTTTGTCACCAAACGATAGGCTTAAAACGGCGCGACTTCTTCCAGCCTGCTCCTGTGCAAGCGAAGAGAGTGCGTTGGAGTAGTTATTTGCACGGCATGAGTAAAACGTAACCAAACCATCTCAGTTGGTGCAACAGTACCAGTTTGTCGAGTGGGGACCCCATGTTAGTCAAGGAGCGACGTCTAACATCGTTGCAAAATTGGTACATCCACCACACTCGAGCTATTCCCAGCAGACATGCATTGTCAAAGGCCGAAATCCGACGCAACTCATTCACAAGAATTGAACAGGACTCACTCCCATACAGCAGCACCTCGCGAACACAAACATTGTACATCCTGCCTATGTGAATGGTGAAACGTCACGGCGTCGCCATAGATTCCTCAAGTTGGCAGATGCCAACTTTGGGCTTTGCAAATACGGAGGGAAATCTCTCTTCCAATGCTACCATCAGAAGAGACAGCCTCACAGGTAATCAAAGTCGTCCACTTGTCCAAACTGCGTACCATGAAGTGTGAGCACTGGGGAAGGTGGATACCAGTCATGGACCACTACATTGCACTTTGTAGGGGCAAAGGTCATGCCATATGTTGATGCTTCCATCGCCAAGCGGTTTAGAACAGTCTGTTTGTTTTGTGCATCATTACTAAGCAAGGCAATATCAACAGCATTATCAAAATCGGTCACGCGGTTGCCAAGAACAAGCTCTACATCAGAAGACTGAAACCCCTCATGAGCGCGTAAAAGGATATCCTCGATCGCAAGATTGAACAGAAATGGGGACATGGGGCCACCCTGTCGTGTATCGCTACTGACTGCAAAAGCTAAACAGAGCTTACTTTAAGCCTTCACTTTAGCTGAGACACTGTAATATAATGCTCGAAAAATGGCGATATACTTTCGAGTATTCTACTCCTTTGTAAGCAAGGTCATAATGCTCGCCGATCGACGGAATCGAAAGTGGCTTGGTTAAATAAAACAACGATGGTGGTCTGGTGGTAAAGATGACGCGTTTCAAGGAGTTGGCCGAGCGTAAACAAGTGGTCTATACACCCTCGGCTGGGGCAGAAACCAAACTGTTCTTCACGGAAGCGCAGTTCCTGAATCTGGGTTAGTCTGCGGAGTAGAATGGATGTTAGTAGTTTGGAAGCAACGGACATTAACCTGATAACTAGGTGGCCAGCGCATAGGGTACGGGCATCTTTCTTGATGATCGGGAAGATAGTTGACAGGCCTTAAGCGGACAAAACTGTATTTTCACACCAGATCTTAGAGAACATAGCTGTTAGCTTCGCCACCGAACTTGAATAGCTTCGGAAGAAGTCCGTCTGAGCCAGCAGACTAGAATCGCTTGAAGTGTCGGAGCTCAAGGCAGACCTCAGCTTCAGTTGTTGGTTATATTAACACGATTTCTATGTATGCGATATGAGCGGAAGGTACACACTAATAATATTAAGATGTTTATAAACGAGGTATATAGTTCGTATACAGTGAAATTTATAAATGAATACAACAAGGATAAAATTATATCTGACTTATATGTGGTTCTCTGGGTAACCCGTTGGATAGGAAAAGTCTTTGTTTCGGCGCACGGTTGTACCACAAAGTGGGTGTTGATAGTGGTGTTTGCTAAGTCCGCGTGTGCACATTTTTGTACGAACTAGCGCGAGCATCAAAGTGTAAAACATTTTTCTTTTACAGTGTGTTCTCTGGACTTCCAGCATTCGTTGTGGGCGTGGGCATTGCTTTCAGCTTATGTGGCCAAAATCAATAGTCTTCCGCTTGATTAGCATTTCCAAAGATCGACGTCGGCCATATGGCAAACCGCTACAGCTATAATGAATTGTTCCAAGGCGCTCAACTAGGTATACTTGTTAGGCTAATCGGCGGAAGACGCCAGCTGAACTGAGTGCGGAAGTGTTTATCCCAACGGCCCATGCGCCCGTGTAAGTTGGCGATTAGGACTCCGCTAGCCTGGCAATTCACCTCATTGACACATATCTTTAATCTGCCATGGACTGGTCCGAAACATAAGAAGTTCTTGAGGCCATTTACTCAGCTCTAACCGACGACATTCTTGGTACTTATTTCAGCTCCTCGCCAAATTTCTAATGCAAGTTTGCTTTTATACGCAAGTTTCCGTTTTCCACTTATGTCCAACCATTTTCCAATCACTGCAGTGACACGAATGAAAGCAACGGGTCCACCGTATCGCTGCGCTCGGATTAGAGCTAAGTAACCGTGCAGAACTAACCTGCCGCCTCAGCTGCGCTGCGACGAGGAGTTTTCAAATAAAGTTTGCCCACACGGCAAGTTTCATCCGATTATACATAAAGTTGATCCTTGCATTGTATATACATATGTATATATATATATATGTATATATATATCGCTTTACTAATGAACGATTGGCAGAGCACCACTACACATGGGCAACAGCAAACATGGGAAAAAAGGCAGTCAAGGAGAAAAGGTCTCATAACACGTTCGCCAGCTGTATGGACAGCTGACAGTTAAGTACACAAGACACGCTGCAGAGCACGTTTATCTGAGTTGGTCACAGACATTCAATCTGCAACATTAGCTCTTTTATTGACCTTAAGACGAGGTGCTGAAATGGTTCTCGGTCTGAGACTAGTAGACGCAAATTGTACCCACATGGTATACGATAAGCTCAGTGATGACAAAGCTAATCTAGTCAAAACGCCACAGCCTGTTTTCCGTTTGCATTTATGTTGTCACCTGTCAACCACAGCGTTAATATCTCATCATCGAGTGTACTGCATTTTCGTTTTACCCAAGGATTTGGAATTGCCCTTATCCGGTCATTCCTCTTCTCGAGTGATTGGATGAGTGTGATACATCATAGGCGAGGTACGTCAAAGGGATTAGAAATCCAGACTGTCCCGCTTTAGTCAACGAAAAAGGCCGCACCAGGTTAGCGGAGTAGTAGTAACTAACTATCATTTTAAAAAGTTACCGCGTAAGCCGCATTTTTAAGGTTTTAAAGCGTGATATATGGCTGAGCAAATATAGGTGACTCGACACGATAGGTAACACATAAGATACTTGTGGAAATTCCTTGTAAGCTTCACGCAGACTCACAGACAATACGACAAGCTGTAATTAGAAAACATTGGGTTGGACTATGAACAATGAACAATGAATTTATACGGGTTAAAAAGCGTTGCTTTACAAGCCCCGTTGGATAGTTGGTGGGGATATCAACATAACAATTATGACGAAAAGGATAGTAAAATAGTTAACGCTTTAAATACGAAAATTAGGACTTATCGTTTGCTTCGCTGCAGTCCTGCGATCCACTTAGATTCACAACACCCACAGTTAACAACAAATAATTCCAGGGTAAACTCCAGGTGTAGGATGGAGACGTAGTGTTAAGTAACAAAGTGTAAGTGGATGAGTGCATCGTCCAACCGTCTTTTAAATATTGTTAGTGTCGGTGCAGAGACGACCGATTCTGGGAGAGCATTCCACGGGTGACAGACACGGATGGAAAAGAAATTTCGGCGGCACTCCAGACGACTGTATTGTTCTGCGAGTTTTAATGAGTGGCCCCTCAGGTTTGTATTGCTGCTGAGTTGCAGTAAAGGGCGGCACACATGATGTGGGTCTCGCAGAATCAAGTATGCCATAATCAGGTCGCCTCCTAGTCTGCGATAGCTTCCACTGAACACCCCAATCGTTGCAGCCTCTCCTGGTAGGATACGTTGCACATTCCAATTACGTTCTTAGATGCCCGGCGTTGTGGCTGCTCCAGTGCATTAAGGTCGTGTTTCAGCCATGGATGCCAGGCTTGAATTGCGTATTCGACGTGGGGGCGAACATGCGCACTGAGCATTTGTCGAAATATGGAGCTGTTTATTTGTCCAAACGCCCGCCGCAACAGCCCCACTTGTTGGTTCCCGGTCTTTGAGGCCTTTTCGGATTGCCTGGAGCAACCCAAGTTATCTTGAACCAGGACACCCAAGTCACGTTCGAGAATTGATTGTTGTAATATATTCATTCCGAGTCGGTATGAGTAGCTGCTTTGATGTCGGATGGAAATCACCTTGCTTTTACTGACGTTGAAATGCAATAAGTTTTGGATCGACCATTGATACACTGTATCTAAATCACTTTGGAGCACATGTTGGTCGGCATTCGCCTGGATCCTGCGCCAGATCTTGAAATCGTCGGAAAACATTAGGAAGTTTGAAGCGATTCCCTGTGCAAGGTCATTAATAAACACTAGAAACAAACGTGGACCTAGAACCGAGCCTTGCGGCACACCACACTCCACTTGTATGGGGTCCGATAAAGAGCTACGAACTCTGATCACTAATGGCCTTTGAAATAGAAAGTTGGCGATCCAGCTTAAAAGAGGGTCGCCGATCCCGTAATGCTGCAGCTTGGATAGTAGTATCCGATGGTCTAGACGATCGAAAGCCTTGGAAAAATCCAGGTAGATTACATCAACACCTTCTCCAGCGTCGGCTGCCTCGGTCCAACTACTGCGCGCAATTAGTAAATTAGTTGTACATGACCGCTGTCGACGGAAACCATGCTGTTCAGGAGTGATGAGGTCGCAGTTTTCCAGATAGCACACCAGTGCAGCGGCAACTATGGATTCCATGACCTTGGAGAGTATAGGAAGAAGGGATACTGGGCGGTAGTTGGAGGGATCAGATCTGCTTCCACCTTTGTGAATCGGGCTTATTATTCCAAGCTTCCACATTACGGGAACTGGGTTCTGGTCTAAGCAATGTTGAAAAAACTGAGAATAAATGTCCTGCAAGTTGGTTTACTGCTGCTCCCAGTGCCTCAGGACGAATGGCTTCGACACCCGGCGAGCTGTGTTTGCGTAGAGAAGTCAGCTTTTGTAATATAGCCTCTGCGGTAAAATTGATGTGGGTTAGTCCTGGTGAGCAGAATACAAAACTTGGTAGATCGCTTGGTGGCAAGACTCTTTGAAACGTGGGGGCGTATGGCATCTGCAGCGCGCTTGCAGCTTCCATAGACGTTCTTGTTGGGCCATCAGCCGTCTTGAGTGGAGGAAATCCTTGCCTCACCTTTCGTAGGCTATTAACTTGCTTGTACAGCAGTTGTGGTTAGCACTGAAGGTGTTTGCTATGTTCTGCTGATAGGCGGCTTTGTCTTCTCTTAACAGTTGAGTGCAATGGTTACGTTGGGCTACGGAGTTGTCCCAAGTTTCTGGTGCTGGAGCTTCTCTGTACCCTCGCCATGCTGCGTTGCGTACTGTCACCCATTTTCGGGTTCTGCTCCTAACGAAAGAAACTGATTTGCACTTATTGCAAGCTTTTATCTCTGAAGCCTGTGCAACCAGCTGACTGAATTTGTTGACGAACTCGAGCCAGGCGACTTCCGGGGGTTCTTCTTCGAGGAAAGACCATGTTGTGGCGCTGACAGGCTGGGCGAGTCGGTCGTACCTTGTGATGGTCCGCACAGTATCATCGTTATCATTCCGATATTCTGCATAGCAGACGAAGTTGAAACTGATGACTGAGTGATCACTGCGACCCAACGGGCAGTCTAAAACCAACACATCAATCATATGCTCCTCGTTGGTAAGCACAAGATCCAGCACAGATGGCCTGTTACCAGTTCTAAACCGAGTGGGCAAATTGATGTGATTGTAAAGAGGAACAGTAGTTACTAGATCTTGTAGATCGGTTTTGAACTGTTCTCCGATCGTGGCAGGGGCTTCTAAACAATGTACGTTGAAATCACCCATGATAAGAATGTGAGTGCATTTTTGTTGTAAACTGCACCTTAATGCATCCGCTAGGTGGTAGTTTGTTTCGGGTGAGTTAAGGGCGCGGTACACCAAGAAAATACGGCAAGCGTCCCTGCCTTTTAACTGGAACCGGCACCAAAAAGAGTCGGGGAACTGCGAGCCTGATTCCTCCACGGATTCGCACTGTAAGTCGTTTCGGTAATACAGGAATACCCCTCCTCCTTTTTTGAGCCTGTCGTTCCGGATCAGCGACATGCTCGGTAGCGGAACTTCAGCGTCCTTCATCCCCTTGTGCAACCATGTCTCGGTGATACCAATGACATCATCCGAGCCGGAAGCTTGGCGATCTTTCAGTTCTGCCATTTTGTTAGAAAGTCCCTGAGCATTTGTATACAAGCAGGCCAGTTTCTCGGTCTCTAGGAGCCCGTAGAGAGGTGAAACTGTCAAGTGTGGAAGAATGCCGACCGATGGGAGGTCGGCAGTTATTCGTATTTTTGATGGGTCAATGATACCTCGTTTGCAACTTGACTCGGCCAAGGTGCGTCCCAGCCTTCGTTTAGACCTACGTCAGAGTCAATTAAAGCAGCAGTCAAGTTACACTTCGGTACATTCGTCAGGATGCTTGCTGCTTCAGTTGTTTTAATACTTGAGCTGTGCGAATTGTTTGCGACCTTTAACCGAATTTCGGAGGGAAGATGTTTCCGATTTCTCCGCCATCAATCCAAAACATCCTTTGCTTGTTGCTCTGACTCAACCACAAGTTTTAGGATTCTAGGGCCGCATCCTCTATACTTTGGTGAGAGAGGTATCCTGGTGAGCGATAGTGCCACAACATCATCCAAAGAAAGTGTTTCACGAATGAACCGCCACTGTTCTATATCATGCTTTCCGGTCTCTTGAACATGGTTAGAAGGATGCTCCGGCACGCCATGTATGAAGACTGTGTTTAGGCGGTCTTGCTTGCTGTGCCCCTCTTCGGTGTTTCGTTTTGGTTGTCGCGCGCTCCAAGGGACATCAGGATAGATACGTATCCCACAGGATCCGTGTTTTAGCGCGCTTGCGGAGGGCAAAACATTTTCCACGTCGGTGGAGGATTCTAGAGTTACTCGAATAAGTCTGGGTTCGCCATAGTGTGGCGAGTTCGGATGACGAGTAATTCGTAACAAGTTTATGGGCTTGGCTTTGATACTCATCTGCATACACAATGAGTTCCATTGGTCTTGGTCGTCTTATAACTTATCCCGCAATGTGATGGCGGTAGATTCAGGGACATTTGAGCATACAACAGTCCGGGCACTGTTGTTGGATCCCTTTTTAATCGATCTACAAGGTATGGTACTCATTTGTCTTGACTTGTTGACAAGTGCTCGTTTGCTGTTTTTCTCTCCATTTGCATTAACGGTGTTTACAATGGAAGAGGACGCAACGGTGACCTCTCGGCGGATCCTTGCAGCAATCTCTGCATATGTAACCGATGTTCTGGGAGGCTTAGTCTCGACAAGAGATATTTGAGCCACAGGTACCAAGGGTTGGTGTTTGGCTGCTCCATCCTTGTTAATACTAGATGTCAGGTCTAGTGGAATTTGCTTAACCAGACGTTTTGAATGGTGCCTGATTTTCTTTGCTGTGGGTACCGCTTGATTCACGTAGGTACAGTCTGTTTTCGCCCGGCGTTCTACCAAAGTTGGAGAAGAAAACGGAGATGGAGAGGTGGCTGATTGCGGTTCAGGCGAGGTGGATTGTTCAGCATTCCATTGCTTAGAAGCCGCTACGCTTCTGTGGTGCATACTCGTTTCCATTGAAGTAAGCTTATTGTTGATCCTCTACTCTGCTTCTGCGGTGAACCGGTCGCATTTCTCAGCTAGGATAAGCAAGCACTTAACGAGGGGAATGGTAGAACACGCAGTTCAGAACCAAAATGCATCTTGGGAGCTATTTCGCTCCCGTAACTGTTGTTGGGACACATTTGCACATTTGGTCTGGTACCTTTCCAAACAGTGCGAACAAGCCAGACCGAATTTTACTACTCGATGACATTCTCCTAACCCGCAAATGCCTTTCGATGGGAGTCTCTTCGGTTTCGCCTTTCTGCCATTCAATCTGGTTGGTTAGCGTTCTGTACTTTTACAGCTTTGAGAGCGGCGCACATCGGTCATGCGAGCGTGGTAGTGAAAGACGAGAGGTGTGTGCTGCAGGTATGTGTTGGTGGGTGCACCCCGGAGAAGGGCATGAGTGATCAATTTGTTTCAAAACGGAAACCTCTGTCGAACACAATGTATAGCCATCATTGAAACGTTACTGCTGAAACCCCAACTAACAATCTCCGGATTAAGTTGCAAACACGCATCTAGCAGCTCATAGTGTCGTATAGGTTATGGGCATTTTTTAAAAAGATTGGTATCTGCTTACACTTATTACCTCACTCATGAACGATGACCAGTTATGCTTGATTCACACTGGATTCCACGTAGAATGATGTATGGCTAAGAAAATGCTATAAATTCTGGACTGGTTCCCGCTTATTAATTGAAGTTTGATCAGAGCTGTTGTCTACACAGGTGTGGCTTATGGTGTCTGTGAGTGGAAAGTATACTGTAGAAGCGGTACTTCTGTTAGCCAGACTACAGAGGTTAAAGTAGAAGCCATTTTCGATGCTATTGACCTAGATAGCTGTAGGTGTTCTCAGTAGAAGAGTACCCCGATGTCTTTCAAATTTGGCGTCGGATGCAGCAGTTGACCGGCCATAATGTAACTCCGACTGTGTCCACCTTTGTCCAGCATTATTAATGGAGACTTAACCGAGTTTATCAGAAGGTTTACTTCACCAGACCACTTTAAAAGTGGGTCAAGATCAAGGTGAAGATGGTCACAATCATCGAGGACGCTGATTAAACGTTATACCTTCAATTTATACGTAAACAACGCACAATGCGAATGGAGTAGTTGTGACACATAGCTTATATAGATCAGGAATAAAATGAACCCGTGTACCATCCGCTAGGTTACGTGGTGCTAGAAGTAAATTAGTCGGTCAGGTGGTTTTCTACCTGGACCATCCACATTCGATCAACAAGGAGAGTACTGATCTATTGGTTCAGCAAGCCACTAACAGCACAACTTCGGTCTGTGGAGAATGTTCTCGGAATTCACATTGTCAAAAGCTTTAATGAAGTCAATGTAAATGACGTTGACAGATTTCTCCTGGTTCAGTGCTTGCAACTATTCTCCACGAGTTCGACCCTAGTAGGACACAACAGTTGGAGTACAGCGTTGACAATGGGTAAAGCCTGATTTTACTCAAGCATTCTTTACGAGAATCCATTCTACTGGAACTAGTGATGATGATGATCAAAGGACGATCTAACTATGTAGAAACATGTGCTACCGTGCAGGACAGGCCAGTAAGTCCAGCGTTCTCTTCCTGAAACCCGAAGTTAAACGTGTGACTGCTATACACCACCTTTGAGTATTCGTTTCTCAGGAAGAAGCGTAACCAAGTCGAGTAAACTTAGACGAACTTCTAATATATATACTTGGCAAATTGGACCTTATTAATGAGGAAATGTTCTCAATTAACAGCAATCCGCGAACAGAGTTTCAGGTAACACAAGTGAAGCAAGTATATGCAAAACTCACTAACTATCGATATGCTGCCCATTTGAGATATCTCAGCGCTCTCAACAACCTGGGAAAGTACCGTTCCAATGGTATTCAAGAAAGCCCTGTTATGTGTAAGAACTCGGAGGAATGAGATTTGCGGTACAGCATTTACATGAAAAAGGTGATCTCTGATAACGTCAAACTAGAGCTTAACAATCATGACTTAGATGCAAACCAAGGAAAGCAAGCCTTTTTGGTTCGCATCTCTTGAAATGCGGAGAATATCGATAGAATGCCAACGGTCTTCAAATACAAGAAACTAGGCTCTGTTTCGTTTTTAATTTGAACACAGGCTTGACAACGTCTACTACCTGCGGCAATATCAAAACCATTGGTCGTGGCTTACGGTACGACATGGCTAATGAAATACCAAGGTTTAATTTCGGGTACTAAAGCAGCCAATATTTGTACTCGGTTGCAGAATAGCAATTCTAGCATTCCGAGTAAGATGAAGGTATTGATACATGTGCGTTGCGATGATATTTGATTGTGCTATTTTGCACAAGATGTTTCTTTGTACACGAGCAAAGTTGGGCACTACAAGTTAGTTTGATAACAAGGTCGTGATGCTAATGTTTTCTGTGGGTATGAATCTGAGAGATCTGACAGCAGTCCCATGTATTTGTTTTGGTCAGTGGAGTGTATAGCAGGGGTAATGTGAATGACTCTGTAGGTCCGGAAACCGTACATTACTAGCAACCTGCTTACAATGTGACCACAAATACTCTGAGAGCACATGGGCATAAGCGTTTAACGCCTAAGTAAGCTTATACTACTTCTGTTTAATCACCACGCTTTTTGGGTGGCACTACTCCCAAGACACTGGTGAAAGTCGTTCAAGTCTCGTAACCGCTACTGTCACTGATAGAACCATAATGCAGCTGGAGTCCAATGGCAGCAGTGTTGAGCACCGAGCGTTCGAGATGCAGTTCCCCGTGAACAGGAGCCAAACATATGCATGAAGCAGTTCTGATGTGAGTTGATACAGATACATTAGGGTGCGGGTGCCTGTTTTGTCGGATGCGAATCCTTCAGCGCGTTTTTGCGGCGGCCGCTTTTCTGACATGGCGGACAGACACACGATTAGGGTCAGTACATAATCGTCATAACCAGCTTCATTCACACATGCACACAATCCCTCAACACACAGAAAAAAATCAATCCTCTTTCCTCCCTGCAGTGACAACGTACGCGCACAGAGCACGTTCATGGAATGTGGGCACCGTGGGGTGCTATGTAGACACGTGAACACAACCGACAGAAAGACCGGTTGCTTATTGCGCGCGCATGCACGCCAATCAAATTGAGGCGAATCTTTTGCCTTATGACTGTTATTAGGTAAAATGTCTTCGCACACCATCATCGATCCATGCTTTACCGGGAAACTAGGTCGTTGATTGCACCGTGCATTCAGCACACGCAAATACACGGTACACCTGCGGGATCCTGAATAATTCCGCTGGTTTTCCTGTTGAGACATGAGGTTTGCCAGACGTGATTTGCGCAACCGATAAGGCATCTTCCCCACAATCATGGATGGGACTGGCAGTTCAGTTGACTGTACTAAAGTCCTCTCAAGGTGTCACTCTAATAGTGCAATGAAAGTGTTATTGAAATGGAAATGCCATGAGATATTAATTTCCTTGTGCGTTTGCTATTGTCGCGAGTTCACTATTTCCCTGCTGCTCATGGGCAAAGACAGGTTCAATAGGAAAATCATGATAAGCGCGGCGAAGCAAATTCACGGACATATACGGTGCTCAATTAGCGATTCAAAGGTCCACTTGAGCAACCAGCTGGCAGTTGGAGTAGCATCATCTCATAGAAATTGTTCACTTCCAGCGGACATGCTTTTCACCTTTCAAAATACTGTATGCCCCCACGTCCTTCTATCCTTTGTTGAACTGGGTAGCGCAACCTGAAACTACACAATAAAGGAAGGGACATAGCATAAAATAGCTATAGGAATGGACCCGCGTTCAATGTTGTCCGGCCACGGTGCAGACGACTGTTGTCGTTATTCTTCGACAGCCTAATGTGGGTTACAAACCAAACATTCTTAGTATTATTTTTGTTAAAGTAGTAGAAAAAGCGAATACTTGGCAAGTCTCGTAAGTGAACCAATGGATACCAGGAAGTAAATGTCTAGCAAAATAACGCTTATCGGCTTATTCATTGTAAAGTTCATGTGTCCACAGATTTCTTACAATTTGTCAAGTCCCAACACCGGCTTAACTCATGTAACACATGTGGAGTAATGTATAATCAGGTTACGTTTCGATTTGTTTAACGCAGGATGAAACTGACAGCAATCGAAGAGCATTCCACGACTGGGACACACGGAGGAAGGAAAATTCCCTGTGGCGTTCCTGTCGGCGATACTATGGTTAACGTAGTATAGTAGTCGCTATGTTAGGTGTGGTGACAATTGCTATGGGCGTCGGCATGTTTTGGTACAGAACTGATCCGATACAATAACCAAAGAACACTACACAGACTACGACTTTGACAGATGAAAAATCTGATGGTCTTCAGTAAAAGTGGGTAAGAGCTAGAGCGTGCTCTCAACATTTTTTCTCGCTCATTGTCGCTGGTTCCCAAGTGTAGCAAGGTCATGCTTTTAATAAATCTCTTTGACAATCGATTCCCTGTGAAACGTACAGCTCCACAGCGAACAAATCATGGCTGCTTTGTTTGAAAGATTGCCCTAGACCGTGTGTCACAATCTATACGGAAGCTGTACCCCGAAACACCGAGCAATGGGTTTGCTTTGCATTCGCACTATTCATCTCATGTAAACATGCCATTTCGTAGATAAAAGCGATATAACTGCGCATACAGTGCAGTTGATGTATTCTGATGTCAGCAGCCTGTATCATACTCTTACATTCTGATGACCGTGTTTGACTATTGTAGAAGACAGGGGAGCGCTTTATTGTGTCAGTAGGATTAGCATACACCGTGTTCAATCCTGGTTGTCAAGCTATTAGCTTCGCGTTAAAGATTAAAGCACTTGGGATTCCAGCGTTTGACCTGCGAGTGGTCTGTGATCACATCTATTTGGGGATACATGCATACTCCAGTCTAGATTGCAAACAAATGAATTTTGGAAGACGGTCTAGCTGCTGCGCCAACTTACTGCTGGCCCGACGCCATGCTCAAACACGTAACCACATTATTCACACAGCAGCTACGATCCTGGGTTTGTGTTAGGAAAGACAGAGTTTAAAACTTCGCCGCATTCGAGACCTGGGTTCCGTTGAAACTCAGCCCATCAACTGGTATTCACTCACCCAAAAAGGCGTTCGCTCGAATAAGTCAAGTCAGATCAAGAAATTGGTTTATGCACCTGTATGGGTGAATATTCTGCTACCACAAACACGATCTTGACGATCTACCAGAAAAGCAAATCAGTGACAAAGCAATACGAAAAATAACGGGTAGGTAAGGACAAAAACACAATTAACTTGAAAGTCGACTGGTTAAGTAAAGGATGACTGAGTTAGGGTCTCACAAAAGACGGCGAGAGGTAATGGATGAGGGACGAGTGGCAAGCTTGTGTGCCGGTATAGATTAGCTTGTACTTCTGCCTAGTATATGAGGTTGATAAAAATTCAGATAAGGTAGTTGGTAGAGGATGACTTGTTTCGGTCATTATCTTAGAGGCCAGCCTGTTACAACAAATAAATGTGTGTAGAAATAAGTGTTGGGAAAAGTAAATATCGAAATACTGCTACATCGGGCTAACTACTTAACGATCAGACAATTAAGTTAAATTGCTTACCCCAACGACCGGTAAAGATCACACGGGAACAGTACGCCCAGCGGGGAAGAGCACAGGCATTGGTAAACAGAACGAGCAACTCATTAGGAATGCAGGAGGCTCTGAGCTGAGAGGCATAGAATGGCAACCTCCTGACTTTTATGAAAGTTTCATTTAGTTGGATCGTCCAAGCTAAATCGAAACTCAACCTCACACCCAGATATTTTACTGATGTGGAAGACTGTAATCCGTCGCCGTCAATAGGTAATTTGTTGCAGTGTAAGGAGCTCCTTCTATCTGGCTCCTTTGTTTAAGGAAAAATGTATGTCATGGCACTTTGAAGCATTAAGAGACAGATCACGGAATTTGGACCAGCCATTAAGATCGTTCAGAAGCGCTTTTAGTCTGAATGAACAATCAATGTTTTAGTGATTGATACCCAGGATGATATCGTCCGGATATTTTATCAGAGTCGCTACAGTTGGAGCTTGCAGAGAGCTGACGTCATCATCATTATCATTACACGCTAGCTGGAGGTGGAAAACACCTCAGCTATTGTGCCGCAATACAAAAGGCAAGAAAAGAAAAAACAAACAAACAGTGGCACGCCCGCTGAGTCCCCAGTAACGGCTGGACATCGTTCCGGAGAGCTAACAGCTGGCTGCCATAAAAGAAAGTCATATTATGCCTAACGATTGAGATCGTGATTGGAGGGGGATGCTAACCAGGAGGGGGATGGGCAAAGGAACTCACAACACTGTCGCCATTGGGGCCGGCTCCAAGCCATATCAGCAAGTGTGTCCAACCAAACGTGTTCACCGTCCTTAGGACCCCAGCCAGGCAGTCGGGATGCACCAACCGACGCCAACTTCGAAGTGAGGGTTTTCATTTCTCTCGAACAAGTCATCACTTGGCCTCCCCTCCTCCTCTTCCAACCGCACCCACAACGCGCAAACAATGCACGTCGCGGGAGTCGGTGTGCTGGCATGCGCAACACGTGGCCCAGCCATTGGAGCCTGGTGCGTGATATAATCGTGCTGAGCGGTTCACTCGCTCTTCCTGCACCAAATACGAGACGCCGAACACGCTCATTGCTCACGCGGTGTTCCCACCAGACATGAGCTAAGCTGCGAAGGCAGCGATGATCGAACGTGACGAGCCTCTTCGTGTCTGTCGACCTGATGGGCCGGGTTTCACAAGCATGTAGGAGAGTTGAACGGACGGCTGCGTTGTAAACTCTGCCCTTGAGGGCGAGAGTAATGTCGCGTCTGCGCCACAGGTGGCGGAGATTGGCAAAAGTACCTCGAGCTTTTGCTATACGGTTCGTAACCTCATCTTCAATCCCAAGGGTGCTAATATAGCTGCCCAGGTACTTGAATTCCTGAACGACTTCTAGCAGATCACCACCAAGCGTTAGCGCAGGGTTGGGTCCCTGCCAATCTTGGAGAAGTACTTTGCATTTCGATGGAGCAAAGCATAGACCAAAACGATTGACAGCCAGTGCTAATCGGTTCAGTGCTGTTTGGCATGTTTGGGAGCTGTCACAGATGATGGCAATATCGTCTGCATACTCCAAGTCAAGAAGTCGCTCACCAGAGAGTAGCTCCAAGAGAGCTGACGTAGGTAGAAAAGATATAAGGTGATAGAATTGCTCCTTGAAGAACGGCTACGTTGGTAAATCATGGGAAGAATATGTGTTACGGAGTCGGGTGATCCGAGTGCGTTAAGCAAAATAATCACTTAGTAAATAGACAATGGGGTAATGTACTCCCTGACTAAGTAGGTTTACTAGGAGTAACTCGCGGTGTACATAGACAAATGCATCGCTGTAGTCACGAAAACACATCCGAGTTGCTTTATTCCTATTGTCAAGCGATGACAATACAGAATGTACGAGGTAGGCCACAGCATCAAGGGTAGACCTCGAACTACATTAGACGAACTGGAGTGTTCCTTAGAACGTGCTCTGGACGTCATCAGTTCGAGTATGACTTTCTCCAGAACTTTCAAAGCAACGGAAGTGCACGCGATAAATCGATATTTGTCGGATCCATTTTCCGACCCTGGTGTAATGTTGAACAATGAACAATATATTACAGGTAAAACAGCGATTGCTTTACAAGTCCCGTAGGATGGTTGAAGTGAAAGTAAACATAATTGTAAATCGTCAATTTAAGCGTCTTGCAATTCAGGTGCCCCCTATTCATATAAACCTTGTAGTATGTGCACTGAATGGTTCCTGTAGAGTAATATGGGAAGTAATCTGGGGAAGGTATGTCTTAAGAACAAAAGGAACGACAACGCTTACTCGTGCGCTTCTTTCTTGGAGTGAAGTAATTGATGAAGGCAGTTGTGATATATCCGAAACTATATTCCACAACAGCAGTGTGTAAGTAGTAAAGCACAAAAGCTGAGCATGAGCACCGTTTTCTCGCGTTTAGTTGACGTATACATCTCTGATTATATAGCGTAATGTAAGCGGATGAGCGAATCATCCAGACGCCGTTTGAATACCGTTAGCGTGGGGGAAGAAACAACGTATGTGGGAAGAGCGTTCCAGTGTTGACACACACGAAAGGAAAAGAAACTCCGGCGACATTCCAACTGGCTGTATTGTGTGTCCAGCTATAGATGGTGTCCTCTGAATGTGGTATTGCTATTCAGCTTTAGTAGAAGACGACAAGAATGGTTTGGATTCCTGAAGAGCATATAAGTCATTATCAAGTGGTCACGCAAGCGTCGATATTGTCCACTGTAGACCCCGAGGGTTTTCATCCTCAATCGGTAAGGGAGATGAAACAGGCCCTTTATGTTCTTGGTCGCCGTTCGTTGTGGCAGTTCAAGAGCGGTAAGTTCTTGCTTTTGCCATGGCTGCCAGGCGCGGATGACGTACTCAGAATGAGGCCGAATGTAGGCGTTGAGCATCTGAGAAAAGATGGAAGGATCGAAGCGCCCGAATGCCCTCCGCAAAAGGCCAAGGTGTTGGTTAGCTTTTTTGGAGGCTTTCTCGGCCTGACGGGAACAGCCCAGATCTTCCTGCACTATCACGCCTAGATCGCATTCCGTTGAAGTGCGCTGCAATATTTGATCCCTCAGTCTGTATTCGCAAGTAGTTTTATGGCGTATGCTCAACACCTTGCACTTTGTAGCGTTGAACTGAAGCAGGTTCTGTGTCGACCATTCGTAGACCCTGTCAAGATCATCCTGAAGTGCTGCATTGTCGCTGGTTGTTCTAATGGCTCGCCATATCTTGAGATCGTCAGCGAAGAGTAAGGAGTTGGAGATGATTACTGTCGCGAGATGGTTTATGTAAATCAGGAATAGTCGTGGACCAAGTACTGAGACCTGAGGCACTCCTCACTTAACGTCGATTGGATCAGAGTCGACGCCGCGAACTCTTACATTCAGATGTCGTTGAAGCAAGAAGTTACCTATCCAACCGAGGATTGGGTCAACAATTCCACAACACTGCAGCTTGTAAAGGAGGATACGGGGGTTCAGACGATCGAAAGCCTTTGAGAAGTCCAGATATCCTGCGTCAAGACCTAAGCCGCTGTCGACGGTCTCAGTCCAACTGGATCTAGCAAGTAGCAAGTTTGAAGTGCAAGATCGGTTCTTGCGAAATCCATGTTGGTCTTGTGCTATGATATTGCGTTCCTCCAAGTTCATCCGCGCTTCGGCAACAATGGCTTCCATGCTTTTGGAGAGCACCGAAGTAGTGTTATCGGGCGACAATTGGCCGGATCTGTACGACTTCCTCCCTTATGGATGGTAGTAACGATGCCCTGCTTCCACATTGTTGGCACCCGCATCTCATCGAGGCATCGTTGGAAGAACTTGCAAAGTGCGTCCGCCAGATTTACTGCAGCCAATTTCAACGCTTTTGGACGAATATTATCAACGCAGGGAGAGGTATGCTCGCGCAGGGCAATTAGCCTTTTCAGAACGTCCGCACTAGTAAACACAATGTGGCTATGACCTGGTGGATGTACAACAATCGGGAACAGCGTATGCTGTGATGTCGGGCTCTGGAAGTTCGGGCGAATTGTTGACCCAGGACGTTGGCCGCCTCGGTTGCGGTTTGTGCGAGTCCACATAACGTGTGTAAGACAGGACTTCCTTGCGGCACCTTGCGGAGCTTGTTTATGTGTCTGTACCGGAGCTTGGGTTTAGAAAGGGATTTCTCAGCTAGATGCTGTTGGTGCTGTATTTTATCTTCGCGTATCAGGTTGACGCAGTGATTCCTTTGGATAGTGTAGGCTTTCCATGTTTCGGCACTCGATGATTCTTTGTATCTTCACCAGAGTAACTTACTCGTAACGATACACTTGCGTGTCCTGCTGCGTATGAATGATTTTACTGTCTTCGCTCGCGATGGTCTTTTCCTAGAAGCACTAATTACTAACGTGTTGAACTGGTGAGCGAATTCAGACCAGGCGACATCGGGGGATCGTTCTGCTAGAAAAGCCCAGTTTGTAGCATTTATATGTTTGAGTAGAGAGCCGTAATCCGTAATGAGCTGATATTCCTCGGTGTTTTCTGTGGAATACTCTGCATAGCAAATGTACTTGAACATGAAGGTTGCATGGTCGCTACGGCCTAAAGGACTCTCTATCGATACTGTTTCGATCATAAGCTTTGCATTGGTGAATACGAGATCCAGGACACCCGGTTTGTTTCCCGTCCTGAATCTTGTGGGAGATGTGATGTGATTGTAGAGTGGTAATCCACTAATTATTTCCTGCACTTCTATTTTGACGTGTTCGTTGATAGAGGCTGGGGTTTCTATGGTATGAATATTGAAGTCACCAACCAGGAGAATATGGCTGTACGACTGCGAGGGAATAGTCTGGACTGTGTAGGCTAGGTGGTTGTCCATTTCCAAAGTAGCCGACAGAGTGCGATACACCACACCCAACAAACATGCGTCCCCACGGCTTAGGTGAAGACGACACCAAAGCGCATCGACAATCTGAAGCTCTGGGTCATCGATGCGATTAATGTGTAGTTCGCTGCGATAATAAAGTAGTTATCCACCTCCTCTACTTGGTCGATCGTTGCGTAGAATAGACATCCCAGGTAGTGCGATTTCTACATCAGTGATCGCTTCATTCAACCAAGTCTCGGTTATCATAACCAGGTCCCTTGACATCGAGGCCTGACGCAGGCGAAGCTCCATCAGTTTGATTAAAAGACCTTGTTCATTAGTACAAAAACAGGAGAGTGATTCATAGGTTAGAAGGTTTGAGACTTGGCCGACCCTCTTGAGGTCGGCTGCTACTAGCTTTTTTGAATTGTCGTAGGCTCGCGAGAATGCGTTGGAATAACTCTCTGTTGACACACTGCCAACAGTCGGCTGTATTGTTGCATGGACGTTGCGTATACTCGCAAGAGGTGTTGCCAAAAATCGACACATTCTTTGAGTAAGATAGGAGTAACCGCTATACTAGACCATATTGGTCCTGTTCAGCTGTAAAACGCATGAAAACTGTCCCAGTGAGAACCAGATAGTTCACTGTGAAGCACAAACGATCTCATCCTCGTAGGTGTAGTTCCTACGTTGCACCGTCCGGTTAGCTGATACTGAGTGAACATGTGGTGATGTTGCGCTTATTCCGGCATCATGTCTTGCACTATATTTCACGAAACTGGCCTGGGTTCACTAACATCCGTGCTATCTAAGGATGGTGATCAGATTCAATGAAAAAGGTTAGTGTGTCCAGGCAGATAAGGACGAAAGAAACAGCTGAAACCAACTGTAGCGAATCGGTGATAGGGTAATATACGAGGACAGAAGTTGAAACGTCGTGAGGACCATAGTGGTATCAGCCTACTGCAGATAAGGACAAAGTGAAGACCTCCAATCCAGCCCATTACTCTATTGAGGAACGACAAAAACGGATGAAAGAAAGACGGGTCTGTTTCTCTTCGGAACAGGCCTGTGTTGATGATGCTTCACTTAGCACCAAGTACATTTTCCTGCGCGTAGCAGGCCGGTTGTGGCTGTGCTACTCGATTTCCATAGCGCCTCCGACCCAACTGATCTTTGCATGTCGATTGACTAACATGTGAAAAATTTGTTCCATCAACTAAACCAGCATTTCACCTACCTCTCAATCACACACTAGGTGTCCAGTCCGGAAATACGGTAAATTTCCGGACGTCGTCCTATTAGCCGATGTCTTTCACGGTGGTTGCCTTGTTTGACTGTTTCTGCTCGATCTAATTTTGAAGCAACTCATAGTAGGTCAGTTGTGGGAACTCACATTGCAGGTAGCAGCTTGTCAACTGGGAATAGGTCTTGATCCTGATTATGCGGGCGATATCAATTTGTTCCTCGAGAAGTGAACGGTAACATAGTAATAGCCGGGTAAAATATTAAGGTTGGTCCCCATCTACCAGTCTACGCTGATTGTCTTCTAAGTGCAAAATGCTGTTACAGTAGCCAACTACCTGGTTATTACTTGTTTCTTGCTGGCGAAACACTGAAGCTTATTAAACAACACGCTAACAAAATAATCGATGAACGAAAAGAGAACGCTTCTCCGAGGCATAAACGGTGCAAGCGTAAGTCATGAACACAGAAAGAGGTCGTTACCAAGCTAGAGTTCGTCGACGGTAAAGCCACTCATCAAGCTGCTGAAGGCGAAGATGTCAACCATAGCACGGCAAGGAATATCATGAATGTCTCCAGGCTAGAAGGTGCAACCAACCGTACGCAGACAATAATTATTCTCACCAATCCCCACGAAATCGGTGTAAACGGATCTACCTTTGTGTTGAACAATGGAGAATGAACAATGATTTATAACGGATGAAAAAGCATGTGCTTGACATGTCCCGTAGGGTGGTTAAAGTGTGAAACGGTAGATCAAGGGATAATGGAATCGTCGGTTCGTCGATTACAAATTTAACTGCATTGCCGTATAAAGGTATTGAAATTACAATGTGTGCACACAAAGCAATAAGGGGAGTGGTTATTGATCAAGTAATATGCGAGAAAATGATTAATAAACACATACAATACACGTTAGCTATAGATGTGAAACACCTCAACTACTGTGCCACAATACCTAAAAGAAGAAAAGGGAATAAAACGCAGCAGGTGCAAGCCAGCTGAGCTACCATTAACTGATACGCATCGTTCCGGTAAGCGACCAGCCGGCTAATATGCAACAAAAACTAATATAATTTACTACGCAAAATTATAAAATGCTAAATAATGAGCTCATGGTTGGAGGAGGAGGCTAAGAGGGGTGGGGTGGGACAAAGAAACTCACAGCACGAACGCCACTGAGGTCGGCTCCTAGCCATATCAGCAAGTGTGTCCAATCAAATGTGTTCATCGTCTTTCGGACCCCAACCAGGGAGCCGAGACGCTCCAACCGAGGCCAGCTCAGAACTGAGGGCCTTCATTCCTCTCGACCAAGTCATCGTTTGGCCAGCCCTCGTCTTCTTCCATCCACACTCCCGGCGGGCAAACAATGCACCACGCGGGAGTCGGTGAGCTGACATGCGTAACATGTGGCCGAACTATCGGAGCCTACTGCGTGAAACAACCGTGATCAGCAGTTCATTTCCTTTTCCTGTGCCGTAAACAAGGCGTCGAACACGCTCGTTGATCACGCGATGTTCCCACCAGATGTGAGCTAAATTGCGAAGGCCCCGATGGTCGAACGTAACTAGCCTCTTTATGTCTGCTGATCTAAGGGACCAGGTTTTACAACCGTACAGTAGGGTCGAACGTACCGCTGCATTGTACACTCTACTCTACAGGGCAAGAGTGATGTCGCGCCGACGCCACAAATGGCGAAGGTTAGCAAAAACGCCTCGAGCTTTTGCTATACGGTTCGTGATCCCATCTCCAATTTAACGGGTGCTGATACAACTTCCAAGGTGGTTGAATTTTCAAACGACTTTTAGGTGATCCCCACCAAGTGTCAGCAAAGGAGGCGATCCAGGACAATCTTGGAGAAACCCTTTGCACTTCGATGGTGTAAAGAAAAGCCCGAAGTGGTTGACAGCTAGTGCTAATCTGTCCAGTGCCGCTTGGCACGTCTGGGATCTGTCACAGATTAGGGAAATATGGTTAGCATACTCCAAGTCAATAATTCGTTCTCCTGGGAGCACATCTACACTTTCTGAGTAGCGCCCTGTGAATGTGATTTCCATGACTTCGTCAACAGCGAAGTTAAAGAGGAAAGGTGACAGCGGGTATCCTTGTCTCACACCGCTGGAAATATTAAAGGGCGACGACAGTTTGCTGTAAGCCCTCACTCTGCCTGAGCTACGCGCGTATAATGATCGGATAATATTTGTATATTTCTCAGGTACAACTTTCCTGATTAGACAGCCCTAAAGTACACGTCTAACCACCGAATCGAATGCACTTTTGATATCGAGGAACACGACAACGGTGGGCCGCCAATATATGTGACAATGCTCCAGCAACTGATGCAAGGTGAAGATGTGGTCAATGCAGCCATGACCTCGATGAAACCCGGCTTGCTCAGAAGTGGCATTCAGAAGTGCCAGTCAGTCTGTAAAGGATGACAGGGGCAAGGAATTGGGAGGCGATGGAGATCAGACTGATTCCTTTATGGCTGCTGCATTCCGATCGTGAGCCTCCCTTTAAAATTGGGACTATGACGGAGTGGCTCCAGTCACTTGGGACAGTTTCCTGCTCTCACAGTTTCACTAGTAACTCGTGTAAGTCGTCCACAAGAGCAGGTCCCTCCAACTAAAAGATGTATGGAGGTAGATCACCTGGTGCCGCGGTTTTATTTAAATTTAACATTGCAATCTCGCGTTCGACTTCTGAGCGAGAGGGTGGATCCAAAGGGACAGCCCACGGAGTGGGGCCAGCAGTGGCCGGCGAGAAATCTAACAATTCCAACCGATTAAGTTGCCTTTCAAAATGCTCAGCCCAACGCTCCAAGCGTTTTGACAAGTTTTGGATAGGCTGTCCACTTTCGTCACGTATAGTTTCACTAAACCAGTTCTTCTGCTGCCCCTTTCCCTTATCAGCCGGAATAACTTACGATGGTTACCAAGGGCAGCGGCCATTTCCATCTCTGACGCACGATGAGGCCACCAGGATTCCCGGTCTCTCTTCAGGCTAGCACGGCGTTTTGCCCGGATCTCTTTGCGAGTTTCCTTGTGTTTGCTTCCAGCCGGCATATGCCGGCGAGCATCAATAACTTCCAGAGACTGCGTTGGTGTGTCTCTATGAAACTGAGAATAAACTATTTATTTATGTATTTATTTATTTATTTATTTAAGAGACACAATGTCCATGTTGGCGATTAGACTTACCACATGATGATTTGCCTGCTGCTAGTAAAGACTGGTGAATATGAGACCAGTGATCTTCAACTACATCGAGTGAGCGCATACTCAACTCGTATCACAGCATACTTTGACAGACATTCAGAACAGGTGGTTTCGCCAGTTGGCTGGGATCAATGCGCTCATAACGTCGTCGTGGGCGTCCGCCAAAACGCATCTGCAGGTCAGCACATACAAGTGCATGGTCGGTGTCCACACATGTGCTCCAAATCGAGCGACAGTTCTGGACGCAGCCTCTCCATCGTTAAGTTATGTCAGAGTGATCGATTTGTGTCCATAGCTGGTTCGAGGCTGGTGGGCGCCAAGTCACCCTCCGACGGGTGCTGTGTCGGAAATTAGTGCTCGCAAGAAATAAGCGAGCATTTTCACATAAATGATATAACCGCTCACCGTTATCATTACTGGAGCCTACACCATGTTGGCCGCCCAGATGCAGTTTAACAGTGGATAATATTCCAAATTGTGCGTTCAGATTCCTAGACAGTACAACGGTGCCCGAGCTTCTTCTGTGGCGTAGGAGCTCGTTCATTTGGCGATAGAAGTCATCTTGTACGGAATGATCGCTAGAGTGTGTGGCTGCATAGGCAGCGATGACGACTAGACACCTGTTAGTCCCGCGCGAATTCGAAGCTTTGTACGAGCCAGCCAATCGGACTGCACACATCCGGCTACTGATTGGAATCCAGTCAACCAGAGCAGCTTCAGCCCGGGGACTCAGGGGAATACCAACACCGGCTTGGTCGCTGTTCGAAGCTGCATGGTCACCGGATAGGCGCAATGAGAAAGTGCTGCTGGTGTCATCTGAAGTGAAGCGCAAAGTGAGCACAGAGCTCGACTCTTGCAGGCGGGTCTCCGATCTCTAGTAATGTGCGTACACTGAGGAATGCGAGCCTGAAGGATGACCGAGGGCTCCAAATGGAAGCCGATGAACTGGGCTTGACCGCTTGCTTGGACATGGGCTTATCGACAGTGCAGGAATGACGCTGCGCGTTCACATATGAGTTGAAGCTAGAAGACAAGCGACTATTGAAGCAAGGTATGGAAGGGCCAAGAATTGGCAGGTTGAAAACAGGGAGATAAAAGTTAACATGAAACGGTACGGTAAGAGAGCGAAAGAGTAAGAGGGAGAGTAAGAAGACTGGAGGGCTTGAGCAGTAGCATCCAAATCCCTATCCACCCTGCTTGATGCAGGATATAGGGTACCGTTGATCATATTCTGCGGTGGCCAGAGCATCGAGAAACTGTCTGAAGAGGAATTCATTGTACTGCGTAGGCAGGATACTGTCAGGTTGCCCAGACCTAGGCAGGAGAACGATTGAGGTTCTCAACCAAAGCCTTTGGTTCAAAAACCTGACCGCAAGGCAGCGGGTTTGGCCGTAGGCTACAAGCAGTCCATTTTAAGGAATAAGGAGTCACCTCATTCCAACCCCCAACCTGGAAGCTGAGATTTTCTTGCCTTTAACCATTGAACAATCTGGTATGAGTGGCTCTGAAGGTGCAACAAAAAGCACCACCCAGCATAGCGCAATGGATTACTGAGGCACTCAAACCATCGCACAACGGTAAGGTCCAGCCTCATTGCGATGGAGAAAATAAATAAATAAAATAAATAAAAGGTAGCAAGGAAAGCGCTTACTCGTGTGCAGCTATCTTGGGTCGACGGGATATAGAAATCCAGTTTCTACAGTAGTAGCGTTTATCAAATTGTGTGCAAGAGGTTTGGAGTGACTCATTCTCGTGTAGGGTTATGGCACTGTCCACTGTCTGTCGTGCATTAGTGCCAGCATCTGATGGTCATGGGCTATAGCACGTAGTGTACATGTGACAGAGTATCGTCAAGGCGTTTTTTGAAAAGGGATACGGTGGGAGCATTAATTACATGTTCCGTGTAAGCGTCCCAAGGTTGTGACACCAGAAGGGAGAAATAGTTTCGTCGACATTCCAGGCGGCTGTACTGCGTGACCAGCTTAAACTGGTGACCTCTTAGCGAGGTGTTTTGACTGAGTATCAGAAGGGAATGGCATGTGTGGTTGGGAGTTTCAGGATCCGGCACACCATTATGAGATCGACCCTTAGACGCCGATAACGTCCACTGTATATTTCGGGAGTCCTCAGCCTGAGCGGTTAGAGGAGGCTGGTCAAACCTCTGACGCTCTTCGTTGCCCTACGTTGTGCAGTATCGAGCGCGGTGAGATGGTGTTTGAGCCAGGGTTGCCACGCTTGAAATACGTATTCCGCGTGCGGCTTCACATACTCACTAAGCATTTTTGGAAAGACTGAAGAGTCCAACTTCCCGAAAGCGCTGCGAAGAAGGCCGAGGTACTGGTTTGCTTTCTTAGTTGCCTTTTCAGTCAGCCTCAAAAATCCGAGGACATCTTGAACTTGCACCACAGTCTCGCACCCGTGAGATGCTCGCTGTGGCATTTGTGGTCCTAGGCGGTACTTGTGTATATTCTTGTACCTTATGCTGAGAACTTTGCACTTGGTGACGTTGAAATGCAGCATGTTCTCGATGGACCATTTGTACGCTTTGTGCTAATCCTCCTGTAACGCTGTATGATCCGCCGCTGTAGTTATAGTACACCATACCTTTAGATCATCAGCAAATAGCAAACAGTTAGAAGATGGCACGCTTGCGAGATCATTTATGAAAACCAGGAACATGCGGGGTACAAATACCGAGCCATGTGGTACGCCGCACTGAACTTCAATGGATTCCTATAGGTTAGTTCAAACTCTCACATTCAGGTGACTTTTCACGAGAAAATCACCTATCCAGCACAGAACAGGACCGTCGATTCCATATTTCTGGAGTTTGTGGTGTAGAATGCGATGGCCTAGACGGTCGAATGCCTTTGAGAAATCCAAGTAGGCCCCGTCGACTCCTACACCAGCGTCCACAGATGCCGTCCAGTTTGCACGAGCAATCAACAGATTAGTGGTACGTGTCCGATTTTGGCGAAATCTGTGCTGCTCCGGAACGAGAATTTTGTTGTTTTCCAGGTACCCCATCAGAGCCTCAGCTACAATGGACTCCATAACCTTGGAGAGCACAGGAAGTAATGTTCTCGGGCGATAATTTGCTGGTTCAGCATCGCTGCCACTTTTGTAGATTGGTGCCACTTTTGTGAATAATATGGTGAGTAAGCAGATTCGCGTTTCAGTTTAGTAAAACAGCTTTTTGAAATACATAATTCACGCAAAACATTTTTCCACTGTTACAATGCTCAGTGAAATAGTGGAGGAAGCAATGGGGAGAAGTTGACTCCCGATGTTTTGTCGCTCGTAGAACAGATCGCTGAACGGCATGCAGTGGACATTTTGGTGCAGGTATAGCCACGGGTGAAAAAAAACGAGATTTAACTTTTCGTATTTATTGTCTTTAACGTTAACAATACGACCAAGGTTGCGCTCTAGAAGTGCCACTACCAGCTAATCTGAGTCAACGCTGTCACGACAATTGCAAGCCAGCAGGCTCACGCTCTCGACGTCTCAAAACCCGTTACGTACTAGTCGGTTCACCGACTCATGGTGCACGGCCCTCTACTTTACGGGTGTACACTTTCCCACAAGCTTTAGCTGAAAACCCGAGAACGTCTGCTGTTCAGGTGTTTACGTCCTGGCAGTATACCAGTCCAAAAACAAACCATGTATTACGCCAATCCAAATAATTTCATGCTGCATCGGCCGTCACGCTGTGGTGAGAACCGGGATGGGTCGCCTTATCTGCTGCATACATCGGGGTGGATAATAGAAAAATTGTTGTCGCTGACCCAGCCCTACTATTTTACCTTTCCCGCACATTCCACCCGCCTCCTCACTTCAACTAAACCCATGATTACTCCAATCCAGGCCACCACACGATAGTTAACCAGCGCAATTGTGTGCCTTCGTGTAAGGCGCTCAACATCGGGTGATGGAACATGAACATATTACCCTACTGGCACTCGAAGGAAGGCCCTGAAAGACGCAGTGTACTTGTCGACATGGAACTCACGCGCTACGCCATGAGATTGTCGCGCTAATTGTGACTCGGCTCGCTGACCAAAGGGAGCTACATGCGACAGTTTTGGCTACGCGTTATACTGGGTGGGAAACGCCCCCACAGCATCAGGGGAACATACGGTCGGATTTACATTATTGGACCATCCCGAGTAAAATCGAGAAGGTACCTTATTATTATTAGTAGTGATATTAAAGGGCCAGCTGGTGGGAGAGCCGATTGACACCAGTCCACAAGTAATAACATAGGCGCACAAATTTAAGGACGTAAATTCAGCACTTTGTTAAACCGTAGGATCCCATGTGTTCTCCCGATGGCACGAAGGATCAGTTTTACACACAGGTATCCTCCGTGATACGGTCTGCGTCGAGGAGCGATCAGCTATTCCTACTGGGTGATTTCAACGCTAGCGTCAGGTGTGATGCCTCGGTGTGGACAGAAGTAAGCAGACCGCATGGTGTTGGCACAGCCGATAGGAACGGTGACAGCGTACTCTCACTGTGCGTCACTCACGGTCTGATGATCATGGACACACTATTTGCACTGGGTGCGAGTGATATAGCTAACCCAACGCACTCGAGGGGTGGTCAGGCTCATCTACTCCACTATGTCATTGTGATGCATCGTATAATGACACGTGTATTGAGTAGAGCCGAGTGTGGCACCGATCACGAGTTGGTGCGCACCAAATTGTACATATATGTTCGTAAATCTATGGATTGCTCACCCGCTATGAATCGGAGCAGATTTAATGCTCTCTTCCTTGCTGCTATTCCGAAGAAGATGGAACTGAAGAAAGCTAAGGCCGCCCGCCTTATCATTGTGGAACCTATCGTCTTAAGAAGCGATTTGTAGCACCACATCCGTGAACCGGTAACGGCTGCGGCCGAAGAAAACCATCGGGCACCTGAATTGTAAGCGGTCCGTTTGGTTTGATGACAACAGTGCGACCACTCGTGCTTTGTTGTCGGAGAAGAATGCAGCGTTCGCTGCGAGTGTGGATGACTATGCCGATGCACAGAAGGAGAGTCAGTTTCGCAAACTTCGACGGCGATTGACTCGAGAACTCCATTACATCAAAAATGTATGACGTACAGAGAAAGCGAAGCAGAATGAATGCTAAACCGAAATTCACCAACACGATGAAATTTTTGGTTCCTTGAAGACTATGTATGAACCGACGTTGCATCCGGTGAGGAGGCTTGTCGATAGAACTTCAGGCGCTGCACGTACACGGACTGCAGACGTAGGCTAGAGCTCGTGAAAGCACTTCGACTGTCTCTTGAATACCTAGTCAGATATTGCTTTAGATAGGTTGCATAGGTTGCAATAGCACGAGATATATCTGCGTCTTGCAGACACACTGACACTGGATGAGACGCAGAGAACTTAAACAAATATTAATAAAGTAAATGGTTTTATTTCCCGATGAGGGGATACGTTCTCCTTTTTCAATGTTCATCTGCACAACGAGGTTCGTCATCACTTCATTTACGAACTGCATTCAAGATGAAACAGTTATACGCTTCGTTGAGTACGTAATAAGTAAGATTATTAGATAGTTAATATTGTCACGTGTTTTTCGGGTCGAATTCCATGGGTGCGCTTGTGGATTGCTGAAGGTCGAAAAGTTCGACCACATTTGCTAAGGAAAAGTTTTAAACTGTGATTTAAAAGTGGTCATACTCTCGTTTTTCCCTAGTTGTAACGCTGTTTATTCCACAGCTGGGCGTACCTTACCAAGAAGTAATTTAAGCGGATATTTTGCATGGTTCTCTGTAAGCACAGTAGACATTTTCCATCACGAGTGAGACAGGTTGAGCCATTATATAAACTGACGGTAGTATTAGTTAAGAAAATCGCTAGTATATTATACTGTAAAGAACACTGAGATTGCTTTTCAGCCGCCGAAATCAGAATAGATGGAGCTGGAAGCAGAAACATCGGTTTCATAGGTAAAGGTTGATGGGCACCTCATGAGCATTTTGATAAAAGATTGCTGAACATTTGCCAAAGCAATTCTATCTGTTTTGCGTAAGTGGCTATGTATGATGGTGCAATACACCAAATTGGGTCTCCCTATGAGTTTCAGTGACTCATGTCCTGTTAGGGATAATGAGAAATACATAGTCATATGGCTTGTTAATTGATTCGTTCTCTACTTGCTGTAAGATGTGTTCCGAGAAGTTTTAACTGCTAGAGCATCAAATTCCTAGATCTCGGAACGAACACGCAGTTGGGATCGGGGTTTCAATAAAAGTGATGGATCCCTTTGGTACAATACATCCATCGCAGAGTACTTGTGATTTATCTGCAGAGAACCTCACTGACCTACTTCCGCTCCATTGGTTTAGGGATGATAGGTTTTTATATATATAATTAGGCACAGTTTCAGGTGAAAAGGTATAAATGAGTACACTAGTTTGATATCATCTCTAAATAAAAATGGGAGCACATGTCTAATGTAATCACATATACAGCTTATGTAAATGAGTAAAAGCAATGGACCCAATACAGTGCCTAGAACGATAGCACTAGTGACACTTCCGAAAGTAGAACAATATTAACCAATCTGAACTCATTGTGTTCAGTTGTTCAGATATGAATCGAAGCAGCTCAGTAGTGGGTTGTTGATTCCATATGACTCAAGCATAGTCAACAATGGTTTGTGCGGCACACGGTCAAACGTTTTTAGAAATCCAGGAGGAGGATGCAGATGGCCATGCCACCAAATGTTGCTGTAACATGATCGAGGAATTGTAATTGGCATGTGACACGGGAAGGTTCTGTAACGAAGCCATGTTGAAAATAGCTTAATAGGTTAGGTATTGTAAGGAACTTTATTACCCGAACTTTGACGATTCTTTTTAAGGCCCTGGAGGAGGCGAAAATATGGTTTGTGGGTCGATAGTTTGGCATTTGTTCCCCTTGCTGGCTTGCCAAACAAGCTTCTCATGGTGCCAGCCGGGTGGTTCGGGATTTTCCCGTTCCAGTAAATGGTTCGGCGGCAGTATTGCAGGACGTGGTGGGTTTTTGTATGGCAAGCGTTCTCCCTATAAAAGGCCACATATGTCCGTTTAACAACACTGTGAATTGGCGGACGTTACTCGCCACTAAATAAAGTCACTGCCACTTGCTTCATCCTGGCAAAGCATTGTATTCCAGCAGTTTATGCTGTTATTCTGGGGAGCATTGAGTCCCTGTTAGCGAAACGAACAAACGAAAGGCGTATGAACTGGGTAGTCAGACACCGTCTCCCAATGGGTGCGATTCCCTGAATTCGCTCCGCTGCTTTGCTGACAGGGTATTCAGCCAAAGGTTTAGGGTGGTGTCCCCTAAGTCAACTCCCTGCTTCGGCTTGGGCAACCGGGTAGTATCTTGCCCACTGACGGAACCATGGACTACGATGTGTTGTATTGTGTGCTTCTGTTACTGTTTCTTTACCTACATAGTAGTAGTAGTAGTACATAGTAGTAGTACATAGTTCCTCTTCCGTTTTTCGTGGAATGTAATGACACGACATAGATGATGCATTGGTAAACGAAGCGGCAAAGTAGGAATTCATGGAGTGATATCTTCAGACTATTTTCTCCGTTTCTGAAGGGTCGTCTAAAAGTAGGCTTGGAATTTTGTGTTGTCTTTCAGGATTTCTTCTTCTGATCAACTGAATCAGTATAACGTCTTCCTCTGCATTTCTGATGGTCTGAGTTTCCTCTGCAGTGCTGGCCTGTTGAGTCTAGTGTTCAATTTTCAGTAAGATTTTTTGTTTTGATTCATATTGTAATGTCATTTTTGCGGTGCAGCGACCTCAACTTCTGTAGCGTGGAAGTGACCGTGGATAAGTTTCTATCGGCCGTCAAAGGGATCTGTGTTTATCATTCGACGTAGTTGCTGGTGTGTCTGCACATATGACGATGTTTTCCGTGAGGTTGCCTGCGGCTATGGCCGAATCTGAAGTGGGGAATAGTCAATCCCAACACAAGTTCATATACAGATTGTCAAACGTGTCCTAATCAATAAGCTGCATTCGGGTGCTATCTTTCTTATTGCCCTGATCTTTTCAGATGACCTGATATTCATGTTGCAGAACACCATATTGTGGTCACATCCCATTACTGGCTCTTCATTTAATACGCAGATGTACTACTCATAGTTGAAAGCATATCTTAGATGTGATCTAACTTGGTAGATTGCTTGAGGTTTTGAATGCAACATTGATACAGATAAATTGTATAATTTCCTGCAGTTGATGTAGGCCTATGCGATATCCGGCTTATATTTGGTAGAGTAAAATCTTCTTATGGGAATTTGTACTTGTATGAAGTACTGGAAACAACGTTAATGGCAGAGATTAACTGCTGAGTTTCATGGAGAATGGCATCAGGAGGGCTATAAATGCAGCCCAGTAACAGATCATGGGTCCGGAATCATCCCATTCATTGAAGGCTAACTGGTCGGCTGAGATTGCTGTTATGCCGATGCGTATGTAGATGGCACATCCACCTCCGCGTTTTAGTAGACGATCCCTCAGAAATAATTGATAACCCAGAACACCCAGTTAAATATCACCTATGACTTAGGTGCACCATGTTTCGGTGATAGAAACAAAGTGGGTAGTTGTAAGGAACATTAACGTGGTAAGGATATCCAATTTGTATAATAGCGAACTAATATTTATAATTACGGAAACTAGAGAAAATAATGAGGCAGTATGAACAAATGTGGTTTTCTCATACTCACTCTTCATGAATGTGAGTTAATTGCCACTGTGAAACAATTGGGTTCTGTTGTGGGATACGATGTACTGGCTGTGAAAAATAAAATGTGCCGAAGCCGACAGGATACCACCAGATGAGCTAAAACAAGGCGTACCTGCATTGATACATGCGTTTTACCACTTTGTACAACGCGAGTGGTTTGTACAAGAGGTGTATGCTGACTCGAGGAATGTCCTGGTGCTACCAGAGTATAAAGGCAAAGTGCGCAAGCAATGTGTCAGGTATTATCACCTGGCTGAGTTGTGTGGGTAGGGTAGTTGAAAGAACCGTTATCAACCGCTTCGTCACTAAAGTCGTTGAAACGAACATGGACGAAAAGCAATGAAGCACCCTATATATCTTGTTCGCTGCGCCACTGTTACAGAGGAAATAAGAGGGCGAAATCAGCTGTTATACTCGCTGTTTGTCAAATTCACCAAGGCATTTGATAAAGTTAACCGCGAAGCACTGTAACTGGCGTTGGGTAAATTTTGTTGTCCGAGTAAGTTTGTAACTTTACTTGGATGTGCAAACAATGTATGCTGGTGAAGGTGCAGCTAAGTTGACAGGCCAAGGATGACTGATGTTGTCTCCAGTGCGAAGCAAGACTGTGTTCTTGTTTCTGCCGTCTTTAATATTTAGCTTCATGCAATGATATATTGTAATTTTGATGCTACTTTTGTTAGCAGGGTCAATGTGGAGCACCGAATTGATGTTTGGTTACTGAACATCCGCCGTTTCGGTGCGAGAACAATAGTGTGTGAGACAACCATCATTTTATTTCTGTTTGGCGATGAATGTGCATTGATTGCATACAGAGCTAAGGAGTTACAGCACAAAACTGCGGTTCTAACTTCGACGGCAGGCAAATACGAACTCACAAACAAGATTGCTGGTCTTTTTCAGTCTACACCAAGAATAGAGCTCGTAGGCTTACGTCAAACCCAGGTTGGTAACGACGTTTTTGAAATCACCTCCAAGTTTTACTACCTGGGTACTGTATTTTCGACCGGGTTCAAATGATGAGCGATGCCCATATCCGCGTGTTAAGGTGGCTGCTTCATTTGGCAAATCGTAGGTGGAGGAATCACCAGCTTACTCTTGGCAAGAACTTGAGTGAATACGAGCGATTGTGCGGACCGTTCTTCTGTTCGTCAGGAGAAGTTGGAAGCTGTACCCAAAGGACGTCCGTCATCAGGAGAGCTTTCATCAATCATCCCTGCGTGGAATGTTGTGCTCGGACTGGGAAAAACGAGCTTCAGACATAGAAATGCTGGGCCACAGTGGCATGTATGTAGTGGCCTTCGTAATTTTGCTAGAGCACCTCAGGTGGATCCGACATATTAGCCCTCTGTAGGCGTAGGCGTCCTGTGGCTGTCCTATTGAGGCCACATTGGCAGGCAAATCCGGACACGGATATATATATATATATATATATATATATATATATATATATATATATGACTGATGAAAGCTTTCTTGATGACAGACGTGTTTTGGATACAGCTTCCAACTTACACTGACGAACAGAGAAATGGTCAGCACCATAGCCTTCATTCACACAACTTTTTGCGGTAATTCTGCGCTCAGTGTAGGTTCACAGCACCTAGAGGCGACAAATAATAAATGCACGGTATTTCCCAGGAGTAGGATGCTGAGTTAGTACTAGGGATCGAAAAAGTAACTACCGAGTTTGTCTTTCAACCCTCTTTTAAAAATGGGTAGTCTCGGTGCAGAAAGACCGATTCAGGGGAGCATTCCAGGTGTGAAACAAGTGAATAGAAACTGAACTTTTGTGGCACACCAGACAGCTGTATCCTGTTCCCGTTTAAGAAGTTACCTCTCAAACAGTGTTACTGCTGAGTTGCATTAACGAGTAGCACAGGTGATTTGGATTTTATCAATTCAAGTATGCCAACATCAGATATCCTCGTAATCTGCGAAACCGTCTGCTGAGTACTCTCATAAGTTTCATCATCTGCTCGTATGTGAAATTGTGCATTTCAATGACAACTTGAAAACCCCATGTTGCGGCTGCGGCATAACAGTGAGACTCTGTGTGTTAGTCTGGGCTGCCATGCTTGAATTGCGTCTACGATCTGGGAGCGAACATACGCATCTGTTTGGAATATGGATGCCCATATGTTTTAACGCTTGTTTCAATAACAAGACGTGTTGGTTGCCAGCTTTCGGTGTCTTTTCGAAATTCCCTGAACAACCCAACTCGTACTGGATTATCACGCTTAGGTCGCGTTAGATGGGAGGTCGCTGCAGTACTTGCATTCCTAGCCTGTGTGAGTAAGTGCTCTGGTAAGGTATGGAGGGTACCTTCTGTTTGCTTAAGATACCTTGCAATAACATTCAGGCTGAACTTTAAGTACCCTACCTAGGTAAGCGTTTACCTCAATCCAGCGCCAGATCTTGTTGTCATCAGCAAACAGCATGACATTTGAAACGATTCCATGTTCAAGGTTGTTAGTAAATAACTAAAATAGTCATAGCCCTAGAACTGAGCATTGAAGGCCACCTTACTCGCTGGTCCGGCTTCATTCCCAACTCATACTATCTCTACTTGTTGAGTCTAAACAAAGGCAAAACTGTCTGTCGTGAAGGTAAGGTTGCAAACGGATGTTTACAAGGTAGAAGAGACAAAACAGCTGATTGTTGTCCAGGATACATCGATAAGGTGTGGTGGTGGGCAGCCGTCATCCAGGACGAACTTAAACGGGATCTTTGAAACCAATTAGGGGCCTTGATATCGGTTCATGTTTGATCAGGGATCACACATCAAAGAAAGGAACCGAATGAGTTTGGAACACGACTCACGATGTGCACTGTTCGAAACCACACCAAATTTACCGTAAATTGTTGGAAGTAAGCAATATCAACGGTCTCAGTAACGCACCTCACCTCTTACGTACTAAATAATTGCCAATGAACTGGTGTGTATGTTAATTATCCGGAGTAATTAAAATTAGTATTTAATTACAGCAATTTAAGGACAGTGACAATTATGTAATGGTTAATTGGCTTTTTAAACCAAACGTTTGAGGGGTAAGTGTTGATATTGAAACCACTTTGTTGGCAACGGACTCAAAAAGGTTGAGAACCACTTATCTAGACAGTCGGATATATTCGAAATATACTGGTAGATCGCATCAGCATGCTCTCCAACATCAGCTGATTCGGTCAAACTATTATGTGTAATTAGTAAGCTCGTTGTATTCGATCGCTATCGAGGGAAGCCGTGTAGCCCAGGAGCAATAATGCCGCAGTTTTCAAGCAAACACATCAGCGCATAAGCAACCATAGTTTCCATGAACTCGGAAGGTACAGGGCGGAGTGTTACTGGGTGTTAGTTTGAAGACTCAGTCTCGTTTCCTCCTTTGTGAACCTGACTTAGGATTGCGAGCTTTCACTAGGCGGGAATCTGTTCTGTTCTAAGCAGCACTAACATAACCGATCCATAGATTCTGTTAGTCTGGCTGCTGTCCCCATTGCTTCTGGGCGAATAGTGTATATATTAAGGTAGCTGTAGTGAGCAGCGACGTCAGTTTTTGTATGACAGCTTCCGTTATAAAATTGCCGTACATGAGTTCTGGTGGCGGGGCGAACAAAGCTGGAAGATTTATTGCTAACAAGATTCCCTGAAAGGTAAGGACACACTGCGTTTGCAATTCGTTTGCTGCTCTCGTAGTCGTTTCAGTTGAGTTATCAGCCGTCCGCAGCGGAGAAACTCCACTGCCTTCTCTTTTGTCGGTCACTAACTTGCTTGTACATTAGTTTATGGTTGGTGCTGAAGGTTTTTGTCGTGTTCCACTGTGTGGCTTTGTCCTTTCTAAACAGTTGAGTGCAATGGTTATTTTGCTATACCTATTTGGCCCAATTATCTGACGCTGGGGATAATGTATAAATTCGTCATGCTGCATTGCTTATTATCATCCGTTATTGCTTACCGCTGCTTGCGAAAAAAAAACTGTTTAGGTCCACTGAATACTCTTGTCTCTGAAGCATCTTTAATCAGCAGCTGAAATTTGCTAACAAATTCAAGTCAGGGGACTAGGAGGTACTGACAGCTCAGGCCAAGTCGTCTTTGCATGTAATGATTCGCGCTACCTCAGGGTTCTTCTTTGGGTTTTCCGTAGAGTAGAGGAATTTAACACTAATGACCGCATGAGCACTGCCGCCGAACCTATAGACTACAGTTAATACAACAATCATATATTCCTCGTTGGTGTACACATGATAAATCACAGATGGCTTGTGGTCTCTTCTGGACCGAGTATGTGAACTCACATGGTTCTGTAGTGGAACAGAGACAATGTGCTCTTACAAATCGGCTTAAAATTGTTCTCTGATTGTGACAGGGACTGCTAAACCATGCAAATTGAAATCGCTTAGGACAAGGAAATCAGGGTATTTTTCATTTAGGCTAGTCTCTAGTTGGCAGCCCATTTCGGGTGTAGAGTTTGCAGGATTACACCAAGGCTATGAGTCAAGTGTCTCTGCCTTTTGAATGCAGTCCGTGACAACAATAATCAGAAGCCAGCGAAGCTGAGTACCCCAGAAGACTCACATTTGAGTCGCATTGGTAATACAAATTGTCCCTCCTCCTCTTGTAGGTTTGTCCTTACGGATGAGCGATATGCCCCACAGCGAAACTTCAGCGTCCCTCATCCCAGCATGTTTTAGTGACAGTGCTGATATCACATGTCTACAATCTTGGCAATCTTACCCTTCGACCAGCTGTTTGTAGAGGCCTGGAGCACTAATACATGAGCAGGCTAGTTATTTTGTCTCTATGAGTCTACAGAAGGCGAAAGATGTCAAGGGTGGGAGAATGCCGGACCATGTGATGTCGGTCATTATTCATTGTTTATGGGATACTAATACCGCGCCTTCAACTTGATTTGACGACGAAACATCGCGATTCTTCTTCGGAGCTACCTCAGAATCAAGTGGACGAGCCGTCAGATGACGCTCCTGTTTAGTCCCCCGTAAATTTGTTTGTTAAAATTATTATTATCATCATTATTAATATTATTATTATGTCTGGTCACCACAAACCTTCTGAAGCCATTGACCAAAGTCCCGATTTGAGGCTTTTCTCCTTCTTCAAAAACATTTTAACACCTGTCAATTTTTGTTCCGATTGAACTACGGGTTATAGTAGTTTTAGGTGGCATCCCAAATAAGTGGATAGGCCGGGAAGCCTTTTGAGTGATGGCGCGGCAGCATTATCCAAGGAAAATAGGAAATTGTAGTAAACCACTAATGAAGATTATGTTAAGGCGATGATGCTGGATATGCCTTTCCTGTGTGAATTTTTGAATGTTGATAGCTCTATGGTTACTCAGGTTAGATGTCCATCCCACAAGATCCGGATTGCAATGGTCTTGTAGAGTAAATGTTTTGCATAAATGATGGATTCTAAAGACACTCTGAAAAGTCAGCGTTTACCATAGTTTGTAGAGTTTGGGTGACCAGTAACTCGTACTAGGTTTGTGGGTTCAGTTCATTGAAACGCACAATGAGTTCCACTACTCTAAGTCGTCAAACAACTTACCCCGCAGTTTGGTGACGGTAAACTCGGGAATATTTGTGCACACAACAATCAGGGAGCTATTGTTGGATCTCTTTTTCTTTAAAATGCAAGGTTGGGTGATCGCTAATTCTGGCTTTCTGTTTTATGATGAGTATTTACTGTTTCTGTCTATGCACGTTAGCAGTATATCTAACAGAGGAAACCATAAGGGTAAGGTCCCGCGTGGCCGTTGTAGTGATCACTGCATACGCGAATGAGATCCCGGGGGAACACTGGCCTTCTGCGGATGCAGGAGGCTAGTGTTCGGCTGATCCATTTTTCCTAATATTTGACGTTGTTTGGCAGTACTGAATTTGATCGATCACACATTATAAGTGGCACAAGATTGTAGTTAGCATGAGCGTCGCTTGATTATCAGAGCCTCCGGCTGCTTTCGGCTGACATTACGCAAAGTTGTAGATAACGATGACCGGTAGCTTGCCGATCGTGATTGCGCAGAGGTACATTATGCAACATATCCTTGCTAACATGCCTATAATCATTCCTGACGCTTAACCATTTCAATGGAAGCGACAGCAAAGTTCAGTTTCTGTTCAACTTCTATTGTTAAACAGTCGTATTTATTAAGTAAACTAAGCGCACACTAAACGGGCAGGATTCTCGAACACAGTGCAAGAACGAAAGGCGTAGGGTGAGCTGTTCCCCTCTCCCACCTCTTGCTGGAATAAATTGCCACAATTTTGGTGAAAGCAACTGGAACGGTACAAACAGGTTGACCGTAACATGACTAATAGACTGTGATTTGTTATCTACGTGTGCTGTTCTCCTAGAGTCTCTTGAACTTTTAGCTACTTGATTTCTGCTACCAAGCATGATGTCGTTACTTGACCAAAGGAGCGATTGCTGTTCTGCACTTTTCTGATTTTAGCCGGTTGCGAACACCACTCAGACGAGTGATTGGGCTAGATAGGTCACGTGAGCGCCAAAATAGCGATCAGAGGTTATGCCGCTTGGTGCGATGTGTTATACAAGCGCACCTGTGAATGTGGTCACGAAGTTTGGCTGGTGTCTTTCAGTTATCGACTCACTCCGATTGAAATATGAGTGAGCAGCAGTTATGCATTAAGTACATGTATATATATATATATATATATATATATATATATATATATATATATATATTGATCCAAATTATAAAGACCTAGTTTAAGTGTATGTTGCTCTGGCCCAGCTGCGGTGAATAAGCATCATGAATGCAGCATCAACCTCAATATAAGGCATAAGTTGGTCATACATGGTTGGCGGCGTCAGATGCCGGATTTGTCTGTTACTGTGGCTTCCACAGGACGCTTGCGCCTACAAAGGGACCAACGGTGACTTGCGCTGCACCACCCACAGCTCTATCAACTCACCATATCTCCAGTGTAAACCCGAAGGAATAATACCTAGAGGCATGTGGTGGGAGCCACGTTGCATCAACGGAACGGGACCCCACTCCTTCAACATACAAGCAGCACCATTGCTCTCTGTCTATCTACGGAATCATGTGTACCAAACGTACACAAGACCGTGACTGGGCCTTAGTCCGCTCCACACTGGATGGAATCACTTTTTGACCCTAGCATTGCCAGGAGAGCCGTGTACCCGCTGTCTCCTGGGGCCAGTAATCTAACTGGAGGGTGCTAGAGAGGCGAGTACCTTGTTAACATTCACAACAAGCGCAGTCACACCGGAATATCAAGCAATCAACCTAGAATTTACGGGAATGCAAACATGCAAATTTAACACAGAATGGCAGCACGAATGCCGAATTGATCAAACTAAATACATTGGAATGACTTTATCCAGAATAACCGGGGCCGGCTCCGTTGATGAAACATGGCTCCTACCAAATGTCATCCGGTCTTATTCCTTCGGGTTTCCACTGGAGATAGGGTGTGTGGACGGAACTGTGGGTGGTGCAGCGCAAGCTATCCATGGTCCCTCTGTAGGCGCAGGCGTCCTGTGGAGGCCCCAGTGACAGGCAAATCCAGAAGTGGATACCTGTAACCATATTTATATGGAGCACAATTTGTGGTGTATATATTGTGTAATGGGAATCCTAACGGCATAATAAAACAGGACAGGAATACCGAAAGCGTGCAAAATACTTGTCTAGTTTTCCACTCAATTTTTAAGATTTTTATAGTAACTATTTTAGGGGAGGAAAGAGAAATCACCGCCACACGCAGATATACACGTCCGCCATTGACATCTGTCTTGAGCTATGACATCTTCGGAATCCAACCAGCGACACTGTATCTAAAATCACAACCAGGGAGTCGAGAATAACATAACTAGACCAACTGTTTTGGCAGCTTTTGATCGCTGGTACACCAACTTGTAGGTTGTCCACCGCGCGCCTCCCCCAAACCTGTCCATCGACCGCGAGCGATGCTCGACGCGGAAAACAATGAGCGGGCATGCGCAGCAAGTATCCAAGCCACCGCGGCTGATGCATCAGGGCGAACTCCTCGAGCGAGTGACTGCCTACACCCAAATCACTCTATCTAACTTCCGCATTGGTTATGTGGTGCAGCCACCACACACGGGCAATGGATCGTAAGAAGTGCTGCTCGGAAACGGACAACCGTCGCAGGTCTACGGTACGAAATAGAAATAACTGGCAACCGTGCAAATGTACAACACGGATAGTCTCACAATAAACCCGCCCTTCGATGGACAGACGTATGTCATGGTGGCGCCACAAATACTTCAGTCTAGAGAGAAACGAGCTTTTGTGATAGGTATATAAATATTGTCTCCCAAAGCTCCGTCGGCAGTGAAGCAGCTTCACTGGTAGCTAAAACTCTCCACAACTAGCGTCTTACCTACAAGAATGAGTGCAGGTACGAGCAAAATGCGAGACCAAAACTACACATGACCTTGGAAGAACAGAAACTTCGGCTAGCTTGATCGTTTTTAAACCACTTTTGAACGCGTGTAAACAATCCGAAAGGTACTTTAGAAAGAGGTAGTTGCACGCGTTAGATTCAGCAACGAATCCGTTACAAAGTCAGGCGTGAATCAGACGTTGCAAAATGCAACAAGCTATCTATTGTGGTGGTACTTCCGTGTTGCATGTAGTGCAGCTAAGTGGTGAGGATTAAATGCACTGAAGGCAAGAAGCTCGAATCACGCGACGGCACGGCTTAATCAAGATTATACCTGTCGACAACCACACTGCCGGGTTCTATTGCCAACATTTAACCTGAGTAGCTTAAATAAGAAAGAAACCGACTGCAGAGCGTAGTGATGGAAGGAACCCTACCGGAATCCCTCATGTTTAGTTCGTTTCCAGTAGTCGGTAGGGCCCAGTTGAGGTTAATTCAGTTGAGTCTGCATTCAGCTGCATCACAATTTGAAACTGCATGTAGCATTCCAAACATCTGATGGTTACTTCAAAATCCAAACATGAAACGTGAGTATCCTACAATTCTATTTTCCCTTACGTTTGCTAGACTGGTAAGAAGGAACTTGCTTCTGTCTGGTTTAATTGAAGCAACGGTCCTACCAAGTGACCAGCTGTCAGCTCGTGAAAACATAGACAACACGTTGCACTAAAGGAAGAACCTGACCTTATGTGAAACATATCCTTAAAGGGTAATCAGGGGAGTCGAAAAACCTCATCGAACCTTTCTTCTCCTTTTGACGTCAGATTTGATACCACCATCCGGACAGACATCCGGCCATTTCTCGCAATCCTCGGGGAACTACTTCAGATGGACCACCAGCTCACTGCTCTGGGTAAGTGAATAAATTCTCTCGGCGGAGTATCGGAATCGGCTGTCGTGCACACCGGTGAAACCGATGTTGACATCTGAAGCCTTAATTAGGCAAGGAAAAGGCGACATACTAGCAGCTCGAATTAAGGCAACGTGTGAAACACCGCAATGCCTCCACTCGCACTTTATGCATAAAAGAACGTTGCTACTTCGGTCAGATGGAACTGAGAATATTCCTGTTTCGGACACTGGCATTTATATTAACAAAGTTCGTATGCGGGCTGATCAATTTGCTATCGATACCGAGATGTTGTAGTTTGCTTATGCCCGAGGGCTCTTTGGAAGCCGCAGTATAGCCATCGTAACACTTCGCAGTCCCACTCAATTAAGGCCAATTTTCCAAGACCATAAACATTCAGACAAAAAGTTGGTCATTTTATCTATCTCACGTCGATTGAATGAGCTCTAGTACTGCAAAATTAGGACCTAATGCGAAACACGAAACAGTCGACTGAAGGTGTGGTTGCACCCACGCTTTCCTTTTGTTTGGATGATCTTCGAAGATCGCTTCACAAACCCAGCTGGATGCTGTCGATTTGGCACCACAGAGTTGTAATAACTGTCGCATTCGGTAGATTGAGTGGCCGTACTGCGTGATTATTCCAATACGTTCGTGATGCGTTTTCCGATCTCTAATTAACTTAATTATGCTCTCGTGATTGTTTGTTCACTTTTTATCTTGATAGTAGAGTGATTTTACCTACTGAACTTAACGTCCCTACTCACAGACAATCAATAATAGTCAAAGCACCATGTAAGCATTTCTTCTAATAGAACTTTTCATACCAAAAATATCAAGGTACCAACCAAAGTCCTGCTTCTTGCATACAGGTACTGCACAATTTCCAGAAGGGGAAGTAGATCAGCTGTTGAGATTTGTTACCCATATCCCATCTCTTCGCCTTGCTTTATCACACGTCCGCTGTTTTTACCGTTTCCTGGTCACCTATGGTACGGAAACTTCAGGAATTATGTCATCCAATGCAATGACACTCGAAATGTCCAACGAATCGCGAATTTTCCTGCATTGGATTTATTCGCTGTTTTTACATAAAGCTACCGGCTATCAGAAACAGCTTCCTCAACTGAATGTCCTTGTTATAAACAACGTGTAACACCTAGAGATCAATATTTACCGGGTGAATTAGTTACATGTAAATTGCTAACACAATCGAGTGAAGTTGGGAGAATACGGTTGCACTTTTCAGGCTAAAATTTTTGTATAAATTTACTGGATTGGTCATATGGCCTACCTATCCTAAATCATAACCTTCCATATCATGAGGACATTGTGCCTGAATAAACGGTGCCATATGTTCCGTACCCACTAACCCAGAGGTGGGGATCTGGATCAGCCAGACTGCCACCACCACCACCAGAAACCCACGAACATGGTCAGTAAGCAGGTTGTGAGTTCTCCTACATGTGCACAAACTGTCGGAAAACAAACTAGTGGGTATGAAAGTGGTGGCGACATTGATAAATCTTGGAAGCATAAAAAGCAGGGTGTGTTATCTACTTGCATCTGATTCTGCTGTCGTTTTTGTTCAGCGACAGTCCAAAATATGCTGCACAAAATTTCTTACCCCCGAAACATAACTTTATAGTGTGAGTGTAAAGCAGTAAGAACTTCGCAAGAATCGTTGCGAAGATGGGCAGTAGCAATTGTGGGTACCGAAATAAATATTTATTCCACTTTAATCAAAACGTCCGACTCCTTCGATAGGGCATAACTTTCCGAAGCTTAGTCTCAGATTCTGATGTTATCGGGTTTTCCTTTATTCCGGGATCTTAGCTCCTACTAATATGCAAATACTGGTCCGAACAGCATGATCAGACTAAAACCCGTTGCGATAAGTTGCATTTCCCTCAACTGCACACCGGTTCCCCGGGGAGCGATAATGTAAGTTATTTTTGCTGAGCACCGTAAAACCTACGTCGATTGTAGCAACATTACTACCGATACCTGATTTTCCACTTTTCACACTTCTTATGCACAGTGTAGAACGCGGTAATCATCTAAGTGACTTACTTAACCTCGCGCCACAGTACACAAACACGCACCTGGTTAAGATCTAATGTGTACTTTGGTCTGACCGTATGGCAATGTAACTCTGATCAGGTCTCCCGCTGACTTGTATAACTAACCTATAAATTACGCAACGGCCCATTCTACATGCTACGGCCAACTACCAACTTCTAACAGTCAATGTCGGCGAACATAGGCTTGATTAAACAAGAACCAAGTGTCTTCCAATAATACTGTAACACCTGACACTTTGGTCACTGCTCTGATTTAACCACGGCCGTCTTGAACAGTAAAGAGAAGATTTTGATTCTACACCGTCGCAGCAAATTATTGGATCAACTGAAACACACTTTACTTGAGGATGCAGTGTACGACGCATCTAACGTACATGCCGGTCGCATAACTCTGTGCTCTGCGTTAAATTGCCTTAATCCATGCAAATGTTCTGTCATTAACTTCGAACTTGCACTCAGTGGATTCCGTTTGTTGAGTTCTATATAACAAGATCTATCTTACTGAAGAAAATAAAAGAATACGCTGCTACACCAGAAACGACGACCTACGCAGGTCAAGTTGCTTTCTTGATTTCGATCATTCACTAGGTGATTGTGTTGCACGAAGCTTTTTAAAGCCACCAGGAAAGAAGTCACGTAGTATTGTGCGCACTGCACATCGTGGCAACAGGCCCGTTTTGTCATCCTACATATAACACTGATTATTTTCGGGCGTCTATGAAAACATGTTTGATCTTGTCCACTCGCACTAGAATGGTTTGCAAGCTCTGTGCGGCAGCAACAACTAAGGCGATGTAGTGCACCTGCAAACTCAAGCTTTCAGTATCTTGCAACATTGAAGTTTACCGTTGTTTTAACCTCCAAAACGTCCACTGGCTTCATTGACGGCACTTCCGTTTTCACAAACTGATTTGCTGAGTGTCCTGCTATACCGTTTCTGGCTCTTGTGGATTCGCTTCCCATTTTTGCAGCACGCGCAATATAGGTTGGGTCCAGCTGCCTCCAACTTTTTTACTGTTTCGTAGTTGATACATAGCTTACATGTCATTGGTACGGACTTTTATCCCAGACGCCACCCAACAATTGGTGATTCCGGTCCAGAATACGCCGTCCGCCATTTTGAATTTTCATTCTGGTGAGCTCGCTACAGTGACTTTCTTATTCATCAATTGTGATGAGGTTGTTTACTCACTTACCACATTTTTATTCGCTTTTGCAATGGATTTTCTAGAGGATAAACCATCTCCATACGTGGCTAGCGCCGTAGAGCACGTCATGGTTAATACAGTTGCGTTTGCCACTCCACCTTTTCAAGAGTATGAATCCTTCGTTATGGATTTTGCATCTAGAAACCATCTTTTAGCTTCGCAGGATTTCTTCTGATTTCGGCATGTACAATCAGCTAATCTCTCTCCCTCCTCAGTGAATATCCTCGCAGATGAGAGACATGATGTTTTACCCCCACCTGTAATGAAATACGAGACTCGTAAACCTGCTATTATTCAACGAATCACGCCATCTGACAAGGTCCGTCTGCAGCAACTATTTAGTGCCATGCAACTAGGAGATGGGATGCACTCATCCTTGTTTCGCGATATGCAACAGCTCATCAGCACGTCCAGCATGGAAGTAGGGATTCTCCGCGAGCTGTGGATGCAACGCCATTCTGAAAGCACTCAGGCCATCAATGCAGTAATAAGGGAACTACCAATCACAGCAATTGCAGATCAAGCAGACCGCGTCATCGAACGGCACCAACCGGAGACTGAAACTAAAGCACCTAAGCAGCCTTGTGCTGGCGCAACCACACCGACACCCTCGACTAGCCAGCTGTCGGCAACAAACGCGTTATCCTCGCAGATAGCATCGCTTCAGCATCAGATCGGGAGCTCACTTTAAACCGTAACACTTCAGCCGCATTGGATCATCTCCTCATTGCACAAAACTTGTTGCCCTAGGTTGCCGCTTCTACCACTCACTTTTCGGTAATAAGGTCCATAAGTGTGTACAGCCATGTACCTACCCCACTAAAGATGACCCGACACGCCGGTCTGTAATGGCTACTAACGAAGTTGGCAAAACTCAAATCCGTCTCATCTAAATTAGGGATTATGATTCCGAGACCTAGCGTTTAGTTGATGCCGTAACGGAACTCAGCGTTATTACCCCTACGCTAGGTAAAGCCTACCGCTACTTTGTCAACAAGCCTGAATGCTGTCAATGGCACACCAATAGCTACCTACGGTCATCGGTCGCTTACCCTAGAACTTGGTCTTCGACGCACGTTCCACTGATGATTCACCGTCACTGCAGTCCCCTTTACCATCAGTGCATTTCCTCTCAGGCATTTCGATTCCTTGGTCGATGCAAAATGCCAGATGATAGCCGACACTGCAATGAAACTAAGTGTACGTGGCACCAACGCAGAAATCCGCATTCATCACCCCGGTCTACGTCTTTCCCCAGACCTCGCCAAACTAAGCCAACTTCTTTTCCCAGTATTCCAAGCTCGTTCAGCCAATGAACGCAGCTTTGCCCGCGGCATCCCAATTCACGCACCACATTCGGATGAATGGCCCATCCGTCTCATGCCGCCCACGCCGACTATCACTCAAGAAACTTAAGGTAGCTAGAGTTGAGTGTGAGCACATACTCGAACTGGGAATAATCTGCCCTTCCGACAGCCTTTGGTCCTTTCTCCAGCACAAGGTCCCAAAAAATCTGGTAACTGGCGCCCTTGCCGTGCTTACCGCGTACTAAGTCTGCTAACTGTCCCAGATAGGTATCCTATCCCACACATGTAGGACATTTCTGCATGCCTCACAAGGAAGACCATCTTCTGCAAGATCGATTCATTTCGCGCCTATCGCTAAATACCAGAAAAAGAGAATGACATTCCTAAAACAGTCGTCATCACTACCTTCATTTTGTTTGACTTTTTAAGAATAACTTCGGTGTTGTGTAACGCCGCACAAACTCTTCAACGCTTCATCCACGATGTCACTCGTGCATAGATCTTCCTTATTCCTAGCTCAGGGATATTTTAGTAGCCAGTACATGGGAACAAGAGCCTCTCGACCAACTTCGAACTCTCTTCCATCGCTTGGCCTAACACGGTGTCACAGTCAACCCGAGTAAGTGCAAACACGACAAATCAACGGTAGAATTTCTAGGCCACCTTGTTTCATCGTCTGGTATCAAAATTCCTTCCTGATAAGTTCTAGGCAATCAAGGACTAACCAGCTCCGACCTCATTTAAGCACCTCCGTCGATTTTGTGGTTTGGTCAAGTGCTATTGACGTTTACTTCCGCGCTGTGCTCAGCTCATGCAGTCTCTGACTGACCTACGCATCTGTTCGCTTTCCCTGACATAGCACAGACATTTTGCGCCAAGCTCAAGGATGCTATCTCTAACATAGCTTACCTCGTTCATTCCGAATCAACTGTACCCCTTTTCTGCGTGTGTGACCTACCTGCGTTATCTTGAGTGAACGTGCGTGCAAATCGCTCACCTGTGCACTCGTCGTTTTTTCACTGTGGTTTCGCGGCATTTAGTTGCATACCTTTGTATCTATACTCATTCGTATGCCCCATGCTGAGGCTGATGTTGCATTCTTGATGCTTCTTCACCACAGTTGGACTAAACCAACTTACACTTAAACTAGGTCTTTTTAAGCTGGATAAATTTCATTCCACTTTATTTGGTTTGTTCTGCCTACCTGAATAATGTTCCATTAACTGGTCAAGTTGCTTATGCTAATTGTGCTAACCTTCGGTAATTTTGTTGTGTTTGTAGCATTTTTAAGTAACTTGTGGACATTTTTTACTTATCGTGGATTCGTTGCTAACCAACTTACTTCATATGCTAATTTAGCAAAGTGTTATGCCACCGTATCTGTATGCATTATTGGATTTGTTTTATTTTATCTTGTCGTTCCAGGTGATTGGCTGTTGCTTGATATCCCCGGTGTGGCTGCGCTTGATGTGCATGTTGACAAGGTGCTTACCTGTCTATTACCCACTACCTCGTTCATACTGGCTCCAGGAGACAGTTGGTCGTTTCTGGAGGGGACGGGGTGCACGGTCATTGTGGCCGTGCTAGGCTCAAAGAGCGGTTCCATGCACTCAGTGTGGAGCGGACTACGGTCCAGCCACCGCCTTGTGTGCGCTTAATTCCCCAACTACAGCGTGCTTGTGTTTGCCTGTGAAGGAGTGTGGGCCGGCTCCGTTGATGAAACGTGGCTCCCATCCACATGCCTCCCGGTCTTATTCCTTCGGGTTTACAGTGGATATGGGGTGTGTGGTTGGAGCTGTGGGTGGTGCAGCGCAAGCCACCCGTGGTCCCTCTGTAGGCGCAGGCGTCCTGTGGCTGGCCACACTGACATGCAAATCGGAAACCGGATGCCGCCAATCATACTCATTCGTTCTGCCTTTAAAAGCTTCACCTTGCGATACTAGTTTCTCTAGTACACTCCAGTGCATTTTACATTTACCCTGAATTCTAAATTCCGGGCAGTGCTTTGCCCATATCAAAGCGCCAAAACTTGCCTAATTCCAATCATCAAAGACATTGTTTGATCTCACTCGACAGACCATTTCAGCGGCTTTCAAACGCGCTGTCGCTAGTTCAAACCCAACATTGCTTGGAGCAGCCATATTTCTCAAGGCATATTCACTCGGCGCAATTCATCGGCTTAACCACGCAAAATCTTATTCACACCCTCCTGTAATCTGTCCCACGTTCAAGCTGACGCATTCGACTGGCACGTCATAGAGGACAGTCTGCGAGCACACAACTACAACGTGAACACTGTGACCTCGCCGACAATGTCAATAACAGAACATCTGTTTACCATGGAGGGTGACATTCAAATGGTTCGTAACATTTCCTCAAGAAGCGCGATGTGCAGTGTGCCACAGTCTAAAGACCTAGGTGGATCATGTACCAAACATGTTAAAGGGGGTATTTTATGCCTTAACTGTATCAAGTTGTTCCATGCGAGATGCCTCCGAGTTAAAATTAGTCAGGCCAATTTATTAAACAAACCACTCTCTATGGTTCTTCGTGGAAAGCACATCCATCCCACTAGTGAAAAGCGTGCTCCTATTATCTCAAAAGTACGAGCAGCTGCTGGTCAAGTTTGAGGAAATGGTGAGCACCAAAATCACTGGGGTTGGAGTAAGCATAGCAGACTGTGCAGCCCAATCCTCCCCCGTAAGTGATTCTCCTAACCCGCGAAGAACTGTTAATAACACCGTAAGCAACACGACACCTAGAGTCCAGAACATCAACAGCTGCCCCAATACCACACGTGGTTCACATTTGACTAAAGCGGTTCCCAGTTCGATCGGAGTAACTACACGTAAGGCTACTTCCAAACTCACGACGGAGTGTGTAGAAAAAGAGCAAGCCATTACGAGCGAAAGTTGGGTTACGGTTGCCTCCAAGAAGAGCCGTCATTTAAAAGTAACATCACCTCCAACTGGACCTGAAACTGAGGAGCGTAGCGGAGTTTTCCTAGTGCAAGCACCACCGGTTTCCCACGGTACATCTCCGAGTACTTCAATCACTAACAGCGACATGTCGAAAGGTGTAAAGAAAAAACTACCTATATTGAGCGTACTGTGCTCCAGTATCCCAGAATCAAAGTCCACATCAATACGAGGCAGGCAGTTAGATGAGCTCAACCAGTGGGCCATTATTAGTAACCTAATTGGAGTAGTACTGAAACCTGTACACCTAATGCCTATTGCGCGATACCCCAACTCTAAGCATTTCGGAGAGCCAAGTCTTCTACGCGTTGTGCTGAACTCCATCACTTAAGTACAATCAATACTACTGTCGACTGGTAGTCTCAGAAATGAACACTGCTCCATCAGTATCTTTCCAGATATCCCATGGGGCGAGCGTTATCGAGTTAACCGCACCTTAGAGGACTACCGGAAGGAAACTTCAACCAGAACCATACTTCTTCACGGCCACCAAGCCAGCTGTACCACTGTCACAGTTCTTCCAAAGGTGCTTTGATGAACAACTAGTCCCCAGTATTTGGAAACATGACATAAGCACCCCAATTTTTAAAGGCGGTAGTCATTCAGATCCTGCCAACTATGGCCCAGTGACTCTCCTTCCTGTGCTCGCGAAGGTAATGGGAGCGGTCATCGCTGTGGCTCCAATGGACTACCTGGAAAAATGCAAAATCTTGGCATCGGAGCAGCATGGCTTTCGTCAACACTGGTCATGCACCACCAACGGACTGATTGCACGAGGTAGTTGGGCGGAAATGGCGGATGATGGGGTCGAGTTGACGTCATCTATCTGGACTTCTCCAAAGCTTTCGACCGCCTGGATCACGGCATCATACTTCACCGGCCACAGAGCTACGGAATCGGAAATCCTGTGCTTCATTGGATTGGCAACTTTCTTCACCAACGGAAGGTTAAAGTAGCTTTGGGGATCACTCTCCAACCCGATTGAGGTAGAAGACGGTGTTCCATAAGGCTCAGTGCTAGGACCGCACTTATTCCTGGGGTTTATCAACGACCTGGCAAGAGTTATCTCCTAAAATATCCTGCATTTCGCTGATGATGACAAGACATGGCGGGCGATTAATAACAATGAAGATCAGGATCTACTCCAACATGACCTCGATGGCATTTTTGAATGGTCAATGAGGAACCTTTTCCAGTTGAACATAGCTAAGTGCAAGGTCATCCATCTGCGTCACCAGCCGGTGAGCGCTTACAAGCTTCGAGACCACACCCAGGAGAAGGCCTCTCTGGAGCGTGACCTGAGTGTATTGGTACAGAACGATCCCGGGTGTTCAAAACAAGCAGAGAAAGGCGACGAGAACCGGCAATCAACACTTCAGCCTGCTTCGCATATCCTTTGGTCGGTTTGAACCCTTAATCTTTTCTCAAACGCTTAACGCCTACGTGCGACCGCACGTAGAATATGCCATTCAGGCTTTGCAGCCGTGGCATGACAGGAGCTTGTTGCTCTAAAGACTCCTCAACGAATGGTAACCGGAAAACGTCAGGAGGCTCTTTCATCTGCCCTATCAGCTTAGATCGAAATCTTTAAGAATGTACAGCAGTAAACATCGGCTTTTGCGGGGGGATCTCATAATGGTTTACCAGCTTCTGGAGAACACAAACCGCATTTGCCGCTCGCTGCTGGAATCGAACCACAACACTAACCTAAGAAGTCCTCCTCTGAAACTGAAAATAAAATATAACCGGCTTGAATGCCGTAAATCTTTCTTTTCCCTCCATAGTGACTTCTTGTAAGCTGCCTCCCGTGACAGCGCCTGGAGTAAGTTTGTCGGACGTTTCAGCAATTTGATCGCAACTTCTCCACAAATCCACTGACCTTTTTCAGAAGTTAAACACAAAACCTTTGCCAGTAAGAAAAGCGGGTTGGTACGCTTACATAGCCAGTTCTGGTCTCGAAACCTTTAGCTCTTATATAAGCAGGTTAACAGCATACGAAAAGTGTAGCAAGGTATTCTCCAGTTAACACGACGGTCAGCGCAACACGGAGCGCAGAAAAGCAGTTAAAGCTTTATGGATGCAGTATGCCCAGACTTTCCAATCAGACGTCTGCCAATGATACTTACTCGTAGCCATAGCGCCAGTTTCAAAACTTATTAACTTCGTGTGTACCAGCACATCTGTGTTGAAGAAACCGCTCTCACTGTGCACATACCGTTCTCACGGAATTAATGACATCCACCGGACGGTAGTTGAGGTAGTAGCATCAACGCTGGCCGAGCCATTATCTTATCCTTTCAAACGTGTTTGGATAAACAAATTGTATCTGCCATGGGAAAACATGACATAATCACTACAATTTCCAAACGTGGTAGTCGCTTGTAAGCCATAAACTATCGCCAACTAGTCGTCCTTCCTATTCTCTCAAGTGTGATGGAGTCCATCATTTCTGAGGCCTTAGTTGACCACCCCGAAGTACACTACATCTTTGCCCCGGAGCACAATGGTTAACGTCAACAGCGTTCATGCACAACTAACCTACTGATTGCACGCAGTAGTTGGGCAGAAGCTGTCGACAAAGGGGTAGGCAGCGATATCCCTTCACTCCAATTCTCCAAAGCTTTCGACCTCATGGACAACCGCATTCTGCTTCACAGGCTCGAAAGCTATGTAGCCGGGGATCCCGTCCTTGTGTGGGTCAGAAATTTCCTGCGGAAGCGCCAAATGCAGGTTAGAGTTGCGAGTATTCTGTCCTAAGCGATTAACGTCTAATGTGAAGTTCCACAGAGATCAGTGCTGAGGCCGTATCGTGCTCATTTATGAACTTACGCGTCTAATTATCTCAGGTATTCTGCCTTTCGCTGATGCGGCAGAAGATCGCCGACAAAGTTGATCACGATACATTTCAACGAGAGCTGTACAGGACGTATGTGTGGTCATTCCACAATATGCGGCAGTACATTTCGTCTAAGCGCAAAGTGTTCCATATTCGTCACCAGCTGAAAAGCATATAGAAGCTTGGAGACGATGTGATGCAAGCAGGCAGCCAGGATCGCTATCTTTGGTTATTAATTCAGGCTGATTTGCGATGCTCAGAACAACCCGGGAAAGCGTCAAAGCCTGTGCACCAACACATTGGCGTACTGCGGAGCGCATTCAGGCGGTTCGATCCTTGGGTCTGTAAGCGGCTGTTTGACGCATGTGCGGCCTCATGCGGAATACATAATCCATGCCTGGCAGCCGTGGCACAAGAAATATTTCCCAGCTTTCTATAGTGCAAGCGAAGAGCTACTAAACATGTCGAAAGGTAGTTTCACCTTCTATATCATTCTAGGCTGTGGCCCCTAAACTTTTGCAGCGGTCCTATCGGTGTCTATGTAGCGACCTAATAATGGTGTACCAAATGCTGTGGAACACATTTGCGTTTGTGGCCACTTAATGCAACACAATCACAACAAGAATTTGAGGTGCCACTATTTCAAATTGGCCAAGCAAAACAGTCAGCTAAAATGTCGACGAAACCTGTGACTCCCTTCGTTTCTGCCAGGCACGGGATGCCCTCCCGATTTACGTTATTTCCGCTGCAAATTTATTTGTATACAAAACGCCTTGACGTTGTCTTAACCCACATACAGTGCGAGATATATTCTGTGTACATTGACGGATGATACAATGTGATGTACGTTGCACAACCATCATTAACATACACAATCGAGGTTGGATCTTTTCTGTATGCATCGGTGTGAACGTTGGTGATTCCCTCAAAATGCTTTCCATTTCACCACCAGCTTTCCTTTTCAGTATTTTGTGGTTCTCATTCTGGACATCCTGTAGGGACCTGTCATGCATTTGCTTTGCTACTAGTAATGCACCATTGTTACATTTGCTCTTGGATAAGCGTGCGCGCCAATTAACTGCCACTGCTTCAAATCTGACCACGACAGCTGAAGCATGCACCCAGGCCTGGGCTGTCTAAATGCCGGTTGGCCTTAAGTAGGTCGTCTGGCAAGTCGCAGTTGTGTCTTGAGAGCGGACTACCGACGTTCACGCGATACATGCCAGGACATGTAAATAAATAAGCTTGTCCATGCTGGGCTACCAAAGGTTCCGCCGCCAAGTTAACGACTACAGATGATACCGTGAACTGTGTGAAAGCAGCTCGGTGTAGTGTACTGCAGGTTTTGGATTATACTTCGAACTGTTAATACTACAACACTGCCTGTTCAAACTTCGCTAAGCGCATTTGGTCTTTGCCCCACAGAATGGGGAATCGCCAGGCAACTATCTTCAGCCGTATGACTCACACTACGGTGCTCAGTAACGATCGCTACTATTGCACACATTACCAACGTCGGAGCTGCAATAGCAAGGTCCGAATGCATAGACACAGTGTTACAGTCATCCTGATGAAAACTTTTCCAAGTAGCCATGTGCCTCGATATCATTAGACCGATAGGTTAACTTACCAGGAGGCAACCAAAAGTTAGCTCCTTCTACCACTTAGACTGAATCACGAGTAGAAAGGTGGTGTACGATTAGGACGGAAGCTCATCGTCTCATTAGCTATTGATCCAGGTTTCTTGGATTGCTTCATTAATATGCGGAGAGGTCACAGGTCAAACATAATAGGAATATAGCACAAAGGATATTAGCGTGATGTTCAAAAATTATATGACGAAACTGAAAGAGTCTTTTGATATGCTAGTGTTGAAACCTCCATTTTCTGGAAAGATGAAGAATCTCCAGCTCACGGGTTATAACGAGGTACGAATGAGTTGCAAGTTCGTTCGGATAAGGCGGTTAACATGCACAGTACATACATACACCTGACGTCGAGTGAAGTAGACAAGTGGTGAACACCTTAAGGCATTTTCCCCCTGATCACCAGCATTCTTCACTGTTAACGGCTGTGCCCAGTTTAAATGCAGATCCAACTGTTTACCTGTATTTTACAGCGATTGAGTCTAGTACTATGAACTGATGCCTGCAAGTGTGAATTTGAGGGTTCACATCTGCTGATACTCATTACGATTATACACGTGGATCCCGCAAGAGGTATTCAGGGTTGTGTGTATTTGGTTACGAGACGACTGAGCGTCAAAGTACCTGTGATAGGAGATAGACAACCGTTAGCGTTAATCTGCGCATAGATTAATGTGCAAAGTCTATGTAATTCAGTTTCACAACTTGAGTTCTTGACTGATATGAAAAATAGACTCACCACAAAACTCCGGGGTTCCGGCCATATCTTGGAATGTTTCATTGGGGCTGAGTACACGGGCTAGGCCAAAATCGATAATTTTTATCTTCCTGGAGGCCAAGTCCTCAATCATGATATTTTCCGGCTAGAACGGTAAAGTCGGTGGTAGGGTCTTCACCTTGGCCCAAAATGCACTTACATGTACATATATGTACATATTAAATGCCGTATTAGATACAATATAGTTTCAACAATTTAAATGTAGTTAGTTGTACTTTATCCTCTCGGGTTGACATGCGCAGCGATTGTGTAAAAGACAAAAATAGAGTCCGGTTTGTGCTGCAAATGGTGTTTCATGCAGTAGTGCACAATAAAACTTCCAAAAATAATCTGTGAAACATATTTGAAGCTCCATGACCATATATAGTATATATCACGAGCCGCAAAAGGGTGATAAGTTCTTCACAATTTGAGAGTTACTTAGCAGAAAACAAATTAGAAGCGGCTATTCGTGCCAATCACTCTCCGTATCAACGAACGCTTTTAAAAATGGTGGCTGAAGTTTTGCTGTGATGTTGATTTGTCTTACAGAATGACAGATCCCTATATAAGACTTGTGCGAACAAGCACGATTTAGAGTAACTATCACTGACACATGCTGTACATCTGATAATAAGGATTTTTCCTATGAGGTGTTACTATGCCGGCTAATTAGTTTCATGAAGAAGCAAGCTTGCGCTTCCATTTTAACATGCTGTGTCCACATACTGACCAAAGCTTAGTCAAAATGTCAATTTAATGGCTAGAGGCAGACGCAGAACGGAAGCAGATAAAAAAGAAATGCATGCATTTTCTGTAAATGGGCGAAGTGAGTTTTCACCACCGTTATCTGTTATATGCTTTCATATCTAATTATATTAAACCATATTTTATCGAGTTAAATGGTGGGACACGATAAGCTGGTTAGGAATGCTTGCCATTCTCTCTCCAGAACTGCGCTACAGCCATTCTACCCACTTAAAAAGAGTCCTAGATTCAGAGTGTTGCGCTTGCATGGATGTGAAATGGACCACACACAAAAAGCATGTTTCTTGATTAAAGTACTCTTTTTAAGCCGTAACTTAAAGGTAGGCAAACCAGAGAGCATATGAATAGTGAAAGGAAGCATGTAACTAGGATGCTCGGCTTTTAACCCCCAATTATCAGCCACTTTAGAGCTACACATTGGTCCAGCTGGTGAATGGTGAGAAGACTGTCATCTAGCTGCATTGTTCGTTTTTCACGTGATATACATATGCAATGAGCAACACCTACGCATCTGTCAAATCCAATTGGAACGGTCACGGCTGAGTGTACACACATGTGGCTAAGGATGGCGACCATCAGATCAAATGCAATCGTGTTCCCGATTTTTCTCAAACGAGTAGAAGTAAAAACTCGTAAAACAGCTAATCATGCAGTTTCGTACTGGCAGTAATGGATAACCGAAGTAAACAAGTGCTTAGATCCTCAGCCTGCATAGAAACAAACCAGAGCTCGTGTTTTAAAAAGTCTTGAAAAGGATGAATCCATCCTATAAGTGAACTAGTACCCAACTAGTGTGGCAATTTTGGGGAAATGGCGTCAGCTCAACTGATGCAGTCCGTGTTGGTTGTACATCATACTGTTACTTAAGTCCATGTTGATTGAGTGATAGTCAAGTCCCATAGAAAGGTGAGGTTGAAAACTGAGATTCAGTTCAAAGGATATGGTAATCCAGATTTACATTTAGTGACGAAGTCCAACCACATAGTACGTGCTCCAAATTAACTTACCAATATAGGCCTTTTGATAACCTAAGAATCTTGTTGGTGAACTCAACATGTTGTTCACGTGGACATATTTGTTATTGGACCTGTACATATCTCACGCTGCGGATACATGAGCATGTCATTATGTTGCGTCACGTCTTTGCTCATGTGCAAGCCGGACAGCAGGTAATGTGCAATGGTTAATAAGTCATAAAAATGATTTGGGGACGGTGCCGCTGTTGCAGCAGAATTTTTATTTGGAGGTGCGTCCCGCAGCTGACACACTCAGAGATCCGAAGTTCCGGCGGCGATCGAACTGGCTGTAAAACTTGGCCCCATTTTGGCAGTAATCTGATGGGTCGGAGTTTCGACTACACATCAGTAGGTGAAAAAGGATCCGGTTAAACTTCTTAAGTATTTTATATGACATTTTGTAGTAAGTATGCCGATATCGATAGCATCTGCTACGCATACACACGGTTCGCTTTTTAAGCTAAAAGGGTTCATGGAACAGCATTTGAACACAATCATGTTATTTTCTCGCTGCACAACGAAAATTGTTATCAACAGCTCCTGACGCACACCTCGCATCTAAGTATTGACACTGACAGTCTAATAACCTGTACATTAGTGAAATATTTCGGAGTTACACTAACTTGGGATCTCATGTGATTATATCATGTGAATGCAACATTCACTAAAGTCAGGAGACTAAGGTTCTACATCTCCCGACTTAGATCTTCATTCGTGTCTCGCTAGTTGTTTTTACGGTTTGTCACCGCTCGCGTAACCCAGCACGGGACGTATTACTCACCTGGGATGATTCCTGGACTCTTAATTGAACAATTAAAAGTGTTCAACAGGCAGCTAAAACATCTTGCTCGAGGCAGCAGAATTTCCATGCTAGTGGTGCTTGACATCATTGTGTCCAACCATGTTCGCTCCTGCAAAAATCTAGCCCTTAAAACACTCACTGATGTCAGTCACTCTCTCCATTGTACGTTGTTAGAATGTATCTTGATGTCATCGACCAGACAAAAGGATAACGCCATTTATGCCCACATATGAGCTTACGGTACGTCAGTTGTTCCCTATTTCTCATGTTTTCTGAGGGATGAAGATGTATTTAAACAAGACCTTATTGCCAGGCTCAATCAATGATATCACCGTTGCCACATTTTCAAATCGGTGGCGCAACATATAGGGATGTTATATTTTTATTTAATTTTATTTGTGCCAGCGTGTGTTGTAGCTGAATAATCACTCTTCATGGGTGCATAAAGCGCAATTATTGACTTGACTGACTTGATTTGACTTGCCAGCTGGGAAGTTCAAAAGGCGTCATCACCGTGCTTCCATCAGGACTGCAATTTCAGGATGGCATATCTCGCAACCAGTTGCAAGTAAGTGATGGCTGTTTGTAAACGAGTGGAAGAATCGAATTACCAGAATGCCACTTGTTGTAAACGAGACACTTGGTCAGATTTTTCTGCCTGTGACGAACTGCCAAACTTATCCATTACAAACACTCCCAAAAGTTACTTTCACTTGATGTGTGCCTTGAAGATAAGCATTCAACAGGCACTCGTAAGCTTTCCGATGGCGTACACCCAGGATTGTGCACTTGGCTGCAGTAAGTTAAACCATGCTCTGCGTTTACCATCCATAGACCATATTTAGGTCGCCTGTAGCGGTGTGTGGTAGCGTACGGTTTAGACGGCCTTCCAGATCACAACCCAGTGAATGGTATACGATTGGCACCGCGAAGAGAGACGCAACTTGTTTGTGATCTCCGTGTACGCTCCAACTGACTACAGTGGCAACTCAGTCAAGGACGAATTCTACCGAGATCTACAACAGCTCTTGACTAATGCTAATAAGTCGGATGTCGTTATTCTTGCTAGAGATGTTAATGCACGGTTTGGCCGCCTGTTACCATACGAACGCCACCTTAGTGGTTATCACGCGCTCGATGAGAACCGCGCTGAAAACGGAGAGAGACTTCTCACATTGTGCGAAGACAATCGTCTGTTTCTAACTTCAGGCGTACGAAGAAGCGTTCCGCAACGTGGCTTCCCCCTTCGCCAACACAACCGTGGTCTCAAATTGATCACATTGCAATTAGCTTAAGTTGGTGCGACAGCGTACTGGACTGTGTTCCTTTTGGTCCACTTTCGTTGACTCAGATCATGCTCTGGTCTGCGCGAAAATCTGTATATGTTTTGGAGGATACCGAAACACGAAGCACCGCAATGTTGATGTAAACAGATTAACTGATTCCTCTGTCCAGGCGAGCTATCAGTCTTCACTGGCATATGCACTCAGTTGCAATCCACCTCAAGAAGTGGAACAACACTGGACTTGTATACTGAAAGCGATGACCATTTCCGGACAGTCATGCTGCGGCCTAACTCGACGCCCCTTGAAGGCTTGGATCTCTGCTCGTTCTCTGGAGCTGTTCGAACGCCGCAAAGATATCCGGCGGAATCAGATTGCAACGAGCGGCGCTGTTCTGCCAACCGGCTGCTCAAGCAAAGCCTACGCAAGGATCGCGAGACATGGTGGTCTGAGCGTGCTTTAGAGATGGAGACTGCTGCCCTCTCTGGCAACACTCGCAGACTTTTCCAACTCATTCGGTCAACTGGAATCAGGAAGCCTGGTGTCAGTGAGGTCATTCGTGAGGTGGATGAGTCTCCGATCACCAACCAAAAAAGGCGTATGGACCGCTGGGCCGAGCACTTTCACTCGCAGTTCAACAGGCCTCCACCATCCATCAGTACATGCAGTACATCTTGTTATCAACCCTGGCTAGTCCCTCTGAATCCACCCAGCAAAGCGGACGTCTGCCTCGAGATTCGACGCTTGAAGCGCTTCAACGCTGCCGGCTTAGACGAACTTCCACCGGATCTATTCAAAGACGGCGTGTGGCGATCATTAACCAGCTGACCGTGATGTTCGCAAAAATTGGCATGAAGATAAAGTGTATTCCTCTTGGGACGAATCAGTTATTGTCCCGATTTTCAAGAATGGCGCTCGCACTTCATGTGCAAATCATCGCGGGATTAGTCTTATTTCGGTTGTCTCTAAGCTATTGGCATCCATTCTGCTTCGCAGACTATCCGCAGTACGTGAATCATACTACCGTGAAGAACAAGCTGGTTTCCGTCCTGGCCGCGGATGCGTGGAGCAAATCTTTACGCTCGGCCAGCTCCTCGAACATCTCCACATTTATCACATGTCCACTGTCGTTGCATTCCTCGGCATACGTGCCGCTTTTGACTCCGTTGATCGACCTGCTTTATGGCGTTGTTTGCTAAAGTACGGGGTGCCAGAGAAATATACCGTCATCTTACGAGCACTTTACCTTCATACATCCGGCAGAGTGAGGGTCTATGGCATGCTTTCCTCGCAGTTCGCTGTCAATAGCGATGTGTGACAGGGATGCCCTCTGTCCCATTCCTCTTCAATTTCGTAAGCGAAGACGTTCTGTCGAATGCTCTAGAAGGTTTCCAACATTTTGGCCTAGAGTTTCTACCGGGTGAGCGCGCGACCGATTTAGATTATGCTGATGATGTTGCAAAACTTGGTGACGATCGTCAGGGTATGCAACCCATTCTGGATCGTTTGGCGGTTGAAGCATCTAAGTATGACATGAGCTTCGCCCCATCGAAGTGTAAAGTACTGCTCAGGGATGGGCTTTCACCTGCTCCTGTGCTCACTCTCGAAGGTGCACAACTTGAACAGGTAGATAGTTTCGTCTACCTCGGGAGCTGTGTTTCTGCTGACGGCACTATCAACAAAGAAGTTTCTCTTCGTATCGCTAAAGCTCGATCAATATTTGTCAATCTGAGGCATTTTTGGCGTCTTCGTGACGTCTAATTCTCACTAAAGGGCCGCATTACCAGCGCATCAGTTCGCTCAGTATTGTTGTATGGGTGCGAGTCCTGGCCGATTCGCGTGGAAGACATGCGTCGTCTTTCTGTCTTCGATGCCGGTTGCTTAAGGAGGATCGCCCGTGTTTGGTAGCAACATCGAATTAATAGTAATGACGTTTGACGTTGCATCTTGGGAAATGCGAGTATTCCCTCCAACAAACTGGTTTTGTTGTATCAGTCAAGATGGCTCGGTCACTCATGGCACCTGAGCGTCTACCGCGTCGCGCTCTATTCGCTCGTCAAGGACCTGGCCGGAGGTGACCGCGTGGTGGTCAGCCTTCCACTTGGCGGCAGCACATGAAATCGCTGACGTCGTGTCTAGGCGTTGTTAGATCCGTACATCTTCCAGGATGGGACCCAAAGATGAGGAGTGCCAATGGCTTAGCACTCTAGAAGACATGGGCCGCAACCGGAATCAGTGGAAGAATTGTGTACAGTGTTGTGTTGATTCACATGTTTAATACTACCAACATTGAAAATAACAAAAAATAGAAAAATCGGCGTGTGACAAACAAACGATAAATGTTTTGTTCTATTTTTTGTCAAAATGTTCCATTCTTCTTGCGGCATATTAGCTGAAGCGTGTTGCTCATCTTCAACTACCATGCCACGATGATTATAACGCAGTGACTTCCACTTATCTGCTAATCTCCATGGTTTTGTTGGCTCTAAGTCTAGTTGCTAGGCTGTTGAGTTTACATACATACATACAATTATATACAAATTGTAGTTACTACCTTCACGACACCGTTCGTGAAAGGTAGAGTTAAAGGTGTCGGCGGTACTAAATGTTGTGGTACTCCGTGTTTAGCTTTATCGCTCAAACCTGGCCGTTGCTGTACCCACGGAAGCCGCGGATTTTTGAATTACCGTGCTGGATTCTGCTTTTTCTTCAGGATTACTGCTATACGTGTTTATTCTGTATGAACTGTGCACCAGTATTTTTCTTTTAGGTGCATTTTTCACTCCGTGCGAATTTGGTGGATATTATCTGGCTAATTTTGGAGATCTCATTGCCTGGCCCAACTACCGTCTGCGTTTGCTATCGGATTCGTTCTATATTAATTGGCCATCCTGACCACCACATTGATAACCCGGAAACGAAGTACTTTGTGCTAAGTAAACTTGTGTTAAGGTAGTGCAAGTAGTGTTGACTTGTACACATTCCATTGGCCGTACCATTCGAAATGCGTCAAGGTCTGTAGAGCCGACATAAAGAAAGGCCATGCGCCAGGTTCACTTTGATTCTGTTCGAAGTGCACGACGGTTCCACTAGTAATATGCCTACTAGCGTTAACACAAAAGTACGGTAGCTAGTCGCCGAAACTGAACAGCATTTGAATATAAAACTTGCTTATCTCAATTCGGTAATAGCACTACTTGCACCTCATCCGTCTTCCACAATTGCTACCTCGAAACCAAGGAAGAGGGCCAGACGTTCACATGGTCATGCAATACTAGAAACTTTGGGAACCACAAGCCAAGTCGTCTTCGCGATAGATAGAATAATGTTTAGCCTCACCGCCTACAGCCTCTTATCCAATGTACCGACTGATGTAATATCGGCAACACCCACACTTCCGAATGACCAACGAAGTTTGAAGAGCACTAAAGACCGATCCAACTACGCAACCGTAGATGCGCGGTATAATCAAAGTGGCACCGCAGTAGCCTCATCCAGTACAGTTGCAAAATGGATCAAGTACCAGGTTCAACCTGTAGAGACGTCACCAAAGCCTTCGATAAACGTGCTTCCCACATCACCGAAGAACAAGCGGAACTTGCGGGGGCCTTGACACTTAAGCGCGCCAACGTTCATGGGTCCAAGACAAAATTCTTAAAGGGTAAACTGCCGGATATTTTAAAGTACTGGAATTTCCTTTGTGAAAGCATCGGAGTTCAAGCCATGCCGATTAATGTAACGCTCATCACTATACATCCAACCTTGGTTCATTATGGGGAGTCCTGGCTAATGCGAGTAACATTGGGTTCAACAGATGATGTCGAGACGGTGCTTTTGTCGACATGCCCCCTACACGCACAGTTCCGGATGTTTCATGGAGCGAACGCCATCGGGACCAAAATACTTCAACGAACATCACACGGAGAGTAGCAAAGAATTATTTTCGCTCATGACGTGCCCGAACTACCAATAACCAGCAACGAAGAAGCCCACGCTCATGACCTGGAAGAATGGCGTTACATCCGTGAAGCTCTCTGTGGGGGCGACGTCGTACTTCAGTTGATTGCACAGTTACCCGTGTCGCCAAACTACAGAGGGATTGGCCCGAGTATACTGAAACTAACGGTTCAGTCACAACAGATGGCCTTGAATTTACTCCGTAGCTGGCAGTTACTACGTAAGATGCTTCCTTCGGAACTACGACTGAAGACAGTAGTTAGAGAGCCGCAGTCCCCGTTGTTCTCGCAGAAACGATACTACTCGCGACTTAATATAACCATAACAGCGATTCAGAAACCTGTGCGTTAACACCCGTAGCTATCGAGAAGGCTGTCAATTGAATAGATAGCACAAGTGCAAGTGAGACCAAAAACAGCTTGCTTTCTTCTGGAGATTTGGCAACACCCAAAGAACAAATTGGTACCGGCCTCTCATTGGTGATTACAAATCCACGTCGTTTTTGTATTCCTAATCAAGAGCTTTTGACATCCGAGAAGCTTTCCTGTCTGTACAGCAATGCTCAAGGCCTGCTGAGTAAACGTTCCGAAATGCGGCCGCTTCAAGGATCAAAAGCCTGCGACTACATCCCTCTAACAGAGACATGGTTACACCCCGACATTAGTCACATCGAGATCTCACTGCCAGGCATGTCCATTGTTCTGCACGACCGACCCAGCAAAGGTGGAGGGATGTCTCTGTACCTCCGCAGCGACCTCCAATGTGAGCTCATAGAGGATCCGGTCAGCATGGCACATGACTCCCTTTGGTGCAGTTTACATTTACAAGGCGGTCATTTGACGCCCACCTTCCTACACTCCTGAGACGGACTTCTATCTGGCATCCTCACTAAGGCGGGTGATAAACACAATTTACAGTCACATTCTCGTTAATGGTGATTTCAACATCCACCCACTGGAATCCCATGCTACTGCCGTAGAAAAGGTTGAGGCTGATCCACATGAACTTGTCACCAGTTACCCGATGTATGGCCACATCAACACCCCCACCCGATTCCTAGAAAAGGATAAGCTGTCAATAGGGGATCGGATAATCACCAATGAAGAACTTTTGGTCGTATGGATGATGCTCGACGTCCCCTTGTGCCTCAGTGAGCATGAAGTCCTGCTCTTCGAATATATTTGCTATACAGAATGTCCCGTGGGAATTGCGGGCGCAACAAGAACGAGTATACACTGCGACGTATTAGCCCGATTAGGTGAGACAGCCGGCTGAATTTTTCTGGCAGACGAGGCACCACCTGGTGCATGGGAACATTTGGTCAGTCAGTTTAACTCTGGTTGCCGAAGCATAAGCAACTAAGACCTTCCGCCTGAAAAAGGTGGTCTCCTTTCTGCCAAGCACGGCCAGCAAGTGTATAGCAGCAGGAAACAGCCTGATAAATACTAACGCTCCGGGCAGTGAAAAATGGACGATCTATGAGACCCATCATCATCATCATTATTATACACGTTAGCTAGAGGTGTAAAGCACCTCAGCTACTGAGCCGCAATACCCTATGCGACCTAACGTAACCACGACGTTCAGATTATTCGAGAGAATAGAATGGCGTCCCAGTAGCATTTGGCAGTGCGTATGGCCTCAATGCGCAAGCTTCTGGATCAACAGGTCAATAGTCTACGTAAGGTGAAACGGGAATTCCTCCTCTTCAAGCAGCGGACGAACCCACATGGACACCGAAGGTGGCGGCGAATACCCTGAGTCTACAATCTGTCGCAACATTCCAGTAGGATCATTGGCTATATAACCCTACGACAATGATGGTTTCACCCCCAACACTCACATATTCTTCAAAGTAGAAGCTGCATTAAAATAGCTGCTGATTATGCGCAAGCATAGCTCGTCTGGAGTTGATAAAATACACACAAAATCGCTAGTGGCGGTATGAGAGTTTAATTGAGCTGTTATCTGGATCCTTTAACAACAACTATACGTGCCCAACATGTGGAAACACGGGATGATTGCTCCTATTCATAAGGGAGATAGTCGTTCCAATCTAACAAACTAGCTGTTCGTTCAAAGGTTATGCAGGCTATTACTTCTGATGCGCTAACGGCCTACTTAGAAGAATTTAACTATCACGCACCGGAACAGCAAACTTCCCGACGAAACCGATGGTGCACTACCAATCGATTACTAACGCGAGGCAGCTGAACTGAAGCGGTAGACCCTGGCACAGCGGCTGATGTGATCTTTCTCGAATTCTCAAACGCGCTCGACCGGTTGGATCATGACATTCTGCTCTTCAGTCTTAACTTTAGCATTGGTGATCCTATCCTAGCATAGGATAAAAGCTTTCTTCTGCGCCGGCGCTTGGAAATACGAGTGCGTGAATTGATATCAGAGCCCCACCCAGTTGAATGCGGCGTACCACAGGGATCGGTACTTAAACAGCAATTACTTTTAACTTATATTCTCTATATCACACACGACATAAGGTCGAACTGTCTGATTTATGCCGATGATATCAAGATGTGAAGGGCGATCAATACACCAGATGGTATCACAGTGCTTCAAGCCGATCTGGATGGAGTATACACATGGACAATTTAGAATCTACTTCGAATCAATGTGGACAAATGTAGAGCGTTGTACTTACGGAACTAGTTGGTGTACCCCTGCAACGAGCAACGAGCGGGTTCGCCGCCTTGTTTATGGCACAGGAAAAGGAAATGAACCGCTCAGCACCGTTATTTCACGCACCAGGCTCCGATGGCTCGGCCACGTGTTACGCATGCCAGCCCACCGACTCCCGCGACGTGTATTGTTTGCGCGCCGGGGGTGTGGATGGAAGAAGAGGAGGGGTGACCAAGCGATGACTTGGTCCAGAGGAATGAAGGCCCTCACTTCTGAGCTGGCCTCGGTTGGAGCATCTCGGCTCCCTGGTTGGGGTCCGAAAGACGATGAACACGTTTGGTTGGACACACTTGCTGATATGGCTAGGAGCTGACCACAGTGGCGTTCGTGCTGTGAGTTTCTTTGTCCCACCCCATCCCTCTTAGCCTCCCCTCCAACCACGATCTCATTAGTTAGCGTTATATAATCTTGCATAATACTTTTTTTCTTTTTGGGTGCATAGCAGCCGGCTGGTAGCTTACCGGAACGATGCCCATCCGTTACCGGTAGCTCAGCCAGCTTGCACCAGTTGCTTTTTTCTCCTTTTTTCTGTGTATTGCGGCACAGTAGCTGAGGTGTTCCCCGCCTCTATCTAACGTGTATGATGATGATGATGACTCCTACAAACTCGGCAACCTGGAGATTCAAACGTCTTCTAGCGAGAAGGATCAGTAAGTTTTGGTCCAGCTTGACCTTGGATGTTCGAATCAGGCTGAAACGATGTCAAGGAAGTTTATCTACCATATGAGCCCCCCTGAAGGGTGCATTCGGACGATTCGGCCCTTCTAGTTTTCCACAACTTCTCGGCTCCTACATATGGCCACATGTGTAATATGCAATATGTGATAGTCGTGGCTGAGTAAAGACCTTACCACCTTGGAGATACCCCAACGCCGGGCAACCAAAAATCGCAACTAACTGTATAATTTGCCGTATGAACATAGGCCTCAAATGATCGGGGTCTTTAGCGGACTGTATCATCGATTGTGAGGTGACCTCATTTTGACTTAACAGATTTTAAGAGCATCTAATCACACACGCTGCTACTTGCTAAGGCTTAGTCACAACAACGATTTGAGAGATCACTAGCTCAAGCTGGCACAACTGCACAGTCGTTTGGAATGTCGTCGGAATTTTATTTCCGTATGCGTTTGCAGAACTTGGAATGCCCTACTGGAATCTGTTAAGTGTGCTGCCACGCTTACAGAAATCAAAGCCCGAGTCGACCGTACACTTAGTTCGCTGCATTATCTTACATAACTCATTATCCATGGATAAACACAGGAGTCTGTAAGAGGTTCCACTATCAGTCAACTTCCAGATTTCGTTCCACTTTATCACCTTCAATATGTGTACACCAGGAGGGGACACGCTTTTTTTACTGACATCCTATTTGCCGTCAATACTAATGGATTTACCTTGGATTTACAGCCTATTCTACGTATACCTCAATGAAATCCGCGGTTTAAACACAATTTTGATGACAATTTTGTATATTTTGTATTTTCACCATAATCACCCTATGGGACCCGTTTAGCATTCGCTTTTTTACCCGCATAAAACCATTGTTCCATACAACAACGTCAGTGAAATGAGCCGTTTAGATTCTACTTATCTAGCGCATAAGGACTCTAATTCTTCTGGTCTATACAAGCGTTTGTTTTCTTCAGCTTTTTCCACTACGTGTGTAATGTACTTTCTGGACACCGGTCCCAACCTCTTTTAAGAGTAGCAAAAAATGCCCTAATCGGTTTCATGTTTCGAGCTATGATTGTAGAGCTGTGATTGCTAGAGCTCTTTGTAATGTTCCACAAACCGACTCGATTGGCTCGACACACTTTCTGTTCTTTAGATCCTTGTGCTCAACTCTCTTGTGGTTTGACTAACGTGCAAACAGTCGCTGCATTTACAACTGATTTTAGAGACCCGACCATATCGTTTGCGCAGCATATCAAATACACTTGCGCTGAACTGGCGTTTGACGCCAATGAAAAACTAATTAAATCTTCTCTCTATCCGAAAGGCCTCAAATGATTTGCAGCTTCCCGGCAAAGTGAACAAAACTGTCATCGCCACTTGCGCCGTGATGTGTTTATGAAGTGTGTGCATTACTTTATGCTGACTGGAATGTCCACTATGAACCATTGTTCCACATACACCCTTAGCAGCAACTCACCTGCCCTCTTCAGTTGTGCACATGGTTTGTACACTCCGGATTAATGTTGTAACATTTCCGGAGTAAAAGTTTTTCAATTAACCAGAGGTATGAGATACAAATCTGCATATGTTGTTTAATCAGATTCCGACGTAATCAAGGTCCCTTCATTTTCTAAAGCAAAGCGATAGCAAAGTACCAGGACGCATTTGCAATACTCCAACTCCATAACTAACGTCTTTGTCTCAGTAACGAAGTCTGCTTAGTCCGGATCTACTCCAACCCACGCCTTTCATAGCCGCGCAGAGGTTATAAACGTGGAGTCGCCGTATGTTGCGCAAGCTGCCGAATTTCGGCAATGTCCTTCCCCAGAATTTAGTCATGTGAATGCTGCCAAATGGCAGAACTGTTAGTTACGTTGGGATAAAATCCTATTTCTTAGTGTACTGTTTGAACTGAGAAACGTATGGTGTTTTATGGTAACCGCCTCATAAGTTCGACTAGTTAGTCTGCCATTATTCTCATTTTGTCACCCATACTGCTGTTCGCACCTAAATAATCTCCAAGCTGCCCTGACTACAATCCTTCGGGCTCACAGTAAAAAGTTTGAGGAAATCGGAGATTGCTACGCATTTACACAGTTGGATACAGGGACCTGATATCTGTCGTGCAAAATCCAGGGAATTGTTTACTTACATGTGCATCTATCGTTTAAGAAACTGTAACAAATCCAACAAATATCTTGAGTTCGTGTGTCGGGGAACTCTGGCCTTCAACAAAACTCTACGGAAATATTCAGTCTCTAGCTATTTCCTCAATCATAAACTATGGACACAAGAGTCGTTTTCCATTACATGGCCCAAAATAGAGTTGGTCCATAACAGGACTTCAATGTGTATTGCTATTAAACTTTTAGTTACCGTTTCGGTTTCATTAGTACATGATTTTGAAGCGCCGCTATAAAATGTTGCTTCGCTCGTTCAGTTCGCATGACAAAGCGAGATGTCAGGCCTAAAGTACATCACCAGATTATTTTTGGGCAGTCTTTGAATCGAAATTGTCCAGCAGTCCGTATGTCAAGAAAAGGCACAAGATCGAATAGAACCATCTGCCCAAGAATCGCTAAAGTTGAATGTTTTCATCAGAAAATATTGATACTGCGTGCTGTTCTTTAATGATCTCAAGAGGAGTATCGTGTGAAGTATCTCTGCTTGGTAAGCGATACCTTTCAAATAACACCCTGTGTAAGTACTTGGTGTGAACACACTACGGCCAAAACATTTAGCTGAGAGAATAGTGAGTACCCAGTCCTACAAGTGTGTACCAGCAGCTGGTCCGCATTTGCTTTCAAACATACCAGTTTCCCAGCATTGTTTTGGTCACCCTGCACTGCACGCCATGTAGTGCCGTCTGGGTAAAATGCACAAATTGCGATGTGCTGGCAACACATTCAAAGTCAGGATTTTAGCGCGGCAAATTACAACACAAAGACACTACTCATTGAAATTTCGGTCAGCTTATATTGTCTCTATAAGAAGGGAGCAAGCACCACTGAACAAGTCTGCACTTAGTCCCTTCGTCCACTCGGTGCAAGCGTCTATCATGCTTCGTTGAAATGGTTAGGATTAACAAGAGTCACGTTTAATTTAAAAGGCCTGCTTGTTTTGATCGGATTAAGCCCCCATGCAAAACCCCACTTGAAACTGTGCGCCGAATTATCACTGTGTGAATAACAAATTCAGAGCTTGGATGACTAATGTTTAACCCTCTGATCGATTAATCCGACCTAACGCACGTTCCGAATACAACAGCTACTATGTTACTATACACAATAAGAAGGGAAGATTTTACTCTCTAATGTGACTGCTTAGCCATAAACTGGTCGACCGAGCAATGACTGGCGAATTAGCTCTTCAAGCTACTGCAATTAATTTTTATAATGTGAAATCCTGCGAAAATGTTTGTTTTCAAATCCTCATAGTTTGTGACAACCAAAATTGAGGTGAGATATCCGGCCAAATCGTCAAATGATGAAGGCTATATTTCGATCCCTTTATTTTATTGTTAATGTAGGCTATCAACAATGCAGTCATTCCCGTATTAAGTGATGCGATTGAATCAGATCACTCCGTGTAGATGATTTTGATCCGATCCGAATTGTTAGGGGTGACTACAGAGATGTAGACTTGAGGACACAACTTAAACTTGGGAGTACTTCATACACATAAACAACACAGGATCATTCTGAACCAACAGAAGGACTCGGCTCTCCCGACGTATTAATGTTTTCTCATTTTGCTGAACGGACTCTATCACTAACCGTGAACTTGTTAATGTCTCAAATAAGCCGTCATCCTTTATCTTGATGGGAATGTAACATAAGTTGGCAACCACGTTTAATATTTTTACACCTCGGTATGTTATTATAGCGATATATAATTATATACATGCACTCAGTATTTTGACATCATAGCCTGTTAAATTTGTTATCATACGTACTATTAAACATCTGACCAATATACATTTGACAGTGTCACAACACATAGTTAACAACAGCAGAAAAGGAAAAATTGGGTAGTCAGTGAAAGGGTTTGGTACATTTAGAAGGTTGATATGTTGTGTGGACAGAGATCTTCCAAGTTTCCCAGGCCGAGTAAGAGGGTTCACTTAAGGGACCCAACCCCGAGTCTTTGGTCTTAAAACCTAACCCGCAAAGCAGCGGGGAGCTCAACTAAGACAGCTGACATCAGCGTGGCTCATTCCCCTTCTTTGTGTTCAGTAGTAGTCCACAGAGAAGCCGCTGACCAACAGGATTGTTCATCCGCCTTCCCTTAGGTACTCACTTCTGGTTACAGAAGTGTGTGGTTCGTGACCCTATAGCCGGTCACATTGGCTTTGACGCAGTGTCGTACGAGCTCTTGTGCTGTTTGATGAAAAACCAGCTGACCAGCCCAGAATTCCCCACGCTCTAAGACGCTGTCGCTGATGGTCCGCGACTGCTTATGCATCTCGCCTGCAAGGCAAAAATGAGTTATTCGCCGTAACCTCCACAAGGAAGACATTTCCCAATCCGCAACCTGGGGACGCGCCCGATAGTATACAATTCCACCACGGGCCTGTTAAAGTTAAATGGACTGTAATAAAATAAATGTTGTGCTTACTAATTATTGGAGCTTATATAAGCTGTTCTAATTATATATTTACTCACAACCAAATATTCATTAACCTCATACGTGTTCATTTTGTTCAAGTAGTGTTCATCCTCAATCTACGCCTGTCATGACTTCTTCTCGGGCGTGTATTTTCAGTGAACAGCTTAAATTTTAACATAATTTGGGTGTCTCACAAACCCTCACAAATGTGTAGTCTAAAGCTTTGGCTTCTCTAAATCTGTTCCAACTTCTCACTCAGCTGCCAAACAGAACCTGCTTAAATACACCGGAAAAACTGGCAATGACACCAGTCAATAAGAACACCTGGGTGGGTGAGCCGTAACCATTTTTTCACGCGCTTCTATAAACGATTTCTTCGACTGGAGGGCCGATTTTGGACTACACGTTGCGTGATTGCATTGCGACGTGCAGTCTCAGTGATTTCTTCGATTCTTTTACACGATCCCCAAGATGCGTCCTTCAACTCCAGTTGTATTAATGCGCCAATCATACCTTGAACCATAAACACATTCCTGGTGTGCCAGATCTTGATTTCTTACCACACATGTTAAAATAATCGAGGAGTTTCTTGCTGGATATATATATATATATATGTATATCAGAGTTCAAGATGTGAACTTGGAGCCATGGATTCGCTCGGACCACTGTATACCGCCTTCATTGCGCATAATTCAAAATGCTTTGCCCTAATCGCGACGATAGCGCCAGTCACAAATGTGACAGGTGCTAACCAAATGGGCTTTTGCAGGACGATTTACAAAAGCGGACATATGTTTCCTCTCTTTAGCGACCTCTGTCGCTGATAACAACAGAACACATGTACTTCGTGACGGTAGTTTCAAGGGACTGGGATACAACGCTATCTTTACTGCATAAAAGTGGGATATTGCTCGCAGTCTTCATAGGCGCCACGTATACTGCACCGTAAAATGTTATAGGGATTATGCAGTGGTTCACTACGCTTTCCTAGGTTACTTGAAGTAGCACTGACACAATGCACATTTAGCACAGCAGGTACGAATTCAGGCTGATCCCACAGCTGTAGCATGAATTTATGGCTCACGCCATTGAGCAAATCATCCAGTCCCTAATCCATTTTGTTGCTAATTTAAATGAATGCGATACCACATTCCTTACACTCCCAGGGCTGCAGAATATTTCAGTTTTTCACCTGGTTAGAAGCAATCTTGTTTGTAGGATTTATTAGTGGATTTAGGATATGGTCGACCTTCATTCGGTCACCGAAAGCCAGCTCCGATTATTTTCTAGTCAAGAACAAACCTCAGAGATCCTTCCAATTGCGAAGACCGCAGATGGAAATGGAGACAACCCTTTCTCTAAACACAGCGGGACTGAAGCAAATGGTTGCCTACATAGACCTTATTTTGTGTCTACACTCATATCTATGAACATGCCGTCATCAAGCTACAAGTTGCGTAGAGTTTTGTTATAATCTCTGCTCTCTTCTGAAAAATATTTTCATCCGCGCTTCTAGGCTCTATTCACCACAACCTCCATTCCATGGAGATCTTTTGATCAAAGGAAAACGAATCAAGATGGTTTAGATGAATCATTTGTTGCATATTTGGACCATATGTGCTATGACGTCCAAATGTTTGTCATATTGTAAAGAAGCTACTTTGCGCGCCAAAGCATTACAGAGCACCAGCTGCGATGGGTGGACCCACATAACTTGCTATGGAGTCGGCCCAGACTAGTACGAATTTCTCCTGCGCTCCAACTTTCCGGGCTTAGGTTCCTTTTGCGATCTCTGTCGGCTTATGAAAAGCGACAGATGTCTTGACGGGCTGCTTGCACTCAGTCCGCTCGCCTCTAATGCTCATGCCTAGATGAACATCGTTGCTTTCCCGCTACCAACTCCTTGGCATATGTCAACTGCTTCTGACACAACTACTCCAAAGGGTAAGCGTGGCAGAGCACTGTCCACTTCCACTTTGGGGACACCGATGGTTGTTGTCTAGAACTAAGAGCCTAAGACCAAGACGTACGCAGTAGTGGTGAACGAAAAAGTACGAAATGCGGAACGTCAAAGCAAGGTATGAGTTAGGCCAAAATCCAAGTCGTGATCATCACAATCATAGCTGAAATTGCTTCTCGATGTAGTTGATCAACTGGAAAAACTGCTTAAGGATGGTCTGCCTGTTTAGAAGCCGACGATCCATGAGAAAAGCAAATCGTCATCTCGTGCCCGCTGCCTTATCATCGTGAATGCAGTAGAGTCGACCAAGACTACCTCAGCTGAAAAGATTGTAGATGAACAGGCTTTTACAACGGATGATCTCTTTAGTGTTCGCTAAAGTTGAATAAGGAATCAACGTTGTTCCGGATTTCCGCCTCGGCAAGAAACAGGAGGACTCCTCTAAGGCACGTCTAATTAAGACTGCATGTCAAAATGATGACGAAGCCCGTCGCAATCTTCGAAGAGCTCCGCGTCTCAAATATGGATCATTGTATGTTTTGCGAGATCTCTGCCCGAAGGACCAAGTGAAAATGAAAACAGAGGTTGACGAACTCAGATCTCCCCCTCGACAACAGTGAGACCGATTTAATTATTGTGAATCCTCACCTACTCTGAAAAACGACAAAAATTCGTTGGAAACCACTTCTTCCTATACCCGGGCGTTAGAGGGGAAGAACGGATTGCGCGTACTTCCGCCAATGTGTGCAGTCTTAGAAACAAACTCGATGAAATACAACGTTTCGCCACAGTGAGTTCTCCTGACTTAATGGCTCTCACTGAGACCTGGTTGTCCTCGGATATCATGAACTCGGAGGTGCAGATCCCCGGACATTATCTTTACCGAGCTGACCTCCAAGGAAGGTGATCTGTTGACGGCGTGATTTTGTACTGGAATGCAGACTCCAAGGCTCATCTAGTTGAAGCAATTTATGATGGTACTGATGGCTTCGAAGCTCTGTGGTGCCGGTTTCATGATGGATGTAGGTCCCTGATGATAGGTTCTGCTTACAGAGCTCCATTAATTTCCGGAGCTCGTCTGCTGGATTTCAATAAAGTGCATGGTGGGGGAAAGGATTGTGTACTAGTGGGAGGCTCCAAGAGTCCAGGTGTCGACCGGGACTCGTTGCATTGTGCTATTTCTTCTGAGGTTTTCGCTACGTACGTTTTGGAAACGGTGCTCGTGTGTAACCTATTTGAACAGGTTACTGTGCCTACCCATATATTTGTTGGACAAACACACCATATTCTCGAACTTGTGTTTTCCTGGGCGCAATCCGATGTCGCAGACATAACGATTCTTCCGCTTATTGGTAAAAGTGATCACTATGTGTTTTCATTCTTCCTGAAGTTTATGCCTCACTCTTCACAACCAAGGTAGCTTCCGCAGGAATTTCTGGTGTGCCGATCCAATCCGCCTGCAAACGGCCGCAAGCTCTGTGGGCTGGAATATGCCTCAACACACGGACTATTGTGAAAAGTGAAAACTTTTGTACTCCAAGATGATTTTGCTTGCTGAGCAGGTTGCGTCTATCTGCAAACGCAGAACGTTTACCAGAAGCCCTCCATGGATAGACCGAGAATTGTGGTGCTTAATGACCAAAAGACGTAAATTATTGGACCAATACAAGCTCACTCACTGCGCGCTTGTGTACTTTAAAATAGTCTGAAAGGATGTCAGCATGAAATAAGTTTGGGTTTGCAATCCAGGTCGACACCGAAGGCAATCTACTCTCACCTGAAAAGAAGTACCAACGTTGGCAATTGAATTCTTGCCCCGTTTTCCTCCGAGCAGATCAGTCAACTTGACGAGGATGCGGTGAAAGCTAGTCTACTGGCACTGCGGTATTCATCCATCTACTCTATAGAGACGCGTTACCCGGTGACACTGCGTAATTCACCCCTCTACGTTTCAGCACGTAGAAATGAGTGTTGATGACTTTGCCAAAGGCCTTCGTGAATTAAATCCTAACTCCTCGCCGGGTCCCTCAAGGCTGGGGCTGAATACATTGCCGCTCCCTTCGGTCAGATATTTCGCCACTCACTTGAAGCTGGACAACTCCCAGTTGCTTGGAAATTTGTGACCGTTAAACCTATTTACAACGGAGGTGATCGTCAAGATCTTGCCGACTATTGACTCATCTGCCTAACGTCTATACTGTGCAAGTTAATGGTAAGGACTCTCAAGCGTGCTCTTCATCTTTAGTTCAAGAAATTAAGCATCATCTGTTGTGCTCAGCATGGACACCCTCATGTACCTCGAACCTGCTTGTTGACAGGGAGAACTGGGAGAAGAAATTAGATGCTGGAAACGCATGAGTGTGGTTTTGTAGCCTACAGGAATGCGTTTGACAAGGTCCCCTATGAAAGACTCCTCCCTAACTCCGGGGTAACGGTATCATTGGGAACATCCTTCCTTTGAGCGCTGATTTCTTGTATGGCCGGACCATGAGTCAAGTTGAACGAAGCATGCTCTGCTCCTGTGCTCATGACTAGCGGTGTTGCGCCATAGTCAGTGGTTGGTACAGAACTGTTCGAGTATTCACCAATGATCTCCCATCGGAGTTTCAGCTGGATTGCCTGATTTATGCCGATGACATGAAGCTATAGATGGAGGTGTCCTGTCTCAAGGATGCTGACAGATTACAGGCATCGCTGGACATGCTACTCGAGTAGTCAGTCAAGTAACGATGGCCCATAAATAATGAAAAATGTTCTATTCTCCCCATAGGTACCCCTGAGATGTTCGGGACGTACCATACTGAGGAATGTTACTCAGTACCAGCATACTTTAAACGATCTCGGTGTGCTCGTCTCATACGATTTACGGACCGCAGAAGACACACTGCGAAGGCTTGCCACTGCCAACAGGATGTCTCATGCCATACAGAGAGTTTTCTCGCGACTGACTGCCGAACACTTCAGAATGCTGTTTTCTTCCATGTGCGCCCGATCCTTGAATATGGACTACTCGCCACCTGTTTTCTAACCAAGTTTGAAGGTGGCATGAATGAGAAGGTTCAGCGACGTGCTTCGAAATCCATACTGAATTTAAGAGACTCGCCTTACCCACTTCAGCTACACCGGATGCACCTGCTCTCCCTGAAATATAGTCGACATTGCGGTGACCTGATTTTTATTAGGCGAATCGTGGGGGGTGAGATGGGGATGGAGCCATAAGCGTACTTTCAAGACAAGACTAGTAGTTTAACTCGGAGGCACAGCTGGAAACTATTTCAACCCAGAAGACTCAGAGTTCTCTCCACTCTCGCAGGATCAACCCTCGTTGTAAATGAGTGGAACGACTTGCCGAAACGTGTGGTTGATGCCTAGACCGAGGAATGTGTCCAGTGACTTTTTGAGTCTCCCTTGATGAGGAAGTTGGACCCTTGCTTCTTCCAATGTAGTTTTTACGTCCGCATGTGTAATACCACTTCGTAACGACTCACGGCTTCCACGCAATGATGGGGAAGTGAAGCAGCGGACAAAGCAGTTGCTTTCTGCTGTCTACAATCAAATACTTTAATGAACTCAAAATACTACGTAAGTCCAAGGAGAGAGCTTTCAAACGCAAGGTCCGTGCATAAGTGAAGGCCGTTTCTGCTCACCAGAAGAAGTATATCATCTCAACAACCTCTGTGTTTAGACTATTCGTGGAAACATGATTTGTCGGGAGATTTGTCGGATGATAAACAACGGAGTGCAATCAACCGGTGTGGCACAAACACTGTCATGGATGTAGAAGATATGAAACACAACATTTGTCCTACCAACTGTAACACATTGTCTGACCCATCGTCTGCACAATTTCAGTGATCTACGGAATCACTAACTTCAGTTGACTTTTCGTCACTGCACAAGAATATAAACCAACCACACTCCGGCAAGGCCGTGGGACCTGACGGGTTGTCTCTAATCTTCCTAAAGCAGTGTGTGTATCCAGTCGCTTAGACTTTGGCTGAGTTTTACACAGTCTGACCAAAGCAAAGAAAAACCAAGGATTGCTGGTGGACTCCTAGTATAACGATAGTACCAAAGAAAAGACTGGTAAACATCAGCCTATTGCCTGTACTTTGGTGGGCTTGAAAGTTTACATGTCCCGCATCCGTTTGCTTACAGTAGTTCTTGGTCTGCAAAATCTGCCGTGGCTAGACAGTAAGAATAAATCCCCACAAATCTGCTCCTTCGACTACAGCCACGCTTACAGCTATGATAAACATGAAATGGCCGTTACATGATCTACAAACTACTGGTATTCAACATTCTTTAGTACTCTTGTTAAAGGATTATTTTGCACAATGTACTCAAATCAGCAGATTGCGCGGCAGAATCTCTACGTTACTTACCACAATTTCCTGTGTTATTCAAAGTGGTATTATGCCGTTATTCTTGTTTTCAACATGTTATAGCTCCATACCTATCCCCGAAGAAGCCATCTTGCCTAAATAGACTGATGACGCAAGCATCGGCGCAAGCCTTCCAGCGTCGGGCACTTCACTCGAACTGTAAACTTGTGTGGACGGTGTGTGGTCGAAATCCCGCACTTGAAGCTGAGCGCATCCAAATGAAACAATGTTTTGTTTTCACGCCATAGGCAGGTCGGTACCCCACAAAATTGCTACAAAGTATCCCAAACTTCAGATTGATGGTGATAGCCTTAGCTTCTACACCCCAGCAACGTATTTTGGAGTCACGGTGACATATGACTTATCATGGTCACCAAAGTTAAACTGTTTTCGTTCGAAGTCCTTCGGTTGCTTTCGTCTTGCTTACTACACAAGCTGATACTGTTAACCACGGTGTGCATTATGCCACACGGAGCTTATTGCTCTGCTGTGATTTTTGCACATCTCTTTTATAAGCATTTACAGCTGCTTGATAACTCACCGAAGCACTAGTCTCACTGCAGTGGTATTCCAAAGCTACGCACTTTAATTGCTACATACACTGCCTACAAAATACTCACCGATGCTATCCACGCTCTGCATGGTGCACTGTCTAACTGTATACGTAGCTTATCGATAAGATGAAAGTACAGAGCAATATATTCTCAAACGAATCATACGCTTCATCGCCCATTCCCTATATAGCCAGCTCAATACTTAGTCAAAACACGGTTATCCAAGAGCTGGCAGTGTGGTTATGACATTCATTGGGCTTTTCTTCAGCTTTTGCTTCTCAGCAATTGCGTTATTTTTTTAGCATGTCGATGGCATGTGTGTCAGGCTGAAAGTTCATCCGTCATGAGTGCATAGTAGCGCATTCTTGACTTACCTTATACTATGGTTGCTCAGAAAGTTTGTAACATTCACTGGCTTGACATAGAACTAGTTGTTCACTTCCTTGGTTGATATCACCTGTTTATAAAGTGTGAATTAATACCGTGTCTACCTCGTCGGTACCCGGTTTGTATTGTTCTGCGACATGTCGCCTTTATTTGGTCAATCTGGTTGAATATTTACTGGCTGGTTCCAGAAGCTCATAAACTAGATAGTCCAACTATTAATCCGAAAATGCTATATCATACATAGCTGCTGTGTCTAGGAAGTCGGTGCTTCTGTTGGCCAAACATACTTTTCTGCACTAATGGCAACGCGTGTGGTAGTGTAACATAGGTCGCGCTATTTTCCAGTTAGCTCGCTACTTGTGCTAGTCTGCCTCCGACCCCATGGCCAAGTGGTATCAGCTGCTGGCTAGTTGGCGCAAGCCACTAGCGGTCACTAGCGGTACGGTTCTCTGCAGGGGACCGGGTGAATGTACACCACTGACGAGCCCTAAAAGGGCGAAACGCTCGTCGGATGCTTTTCCGGATTAGGGGATAGAACATGTCATTTGTGTGCTGATGTAATGAGCTATTAGTCACCTAAAATCCTTCCAAGTATCAGTAAGTTTAAAATACCGTCAAGGTAGGCCACTTACCGACTATCTAATCCTGCGTAATACCCAGTAATCTGGTGTATGACATGGTTGCTGGTAAAGTAGGTACTGGCCCAATACTGTCACTTCAAACTACTCGTCTTAGAGAACTTTTATGAATTCTGACTTATATTGGTTGTATAATTTTACTGTCGCTGACAACCGCAGAGATCAGTCCATTGAAAGAACTGATCATGCATCGGATATCACCTGATATTTGTATATCCCTCACAGTTGACTGACAAGCTGCTATGATAACTGCGCGTCAAATGCCCATGAAATGTCAGTACGCTTTCGTTATGTACTTTGTATCTCTAGTCTACTGGAGTTCACTTGACCATGGACTACTACGGATTGGAGTCGCCTACACACGGATGTCAAAATAGTTGATGGAAAGGGGATGGATGATTATGTAACCTATAAATTATATATACTTCTTTGTTTTTACGCCAAAAGGCGGGCCGCGGTGCGTGCCACTTGTGCTCCCTCTAGATAAGTAGGATTTCGATGCTTGTCCGTAGCTGCAATGACAGATAAACAGCAAATGCCCACAGACACTGAGTCATTGTCTAGCCGGCCTAGTGGCCCTGCTCTCATACACACACTCTACAAGTCTGCCGTAGCAACGAGTGCCAGCTTCCGTGTGTTTCGGTCGGGGTAACTACAGCAGATCATTAAAAAGTAGGCCATTTGCTCTAAAAACTTTAACTTGCTAAGTCATACACCGTTTTCGTTGCGGGACGTCATGGATTTTGGGGCCAACCTTTTCAGTGGCAAATCTCGGAACTTCCATGGCACTGGACGGGGATTCGCGTTACATCGCTGATAGGTTGTGGGTCATGGCAGCCTTCTCCCTAGCTTGTGGCTCAATGAATTTGACTGTTAGCTAGTGACGCAAGCCCTATGCTCGAGAGGTCTTGTGCTCGGTTTCTGATGGATCCGTGGTATGCGCAATACCGGCGAGTCCCAATAGGACGAAACGACCGTCTGGCGTTTCTCTGCCTGTGTAGTATGCCACCTGACTTGGAAGTTACTGAATTAAACTAACTTTAAACCACTAAGCTGTGAGGTCTTGGCTTACCAAGACTAGTTCCAAATTTTATTCATTAATGGCTGAAATAGGCATATGATCAGCTGCTTGATTCTTTTAAGCTCACAGTTTGAGGAAAAACGGCTAACACTGTCACATGTTCATCATGTGAAATGCTTTTGGTTTGTGACAGTTCGTGACATACGGGCCGCGTAAACACATTTGGTATTGACATTTCTTATGTACAACGGACGGATACCACAGCATTCACACTTACCGTTTGTACGTACTGAGCGGTAAGTGCAGTAGAACACACAAGAACATATCCATGTTTGCACTGGGCAGGAATTTTAGAAATGTCGCACTTGCCAGCTGAGTGACAGCTGCTGGAGATGGAACAGGGTTGGATTTATTATGTCCCGGGAATAAATGTTTGTCTAGTTCCTGAACTCCTTTTTTAGAATGCAAAATTTTGAGCCCACTTAGCATCGAGTAATCAGTCTGGTTTAACTTGTTGAATAGATGACGTACAGTGTATTTTTGCACGCACTGAAACTGTTTCCTCATTAGCAAGAACAGAACTCTATTCAAAACGCCGTGGTAATCCAGTTTCTATAGAAAGGTCGGCTGTCTTTTGCGTTGGTTGTTAAAGGTAGTTTTGTGAAGTTCATTGCTACCTGTAAGCCTTTGCCTCACATCGTGAACCAGTTATTAGTCGCTGCTCCAACTATCTATTGGTCTTTTCTGTGATCGAACTGTCTTCATCCAGATAAACCAAAGTTCAGTCGACAATCATAATCACTACAAATACGACCGAGTCACCAGTGTTCCATGGATACGTTGCTTCACAACACCATCTGCCGATATCATGCAACTTGGTGAATGGTGGTCAGTGGTTTCCCTGGTTAGATAATACGTCTGAACTTTCTAGAGTTGAGTGGGCTAGGAAACACTGTGATGTGATCGAATCATAATGACCGCTACTTGGTCTTTATTAGTCCCGCGAGATCAACCTAAAATATTGCGCAATCCGAAGAATGAGCCAAAGCTGTCTGCGAATAAATTGTGTCGACCATGAACCGACATTAACGCAAATATTGGCATTCACGCTGCGGTAACCCACCGAGCGGGCCTAGGTTCACGTACAAGCAAACGAAAGGGGGTGATAAAATCCAGGTGATTTCGCGCCACCGGATTCACAATGATATTGAAAATAATATAGTGGAATTTGGAGGCAAAAGCCCCTGTGCGTAGGTTGCAGCCGCCAAGGCAGTCCCACTACCATGTATATTCCTCGAAGTCGTTAATTTTTGTAGGTATCATCGTTTATTTGAAGCTAATAACACAAGTGGTGACCTATGGTTCCTCTCACATTCTCAAATCAGCCACCAAGTAAACATGACTCACATTCACCCGATTGCGTCCGATAATTGGCTTCGCTGACGTTCGTCCATGTAGAGGTAGGTGCATCATGCAACATGCTAACCACTTTACACCTACTTCTATCAATTGGAACAACTGGGCTATCCTTCACAGGGAATCAGTGTCCAAATTGAAGTGCATGTACTGATCCAGTGTGCATGATGGATGTCTCAGAAACTCAGTAGGGAAGCAATTTGGCTATGTTGTAAGCTCGCATTATGCGTGTTTCACTACACCGTTCAACTGTATAGAGGCGTTGTAGTGTGAGCTTATTTGTTACACGCCACCCGCATTTTGTGGTCATCTTCTAATGACAAATGTTCATCTCGATGATCCTATAGAACTGGATAGTTAAATGACTTAAAAACATGTTATTAGTAATGGTGAAGAAGTGCGACAAAATAAAACAAGTTGCACTGGATGAGAATATCTGTAGATCAGGATGTGGGTCTGGATATTACACCTATGTCCGAGCGGAATGACTAACTTGCATACGTTTCGTTGCCAGATTAGGCAAGATTTCAGTGCGTTTTTAAAGCGCTTCTTCGCAGGGTCTCGTAAGCGAATTCTAGATCTAAGTGTCTAGCAGTCGAGTTTCGCTTTGAATATGAAGCCTCAATAAACTCACGTGCTTACCGGTGTGTGGCTCTTCCTAGGATTTCATCGTGTTCCAGGTCGAATTGGTGGTTTTCGGCATCCATATGCAAAGACACCAAGAGTGCTGATCATGAAAGCAGACTGCCAAACTGTGTTGATGCAGCTGTGTGTCAAGCTTACTTTCTCTTTGTCCTACGTAGTATTTGCCAAAATTTAGACAGCAGATTTTGTAGATTACTGCAGATGTTTCTACTTGCTACGTCGATCTTTCACTTTGAAGAGTTTACTTCGAATTGTTTAAGTTGGTTATTAGGCATCTTTGACTCCAAATGACAACAAAGATCTCGCTACCATTTCCGATATTCCGTTGAAGCAAGGCAACGTTGCTCGCTTTTTAACTACTGCATTGGGTGTGGTGTGTTGTGTTGAATTATGTTGGGTCAAGCAGCGCAGAATGGAGCCTTTGGGGTACGAACTCCACTTGAACAGGCTGTAGAGATAGTCTTCTTCCGTCTGCATCAGCTGCTGCGTGCCACAATGTGTCCGTGCTAGTTTGAAAATAGTTAGCACGCAGCTGGGCTTGTGAACTGCCGGGTGATTACTATTTTAGTTGAGGAGCTGGACCGTATGGGTTTGTTTCCGATAGACTGTCATTTCCAGTTGTCCTGAATCAGCCCTACGCATAAGAACGTCTAAAAAACTGGTGGCTAATCATCGTTCTGCTCGACACTGGTTAATTAGATGCCTTCGAAACCACTGGTAAATAGCTCACATCCCCCCCTTTAATTTGGAATGCTTGTGTATACCAAATGCGTCATCAACGTAGCGTATGCAAAAGTTCGGTTTTGCCATTGAAAGTGCTATCCGTATCAGCGTCTGCCCGATATACAACTCTACTGGAGTGGATAACACACACCCTAAAACATTGTAGGTAGCAGCCATGCATCTAGCCGGACCACTAGTTAGATTCTTTCATCTCTGTCTAGACGAAAAAGTAGTTCCTTCAAAGCGGAAATGGGTTAGTATAACCTCATTCACAAAGGAGAAGGCCGATTTGATCCTGCCAAGTAGCTCCCGGTAACACTTGTCCCTGTGTTCGCCAAGCTCATGGAAGCGATCATCGCAGACGTACTGATAAACTATAGGGCAAATTATGGCATCAATGCGCCAGAGTAGCACGGGTTTCGTCAGCATAAATCATGTGCCACAAATCCACTAACAGTCCGGGGAAACTGGACGGCAACAGTCGGCGAGGTACCGGAACCGACTTTATCTACATGGACTTTTCAAAAGCCTTCAATTACTTGGACCATGGAATTCTGCTTCACAAGCTTCAACGCTACGGTATCGGAAATACATTATTAGGTTGGATGAACAACTCCCTCCGCAAACGGCGATTAAAGATTAGAGTCCGAACAACTGGGTCTGACGGCATTCGAGAGGAGTGCAGCAAAACGCAGGGTCTGATATTCGGACCTCGCCTGCTGTTAGTGTTTATTAACGATCTAGCGAGTCAGCACACCAAAATTTTTACTTTTCTTTAAAGACGTCTAGGTTTGGCGGGTGATCGAGGAATGTACGACCAGGAGATCCTTTAACGCCACCTACATGATGGCTAACATTGTTTGGTGAGGAAAGCGTTGTTATTCAATGTGTAAAAGTGTCGCGTTGTCCAAATCCGCCATCGACACACTTACATCTACAAGCATGGGGCACACGATCTGCAGAAAATCTCTCAAGAACGTTACGTCGGAGGGCCGGTACAGGACGACCTCGGTTATTCCAGGTAATCAAAGTCCACATCAAAAAATTAAACAGCATGATGTTTTGCGGAAGGCATTCAAGAGTTTGGACTTATCCAGCTGCTCTCTGATGCTCAAGACCTAGTTACGTCCTCAAATCGAATACGCAAGCCAGGCTTAACAGCCTTGGCTAAAGAGTGACTTTGGAGCGCACAAAACTTCCCACCGTCGAGCAACGAAAAATAGGAATGGTTTGTGCCGTCTTTCGTATCAGCAGCGCAAGATAATCGGGGTGTTCATTGGTCGCTACCGCCAACTAGATTTAACAAATACCGAGTGCCTCCAATCACATATGCCGCCACATTGTAAAACTCGGCCCGAACAACAACCTCGGAAGCAATAATCTGAAAATCAGGCAACGATACAGTTGTCCAGATTGTCGACGAACTTATTTCTCCCTGCGGGTCAGCCAGGCCGGGATCGCCTTTCCAATCTCAGTTGTTTGTGCCCCTACCCTAACTCTTTTCAAAAACCACTTGGAGGTTGAATTGAACACCTTATATTTTGTTACATGAAAAGATACTCTGGATAGATTCAGGTTAATTTTCCTTTGCAAAATTATGACCAACATGGACATATATATATATATATCGGGAGAGGGAGAGAGAGACAGAGTGGTGAGCAATCTGCTTGTTTTCGCTATTAACATTAACCATAACAACATGTTGCTTCGTTTTGACTGGTACTATCTCACTCATACAATTTCTTCTACGTGCCAGTATGCTAACGCTTCAGCGATGCCTATTTTATTTGGTTCACTTATATAGTATCCGAATGTCAATTACTTTTATTACAAGCTTACAGGACACGTTAAGCCTATGCATGTTCACCCACCATGAAACATTGCTCCGTGGTTCTATTGTTCCAGTATCCATGCGGTTGTCGGATTTCCGGAGTTGTGATACGTTCTTCTAAGACGTATGGCTACGGCGAAATATCGCCTCACTCGAACGGCGGATTGAAGTCTTTTGGTTGGTTTTATAGACGTATTGGTGAAAACGGTTGAATGTCCTTGCTATGCTCTTCTCCTTTAAGCATACATTCGCTTGTTAGCAATGGAACCCATTGAGTACGAAACTTGCAGTAACCATTTCGTTGCTGGCTTTGCTTACGAATGAGAGTTGGAATCAATAACATTCACCGTCATGAACTAGAGTTGGGGCTTAGCGCTAGTGTACTATCACTTTAAGCTCTAAGCGAAGCCGCTGTGTAGGACACCTGCACTGTGCCATTGCCGGAAACACAGTTAGCAGGTGAGTTGGGGCGTGAACGAACAAACGGGGTGCGAACCTGAATTGTTCGGTCAATCACTGCACCGAATCTTTACAAAGGCGCGCCGCCAGCTCAACCCCATTGATTCTACATCAGGTTGTCTCTGTTCTTTGCCATTTCCATTACAATAAGAGGGAGAAAATAATACACAGCGCGCTTACACAACTAAGATATTCTAGACTAGTATTTACACCGAGTACAACCAAGGTACCGATTTTAATCTAATGAATAAAATGGAAAACGAAAGACATCAGCATTATGCCTGCACGACCTACGACCTTTCACCGCCACGCGAGTGTAATCAGTCGCGCGTGGACCGTGCATGCTGTGAGGTAATCTGCATCTACGCAGAAGCGAACCGATGAGCTTTGGATCACAACGCAGGTCTTCCTTGCTTTCGGCTTCAACGGACAGAAAAGCCTAGTAAACAAGACGCTAGCAAAGTGAAATAATGGTTATGCCATTTGTGAACATTTAATTTTATTTCAGTTAAGAGTAAGCGAGATACCTAAACTCTATCAAACGGAGTGCGACACGATCGTAAATGTGCGCCGATAGGTAACCTTATCAAATACAGCAGCTTGACATAACTATTACTAAAAACTTGAGGATCCTGACTTAACGGCACGCTGTTCGATCGCAATTCGGCTTCCTCCAGTTCTTTTGACTACCTGCTTACATTAGGTACGCTCCCAGTGGCATAAGTCGATTCGATAGGATAGCTTGTTAAAATGAGTCAGTCTCATGAGCACAGAAACGTATTCATGATCGTGTACAGCCGGTTTACCTACAAGTTGCTAAATATCCGACTTTGAATATGTCGTACAATCCGAAAACAATGGGCGTACAAAAGGTAATGGTAAATCACTAGACCAATTATAGTGTAGCTGATGTAACATCATGCCCATATGCCTGCATAAAAAGGAAAGCGAACAGGCGTGAACTGGTATTTTGCCGTCGGAAATACTTCAATTTCTCCATTTTATGATGTGCCAAAGGAGTGCTAATGTCCGTGCAATATTTTTGCTACCAGCTACCTCAGCACGCGATTCGGAAACAGTTCTCGAAAATCCAAGTGCTTTCTTCCTTATAACGCTTGGGTTTCGGTGCTGTATGCGGCAAAATCATAGAAAAGGGAACTTATAACCGACGATAGAGCTTAGAAGCGCTATGCTTCACTCAACCTCCTTTAAGTTAGTACAAATATAAGCCACACTTAACTAATACTGAGTAATAAAATAATCTGCACACAGAAACATTCCATGAACTTTCACTAACATTCAAGTAGTTTCCCATAATAAACTTTGTAGTATTCATGACAAACCTTCAAATCCAGATGAGCTATTCCACAGGAATGCATGTGTTGAACTCCAAGAAGAATTTGCTCCACAAAGTTGGATGCCTCTTCTTCGGAAAGCTTTTCACATTCTGCCACCCTGGCGAAAAGCTCACCACCAGTGACGCTGTGCAAAATTAAATAGTGAAACAGCAGTTAGCCAAAAAATCTAACGTATTTTAAATTCACGAAAAAAGCAATAATGATAGAAGCCATCTTGAGCTCGTCTTCATTTACACCGTACCAGGTAGCTGGTGTTGACTTCTCCTGTCTTGTTAGCTACTATTTCCATGTTGCAGTTTGCATCTTCATTCATTAGATACAGTCAGTGCTCTTTCCAAAACTGTATCAGGGTGTCTTGTCTGCATGATTCGGTAGCAACACTGGTTTACCTAAGGCGGCATGGTTAACAGTTAGTACCACCATATTTACATACGCGACGTGGTCGTCCCTTCAGGGTAGCAGTTTTCTGAAGCAATTGCAAATCTACTTATTTTTAGAGAAAGTGTTGTGTTGCGTTCTACCCCTGGTCCATACCATCCTAGCCTTTATAAACGTCTGACAAACCATCGATGAACCTTAAAAATGGTGTAGATCAAAGCACTGAGGATGCAAAGTCATTAAAAAAGGCAGTGTTGATATAATGTTCAGTGATAGAGTGGGTGGTCACTTCATTACAGTTATCTCAGTCTAGAAAATATGTGTCATTTATTAATTGTTAGCGGCTCTCTCGGCCAGCACTACCTATCGCCCAGGTTCACCTACTTTAGTAGTGACCTTTTCTCATCGTTTACAATCTTTAAAGATCGGGTTACTGCTCATAGCAAAATATTTGTGCACCACCCATTCCTCATGGAAATCTTATGCTTCAAACAGATGTTTTACTTAACTTTGCAGCTCCATTAACTGACCACGGGGAAATGGTTATGAGCATAGCTAGGTAATCGCAATTTGACAGTGATTTGCTAATCTCAGCGAATTCGCCTAATTTTTGGTGAATTACGCGTACCGATGGACCAGTGCATTTCCTTGGAAATTTTGTCTCTATGTTCAGTTTACTTTCGGACGCACAGTCACATCTTTCCTACACAGGATTCCACCCCAAAGAGCACGGTGATGGATTCTCACATCCAGCCAGCGTGTAGTTCCACTCGTATCATTTGCAACTGCAATTTCTTTGACACAGCCTACTATGGTCCTGCTCATACTAACTATGTATATGACTTCTTACGCATACTCACCCTACATAGTGTCAAGTTACCTGACGTAACTTTATTTGGATAGCTTTAATAGGATAGCACACCTTTAGCCTACTGGTCAAGTCTCATAGTGCTGAAAAAGACGGCTTTTTATAGATCCATAACCAAATCAGTAATCGTTCAGCAGCTGATAGGTAAAGGTACATGGAAGTCTATCTCATCTAAAGCTTGACGCATCGCGGCCTCTGTGCGTTAGGGTAGAAAGAAGAAATTCTACTCCACTGTTTTCATGTGGAATTATTCTTAAGAAAATTTTCGCTCAATTGATTATCGTGGTACCATCAGGATACGCGTAACATTAGCAGTGGGGAATGCAATCTAATGGAAAGTATTCCCGCTTATAAAAACAAACAGGAAAGCAGTTGCAATGCTGCAATGGTTCCAGAGATGCTCTTTTCTGGCAGACGTAATTCAGGTGGTACTTTCAACTACTGGGATTACACAAAACAGAAAAGTATCTGCTTTGACTTCTCACCTTTTACAAATCATATGATAAACAAGTGAGGTCTCAATAAGGTTTCATAAGCCTTATACGTTTATCCAGGGAAGTAATAGCAAATTCCGTGTAAATGTGGTTATAGAGTTTAACAGCCATCAGTTTGTCCCTGAGGAGTGGTAGCGCACTTGAGACAAGTACTAGGCAAAGCAACGCTGACGGTATCTGCTACCAAGCGTATCAGTATGCAACATTTCGATAACGACGCAACACTAGCTGCCCTGATAAAACCCCGAAAACAATGGAGCTTGTATTCCATGTATTTACATCTTGGTAATGAACTCGGCGATTCAGATATAACGGATATGCACAGACTATTCCAATTGTTCTAATACCCTATACAAGATTTCGCTCACTGTAACTGAGTAGCTTGGTTAAGACGCGGATGTTCGAATACTTGTAGGCTACTACGGATCCCTGAATAAAGTACACCATATATGTTATTTTGAATTCCGTAGCATCCATACCGCTGCAAGTCTGGCAACGGTCACCGACTAACTTACCCAAAGAGAATGAACAAGGGCGGAAAACCTTGCTGCACGTGACCATCGTCAGCGACAGATCACGCAGTGCTGCTTTCAAAAATACTGTCAGCACTTCTTCAGATTTTTTCCTAAACAACTTTGTTCATCTGCTTGGCTTACTGTTCATGCAAATATGCAAGCCGAGGACGCGCGTTGTCTCCGATGGATTCCTGCTTAAAATAGTATCGTACATCTGTACATACAGCACCGAATAGGTTCAGCAACTGCCCTAAGCTGTCAACGAAAAGCGTTCTGGCATTCAGGAACCTGCCAAGAAAACCATCTCATAAGTACGACAGTATCGTTTGACCGGGAAGAAAAATAAAATTGCGCTTTGTTTGACCGTTTTATGCACTACCTCAAAATGCTTGCGGCCCCGGCATAATGAAAATACTCAATTAGACCCCACATGGATATCACTCACTTTGTCTTGCCTTCTTAGTCAATCAAAATTGTTTTCTTTTACTTGAGCGGAGCACACGCCACACGGACCTAGTTTCTGCCGATTGACAACTAACATGCGTCATCGCAGAGGGTACAGTTGAACAGACACTACATTCGATATAAGTGCGTTAAGCATTATAATTCTAAGCTCTTTGGAATTGGCACGCACGCCCATCTCGATCACCATTTAAACCTGACCGCTTAGCTTCCCATGTTTATGGTGAATATCGATGTTTTATGAAAGCTTCCGAATTCCTGTGTAAATTCCTGTGTAAAGTCGTTAGTATATTATGGTTTTGCCAGTTAGTTACTCTACTGTCTAGAACGATCAGGAACTCGATTAATTCTTACTGGTCATTAAGATGTCGCCCTGACCAATACCTTTACCTACCTGCTGCAATTATAGGGGTATTTCAATGTCCATGTACCGTAGTAGCACGCTTACGAGTTTATAATGAGTACATTGAAATTAAATCAACTTTGTGACTTTTTCGCATGATGTAAGTATACTTTGCTACTTCCCACACCATTACGTTTACCTCTAAGACATAAGTTGAGCGAGTATTTTTTCATCATTCATTCAGTTTAGTGATACAATTTTGTTGTGTTCCGGATCTAACGACGAGTACACCCTGGTTCGGCGCCAGATGGACGTAGCCGAATGGAAAATGGAAGCAGCAAATACCAAGCCTCTTATGTATATGCATATAGGGCTCTCTGAAGGGATTCATCAAACCTGGACAGAGGTAAATCTCTTAACACTCCCTTATAGGTACAGTGTTATATCGTACTTAATGTTATCGAGGTTGTATCAGCCCCAGCACAAGAAGTAATTCTGGTGCACAATTTTTCCTAGGTTTATTGCAGAATATCGTCCAACTTCATTGGTCCGAACTTTACGCTTTCTGGTCAGCATCCATCCCTTCACTCTCTGTTCCCAGGGTCTACATGATGCTGCCAACTCACCTTCACCTAATCATGCACTTTTAAAGCATAACTGCTTGCACTAGCAATCCGTCGTCCTCATAAATTCAGCAGTAGCTGATTTGGCACTCGATCATATATGGACATTTACAATTGTATAACCAAGAGGGTAGAGAGCAAGTTCTCATTACCACTTGATTTGCAGTCGTAGCCGTTGCTGTATTTTTAATACTATCAGCTGTTTTAGCTGTGATAAACCATAAATCATTGGGACGCTTCAGTTTCTTATGCGCCGCTATATTTGATGTGGAGACGAGTTGCTCGTACTTATGCGTTAGTACGCATGTCCCGCTTCACTCACGCAGATAACATTTATCCACCTTGGAATCAATTAGGTAAGCAACTAAATTAGCAAATGGTCGCTTCTTCTGTCGTAGCGTAGCTTTTAGTCGGTTGCGAAAACCTGCAACTCGAAGAGGGTCCTTGACACTGAAAATAATCAATTTATGTTACAACTGGAACAAAGAACCGGCGCAGGAGCGTGCGCAGTGAGACAACTTTTCAACTGCTTCAACCTCAACACTACAGGCTTGAGCTCTGGGTAGAACATTTAGAACAGTATTTCAGTGAGTCTTTGAAGCTATCTAGTGAATGTAGGATAGTTTAACAGTGATCCACTTCAGGCACATAACTGAAATGCAATACGCTATCTTGGTGAGATTAAAATATGCCAACGGTAGAGGATGTAGCTCAAAATGTGCGTTTTCAACCGCAACGTTCACATTCAAACGCAGGTATGTTTTTTGCTTGCCATACATGTTTCTGGCCAGGGCCATCGGCTTTATCATGGTCGCGAGAATTGTGATTTGCCAATTAATTCCAAATGAGTTTAGATTCGACAAAACACTGGCCTCTCTGACACGCTTTCAGAACGTGGGACATCCGGATCTGCATTTTTCTACTATCTTATCTATCTATCTATCCATCTATCTTATCTATTTTGTTTGACTAACTATCTAGAGCACTCCCGCAAGCAAGTGGAAAATGCCACGTAACCAAAACCAGGGAGGTAGGAATTTAACCAATTCTTAATATAACGATTAAGTCCAGTTCTTGTACTATAAACCGCATTACACCACCGACAAGAGTTCGATAGTAATGCATACGGAAATGATCATGAGGAGATACGAACAGAGGAAATAGGGTTCTGTTGGTTATTCGGACGCCAGCTTTTCAGCTCATTTTCGGATTGGTTCATGTTCACGGCATTTCCCCACATTTCTGAGCTAACCCAAGGTTTCCATCGTTGATCATTGGAAGCTACCTAGAGGAATAACTAGTGTGGTTACTTCAGAATAGGCTACTCCTTCGGAGATTATTGACATTATTAAGTCTACAAGAGCTCTTAATATATCCTTCACCAACCACAATTATTTTGCAGTGTTCACTTGAGCCGAAGCACAGCTGGTTCAACAGTTTCCTGGTCCCATACATTTACACAAACCCACGGTTTTAAAGAGGTGATGGTTAACTTGCGTCTTAGTACCTAGTGCTTAGGAAAGCTTTGACAGAAGCAGCACAGTCATACACTTTATGGTCCCGGTCTGCCCATCGCTTAAACACCATAAATTGCCAAAACATATCACCAGTGACAGTCTTTTTCTATTAAGCAAAATTTAGGTCCTCGTCGGTAAGTATTGTTCGTACTAGAATTTTTTTCATCTCTTTCATAGGCTATTTTAGACTTTCTGAAAATTAGTTAGTGTGTGTATGTAACCTCCTGCTTGAGGTATCAAACTAATAAATTATAGTGTGCCGGCTAAAACCATTCCTTCCGATATTCGTAACCGGCGGAAATAGTACGAAGGCTTGTTAACCGCCATCTGCGTAAGTGAACCATCCTTATATTGGCAATCGTTGCGCGCCTCTTTTCTGCAATATTTTTCGCTCTGATCAGAAAAAGTCTACAGACGCCGGTTAATTTCGAGATAAAACTTCGAAACGGGGCATTGAACTTCCTAAATGACATAGCCTTTGACGTTAACCGAGGAATAGATGTGGAACAAATATAATCATCCTCAACGCAGAGGACAATATCTCCCTTAGCAACCTAAAGCAAACTATTTCAAGATTACACACCATGCCTGAAGGCGACAAGTTAAAAAAACTGAGGAAATATTTTCACTTTTTCCATATGCAAGTCTGTTAGGCTTTCTGAGCGAAAACCTCAAATGTTCCATGCGTCAAAATACTCCGAGATCGATGCCAGAATTTAGACTTGTGACTACACTTAAAGACAGGACAACCTTTTCAATGTAAGCTACAAAGTCCAAGGTCTACAGGCCTCGTGTCTAAACCGTACCTGAATTAACCAAGTTGCTTTGGTGACTAGTGATGTGGTTTTCAACCATTTCTCCTATACTATCTCTAGGGTGCTGTCAGTCATGTAAGTCCAACTGGCATGTTAAAAACACACAAGGAAAGGCTACGATCACAGAATTTTAAGGTTTGATTTCAGTCGCTACGAGGAATACACAGATGCAGATCCCGAAAAAATGCAATGTATTTCGCATTATCTGGTTCTGTCCGCATTCGGAGCAAAACATTTTCAACCATCACATGAAACGAACATTATTAATTAGAAGCCAAATATGAAGAGTTATGGCCTTGGAGAAACACATGCCGCCTTCACAGAAACAATCCTGACGCGAAGAATGAGAGAGCGTACGTAGCTCTGAGCAATTAATATGCACAGTTAGTTCGTGAAAACAAGTTATCATGCCGACTGTAGCTAGCAAAACAATTCCGTCCGAACCACAGCTAAAGCGAGAAGCAGGACACGTAAATGCGCTTCGAAAGTTGCAGCGTGGAATCGCACCACTCAATACGATTGGTGGGTATACACACACAACAAAAAAGGCGGACAACCCCTAATTGCCCAGTACTGGCTTACTTTCCAAGGGGTGCTAGCCTCAAAACATATTCTTGCTTCTGTCCCAACACCATCAGTGTTATCCAGCATCGGATTCATAGCAAAAGTGTTTCTGAAATAGCTACCATCCTTGGATAACCCTCACCCTAAAGCACTGCGGGCAGCAGCCATTCACCTAGCCCAGCCACTTGCCGGATTCTTTCAAAGAAGTCCGTCTGATCCTATCAATTACGGTCCGGTAACACTTCTCTCTGCCCTTTCCAAATTCATGGAAGCGATCATCACTGACTATTGATGGGCTACTTGGAAAACGTAGATAATACATTATTAGGATGGGTTGGTAATTTTCTCTGTGAAGAGCAGTTCTACGTTAGACACCGAACATCTCTGCCCGACTCCAATCGAGTGGAGTGCAACGATCTTGCAAGAGCCATCACCTCAAAAATTTTACTTTTCCGGATGACATTAAATGTTGGCCGGGGATCAAGAGAATAGACGACCACAAGATCCTCCATGTGCGAACTAGATGGGACCTGGCTTTGACCGGTGAGGAATTCACTGCCATTAAATGTGGTCAAGTGACACATTATCCACATCCGCCATAGACACGCCTATCTCTAGAATATTGGGGCATAGGACCTGCAGACAAGCCCTCAGGAAGTTGACCTCGGTGTGCTGGTGCAGGACGACATCAGTTATTCCAGACAGTCGTAATACGAAAGTGGTAACCAGCACGTTGTTAACTTGCAGATGGCATTCGAAAGTTTGCATTCATTCATCTTCTCTATGATGCTCCATGCCTACGTGCGTTAACACGTCGAATACCTAATCCCGGCTTGGCGCGCTTGACAAAACCGTGACCTTGCAGCGCTTGAAACTCACCATGGTCGAGCAACGTCTAAAAACATTCGGAGTGTTCAGTAGACGCTAGAAGTGGCTACGTGGAGACCACATATTAGTCTACCAGATACGAAACGACCCCACGTACACATGTTGCCAGCTACTGCAACTCATTCTGAACACCAACTTTACAGGCAATAGCCTGAAACTGAGTCAACAACACCGTCGGCTTTTCATTAAGGCTGGACGAACCTCAGCTCATAGCGACTCAGTGATTCCGCCATAAGTAGCCATTGAACGTTTCGGTGCCTACGCTGTTTATGTGCTCAATGACAACCTGGACGTTAAGAATTCTCTTCAACCGGACTCATCATTAGCACCATTTGACAGCGGACCAGTTTAGTCGTTAACATATTTGTGAAAGGGGGTAAGTATATTAACAGAAATATGTTAGAACGATCATTGATAATAGCGAAGGATATGTTCAAAATGTCCGCCGGCATTCTGCTTACAGTGCAGAAACCGCTTGATGCAATTGGCGAGCACTTTCTGCAATGTATCCCTCGTGATTGCGCGACTTTCGTTCACAATATTTTCTTTCAATTGCTCCAGTGTACGCGGCCTTGTTTTGTACACACGCCGCTTCAGATCGCCCCATAGAAAAAAGTCCATGGGGTTCAAATCTCGTGAGCGAGCAGGCCACTCCATTGGTCCACCGTGTCCGAGCCAATGGTGGCCAAATTTGTCAATGAAGTAAGCACGCACCGTTTTAGCAGAATGCGCAGGTGTACCATCCTGCTGCCACCAAATGGTACTGCATACCCCTCAGCCTCCAACTGGGGATGCACAAATGTCTGCAGCATTTCCAAGTACGACGATGCTAAGAAAAGATAAGGCTTAAGTACTTCAAAAAACAACCTACCGGTCACATTCCCGGAAAAGAAATATGGACCCAAGATATTCTAGCTTGTTAATCCGGCCAAAACCATTAGTTTCACATTGTGGTTCATACGTAATGCGGCAAATTTTGTGAGTTGCTGGTAGCGCAACCGTAATGTTTCATTGTTCTATGCAGATGAAACAATGCCTCATTTGTAAAGATAACAGAACGAATATCCCCGTGATCCAGAAACCAGCGACAAAACGCATGCCACTTCTCCTGATCGCATGGGTTCAAAAGCTGCACATGAAGTGCACGGAATCTCCGAAATGTTCGTTCCAGTAATATCCGGTGTACCGCATCTCGGGTAGTGTCACAGTGCTGTGCGATCCGACGAACGCTGAGATCGGGTCTTTTTGACACTTCACTGACTACAGCGCAAGCTGAACAGTCGTCCGTGATGATGCGAGGCGGTCCGGTTCTCTTCATGTCACACACACTCCCAGTTTGCTCGAACCTCTTCACTAGTTTAAGCACGTACTGGGCGGTGACGGGACGCATTCCTGTGTTCGTTGCATTGTATTTTCTTGTAGCTGATGCGGTGTTTGAACCGCATCCACCGTACAGCCGAATAATCAGCACGCGCTGAGTAACAGGAACGTTACGTGATCCCCACTGCATTGTCTGATCATGCTCCAATACCTGTGATTCAATAACATTGACAAGAGTTGCAATGTCTAACCTCGTCCTCAGCTGAGCTGCCATCATGCGCGCATGCACGTCGCAGTTCCGGTTGTCTAAGCTGACTTAGCCGCGTAGCCAGCGAGACACGCGGGGATAACCATCGATCGATCCAACGCCTACGGTTGGCCATGACCTTCATTCAGCGCGAAGTTAGCTGACATCCGGAAACACGTTGTAGCTCGCTCGCTGATCAACAGCCTCATGTCAGTGTGTCTGTAGAGGTTGCGCTTTTCTTAGCTGAGCACTGCACTACATCACTCGTCTGCCGAGAATTCCATACTTCCGCACCACTAAGGTGGGAGAGAAATTCATGTCGCTGCACGCGCAGTAGCATGTTGCGAATTTCGCTAAACATTGGATGGCTGTTGGATGTTGGGAACAACAACCGTAAATGGCCGGCGTTCACCATTAGCGAGCTACGGTAGGTAAATGAACACTAATCGCCCTTCTTCCGTCAGACTAACCGTATGTATAACAAAGCAGCAGATTATGTAATAGACCGCGAGCCATTTGTAGGCCATGAAATAAAGGTGTATAATAAGCTTGATGATTAAAAATGGAACGTACACCATCAGCTTTCTTTTGTTTTTTTCCACATGCCATTTCGTCATTTTTTGCCATTTTAGGGATTACCGGTTCGAGCACTAAAATCAACACAAGGACTCGTACATGCTTTCTGGTACCCGCGATTAGGGCAGTGTTTTCAAGTGTCTTCAACCAATGTTGTACTTTATATGAGACTACCCAGCGCGTAACACGTACTGGGCCGACAACTGCTAGACGTAAACGCAGAGCCTTGATCTTTTGTCGTCGTGTACTAGATTAGCCTTTGCAAAGCGCTGACCTACCTGTTACAGCAGGTCTAGAAGGCAGGGACTATCCCTACTAACTAGAGCGAATCAAGTTTAGTAGTAACATATAAGAGAGGCAGTCGCACGGACTGTGTTAACCACAGGGGTATTATCCTAAAGTGGTGCTGACAACAGTACTGGCTTCAATTTACTGTTGTAGCCTCGCTGAGGTGCGAGGATCTCGAATAAGGGAAAATCAGACGGGCTTCCGTGTAAGACGTGGCTGTATAAATCACTCTACTGAAGATGCTACAGCAGCTCCACGTGTACCGCAGAACGGCACTAGCTGTGTTGCTTTATTTTAAGTGTGCGTTCGATTTAATCGATTGTTGCATCCTGCTCGAAGTACTTGCTTGACAAGTTGTTACCATGAAATACGTGCGCGATACACGAAAACCACAGGTTGCGTCATGGTCTAGGGTGATTTGACGAATGCGGTTCCAACTACAAGGGTTTTTTGTCGGGGTTGTTCAACTCCACTATTTTGTTCAAGTTCATCGTGGACTCCATCATAGCGGGTTTCCTTGCGGTGCTGACGATTCAGGCGTTGAGGTGATACTTGGTGCAAAGCTAGCTGCTCATGACCATGTGGACGATATTGTCCTAAACATTTACGATGTAGTAGCTGCGCAATTAACGCTGAATGACCAAGCTTGAGTGGTCCCATTGTTTGGCATGCACTTTGCACATTTAAAATGCAACGTGCTGTTACAAGTTTACCAGCCACTTGATGAACTCTTTACCCTTGATGGTGAGAAACTCGAGGTTGTTGCTCACTCCATCTACCTTGGCAGCTGTAACTGCAAAGATGGACACACAGCAACTGGAGTCACTTCACGCATTGCCAAAGCTAGCACTGACTTCGAAACTGCGGCCTCTGTGGTGTCAGGAAACGGGTGCTTCCGTTTGAAAGACCAAGTTTACAAGGCCACTGTGAGAGCCGTTCTACTCTATTGAAGTGCGATATGGCCTCTTTGACGTGCGAACTTGCAGCGCTTTCAAGTGCTTGCTCATCCTCGTCTGCGAACCTTTGCTGGTGTCGCATGATACCAGCATGTCCGCAAAGATTGTATGCGTACGCGGGTGTTGAGCAATGATAACTAAGCTAATTCCTTGAAGCAACCGATAGCACTGAATATGTTGCGTTGGCTTGGGAACGTACCAAGTTTTCCTGGTCATATTTGATGGAAGAGCAGTTTTTTCTGTTTACCAGATGTAGAATAGTGTTAGGCCTGAGGTGGACAAAAATTAACATGGCAGCCAACTCACTGGCGACCCAACTCGCCTCCCAGGCGGAAGTGCATATGACCCGTCTTGTGTTTGGTTTGAGAAGTTACAGAATATGGCTCACAGTCGACAACAGTTGCGTGTTTGGCGTCGCCTTCTAGTCGTACTACTTGTTTCAGTTATGTATTGTACTGAGTTATATGCACGGTGATGGCTAATAATAACGCAGAGCAGTGAAAGTTGCAAGGAAGCTGTCACGCCAATGCCAACTTGTCTTTGCAAGGTAAGAATCTATATGAAACAGTAGGTTGTTTACTAGGTGTAGGCGCCTTGACCCCGAGTATTGGTTAATGGCATTAAGGTTTTACGGTATGTTATTATTATAATTCCTATCGCAGGTCACCGTGTTGGTACAGCAGCAAAGCAAAATTTCAAGTGGCTGCTGCACTGTTGTTGTCGTCGTCGTTGTTGTTGTTGTTGTTAATAAAGAAGATGGGAGGGGCGGCTCTGCGCGAGCGAATAGAGCGCATCGTGGTAACAGCTCACATGGCGTGCGTAGGACATGACCTAGTCACCTCGTTTGGCGAAACCATATACACTTGTTAAAAGGCAGGCCCATATAACCTAGGGCACGATGTCGAACATCAACGTAGCTAACGTAATGTTCCTACCACACATGAGCTTTCCTGCGCAGACAACAATGTTTAAAGATCGAAATCCGACGCAAATCTTTTACGCAGATCCGATAGGACGTGCTACAATACAAAAGGACCGCGAGAACGCAGGCTTTGTGCACTATGTCATACACCGTGAATGAAACGTCATGACCAAGCCACAGGTGCCGCAGAGTAGCAGAAGCTGATCAGGCTTTGGTAGTATGGAGATAAACCACGCTTCCAATAGTGTCGTCAATGGAAACACAGCACACAAGTTAAAGAAAGCTATCTACTTGTTAAAGCTGCACGTCTTCAAGAAGCAGCACTGGAGCGGGTGGATGCCCGTCACTGGGTAGAACGTTGCATTTTGGTGAAGCACAGATCATACCATATTTGGTGTTTGCAATCAACAAGTGGTTTAGAACGATGCATGACCTGTAGGTCGTCAATGAGGAAGGCAATACCATCAGCATAATCTAAGTCATTGGTTCATTTGCCTAGAAATGTTCTGCACCGGAAGCTGGGAGAATTTCTAGAGCGCGTAATAAGCTATATTTAATCGTATATTCGAAGAGAAACTGCAACTTAATGTACCCCTGTCGCACACAGCTGGTAACGGTGAAAATGAGGAGCTTACCGTTAACGCTCCCTCTGCCTGAGACACTATTGCATAAGGCTCAATGTATAGCAGTACGCTTTTCTGGAGCTCCATCCCTTGGCAGACAATGCCATTGAGCAGCCCGGTAAACCAAGTCAAACACAGCTAGGATTGTTAAAAAGCGACAATAATAGGTTGACCATAAAGAGGACGCTGTTCGAGGTGTTGGCGGAGCGTAAACATGTGATCCACACAACCTCTACCGCGGAGAAAACCAACCAGTACCTCAATGGTGTGTAGTTTTCAAATAATTGTTAGCCTGCGCAGTAGGATAAATGATAGCAGTTTGGAGACGATGAGTATTAGACTGATTCCTTCATGATCGGCGCAGGAGTTACGAGCACGCTTTTGAAGATAGATACGATGATCGACTCGCCTCAAGCAAAGGAAACCATTCTTTCACACCAGGTCTTCGGAAACGGAGCCTTTACCTGGTTGACAATTGCCACGCCATGGCACTTAAACAGGTCCGGAGGAAGTTTATCTGAGCCAGCGGCTTAAGATCACCCTAACATGACACAACTCAAGACACTGATTTTCGGTGGGCGGTTCCAGTGAAACCATCGAAGGCGCGCAGTATGACCTACTTGTTTGAAATGGGAAAGCAGGAGGTCAGCTGAATTCAGAGTAGAAGTGCTCAGGCCAGCTGTCCATGTGTTTGCGCTTATTAATGATTGGTGATTCATCCACCACGCAAATAGCTGACGCTAAGTGTTCTGTGGCCAGTAGTCCGAACTATTTGAAAAAGTTTACGAAAATTTCCAGTAAGCTTGCGCTTCTGTATCTGAAGCTCTCTGAGACCACCATGTTTCGCAATCCATATATATATATATCCTTGCGCTTTCCAACACTTGCTTGACTGCGCTTGATAAGTTAATAATAATGATAAGTATGTTTTCTGAATAACTTAAGTGCAAGTGCCTACAAGTTTGATATATTTACGTACACAGGGAACAATGTACCCAACTTAAATAAGGCAGGACAATACACTAATCTCCAGCGTACAGTGCAGATTAGCATTGAAACTATCATATGGCTTAAGCATAAATGCAGTACTTACAGTGGTAATGTGGTGTCTCAAAACGTTTTATCAAAATGTGTGCGGGCGGTTGTAAATTAAACCACTTATCGTTTTGAACGGCTTGATGAACTAACCAAAATTGTTAACCTAAACTTGCAGCTAGTGGGGTAAAACTTTATGATGCAATACAAAGCGTTAAACTTGATCTAAAGGAAGGAAAATATATCTCCTCTTTACCAACAACCTAGCTAACTGGTGCATAAACGTTGCAACTAGACAAACTTTCTTGGGTTGCACTCTCGTAGTAACCAGAGCAGAATTGCTTTACATTTCATGCAAATCAGAAGATGCGTGCTGGTACCATACTCGAGTGTTTCCAGTGACTAAGGTATTGCACACAAAGTGAAAGAGAGTGCTTGCAGTTAGCATTAAATTGATTGTACCAGATTAATCCTGCTTATAATAACGATGGCAGCATAAGTACCTGGATTCAAAGTCTTGAGTTGCTGTGTTCTCCATAATATTGTGCGCCATCATTAAGAGTTCTTTTACTCTGTTAGCCTTCGCAAAATTTTACCAGTTACCTATGATAGATAAAACATGATAACACTGCTCAAGAACACTGGTCAGGTTTGTATATCATTGAAATGTGTGGTTTTAGAAGTGTCAGTGAAGGTTAAAAAATGACTTTAAGCGGAATATACACTGCACAATAAATTATGCTGGGATTTTCCTGTTCATGCCGGTTAACTGCTCAAAAGAATTTCGCCTTAGTCTCCCTAAAAAGTTTTGCAAAGCAGCATCAGAACACCATCTTTTGGTCAACATGACTGCCGCGTGCAGCGTGAGTAGAGCACAAAGCTTTAGGTTTATAATTTGGAATTGCCAGTCAACTTATGAAAATGTGTCAGTTATATTGATCTCCCTACAACAATGACCTCATCACTTGAGTTGGTCTATGGCGTTTTATGTGGTAATTAAAAATGTTATGGTGGGTATTTTGAGAGCTGCCCCGTAAAAATAAGAAGCACAAGCTTGCCTTTTAATCAGTAGATGGCTGATTTGAGTCTGCGTATGGAACCGGGCGATCCTTGAAATATCTCTAGTTGGCATGCGACTGGTTGTAGTTGTGCGGCAGCGAAGGGTCGGTACTGAGTACCGGCGTACTGCTGATGTTTATGCCTTTTTATATTTTGCGCTACACTAAAATGCAACCCAGCTGATAAGGTTTGGGCAGTGTAAACGTGACTGGGCCAAAGCTGACCCAGTAATTATTAATTGACTGATCTTAGGAGTTAATCTTTGCAGTATTCATTTATCCAACCTGACAAAGTGCAGCTACATTAAAGTAAGTTTAAACGCTGACTTCTGTAATTTTTCGAATAGGAAACTGAATGATGCCTGCTCCATCCTTGATATAATTGCACACGACCAAAACTGATATCCTTCGTCATGTCACAGACTATACTAGAACACTACCAAAACTCGTCATAAGAGAAGCCAACAAAATAGAAAAATCACGCGTGACCCAAAACTTTGTCAGATGTAAGCATTGTACATATGATGATAATCTTCACGGAAACAGAGTACATTAGCGTAAGCAATATAAACGGTAACAAGAAAATTTTACATAAGAATACATCTTACAATTTATTTTTAATATATATATGAGAAAGTGATGTCAATTAGTACTGCTACATATATTGACATTTGGTGGTGGCAAACAACCTACCCTACCTAGATCCTTCAAGCACTTGTAGTTTAACGACTTTAGTTACATATTGTGGGCGACATGTACAAAAAGGTCGCACTATCAGCGCAGGTTAAGTCAGTTTCGCTTGATGTAAAAGCTCTGCAGCTGTATTAAGACCTGTAGCTGGATGTCTTTGATCGCAGGTTTGCAAAGAAACTGGGACACGGTGCTACCTTGCTGCATAACATAGGTAATAAGGAATAGCATGGAAACTTTACCGTAGGTTCTCCCCCAACCGGTAATATAAAGAAATAGTGCCCAAAGTATGGCGGTTAACATTCCCATGGATTTAGCCTTTGCCAAGCCTTACCATAGAAAGATTGGCATACTGGATCAAATGCGGTCTAATCTTTAAACGCACGCTGTGCATTCCTACACAATAATTGCAAAACATCATTAAACAAGTAGAATTTGTTAGTCATCCAGTTTGAATTAAAACAAGCCACCAATTTCTTGACGCATCCAGGTACCAACTACTTGCGATGCGAAAGCATAAACCGACCTATTATGTAACATTCCACCTGAGTTTTAATTAGTTTTTACATCTACTTACCTACCGCCTTACATTTTTCTTACATTTAATCAAAAGCGGCTATCATGTTAGCTATAGGTTTAAATATTGTAGAAGAGACAGTAAACAGATAAATGTTCTCTAAAGCGTTAAGCTAAATGTTTGCAATATCTGAAAACAGTAATTTTTTTTAAAGTTATATATTTGCCGTGGATTCAGTAAAAAGATTGTTATTTAAGATAGTTATATTTCTTTGCAAAAGCAAATATGAACAACCAGTAAAATTTCCAGATTAATATAGACAGCCGCATAAATATGAAACGGTTTGGTTCTATTACTATTTTACCTAAAGCACTTAAGAGGATTGGACTAGCAGGCGCTTGCATATTTTACTGTCTTGTCAATGTTCTCTTACTACCAGAAAATTGTATATATTATGTAATCTGGGACCATAAATATCGAAAGACTAATGCCGATACCATAGACAACACAGTCGATGACTACCTGTATGACGAGATAAGATTGCTCGCAGCAACATTGTTAACAATGACAACTCAAATGCTTTTACTGAAGTAAATGTCCAGGCTAAGGTGACTGGAGAATACTTTACGGTTGCTAAAGTCACATCTTCATCGACTTACATCATATGGGTTACTTTGCTAATAGGAAGACAACAAAGTACACAACTTCCAAAGTCTGGTGCATATCTTACGCCGCTGAAATGTTTTTCTTAAATTAAATAATTGATGGTCACTTTCCCAACTACAGAAAGACAAGACGTTAGCACTGCTGGCATGGTATTTACCAATTTAGCTGTAGTCTAATGTATGATACATCGGCCGAACGGACACATTATTTAAATTTAGATAAATGAAACGTGTCACAAATGGCTGCAAGGGGAAATTGCCCAGTCTTTAATATCTCGTATCACGTAAGCAACGGGCTTCATCCATAGGCAAGCAAATACTAACCCATGCAATCTCTTTGTTCCTGCTACAATGTTCAAAACCATGCTGAGGTTTGCTAACAATGGTTTCTACAAGCAGCTGATGGTCTCGCAATCAGCAGAATCAAGCAGCACGTTAAGTGCAAAAACAGCTACAGGAATCTTTACAAGCCCTAGTCTCTCCTAAGCGTAGGGGTATCATATATGTCCTTCACCCTTGTCTCTACATCGTTTCGAGCACACCCTACTTGTAGTATAATATATTTGCTGTTATTAAATTAGGACTGAAAGACAACATAATGTTAACCAATATTAGGGTTCCTCTTCACACTTCGCATAAATACCCACATAATTCACGCTTGCATATTAATTTCAACAAGCAAATGAATAAAGCAGGCTAGTAGTTGTCTAGTTTTTAAAACTAACTTAGTTGATCCAACGTACTAGCAAACCGCATTTTTAAGAGACATCACAAATAATGTATGGCAAAACATCGGCAAAAACAGTCAGCAGCGTTCATTAACTTGCGGAGAAGGCATGTACAACATACTATCAGATAACAAAAGCGCTTTACATTTTTGGTTTTCATAGAAGCTTTTCTGTGTATCTTACCAGTTTTATTGCGGCTCAATCTTTAATGTAACCAGCTTACGTACGGCTAATATGTAGTGCTGATGGTGGTGATGAATCTATAAGTCTACAGCAAGCAGTTTTATGGTTGACCAAATTTCTTACAAGTTTATCTCAGTGGAACGGGTAAATCCAAAATAATGGTCATGTAGCGGCTGCAAATCACTCTATGTTCTGACGGAGAGAAATAATTAGTTTTAAACTATTTAGGAATAAAGGTCCGATATGTCAACAATGCTATATAAACTTAGACACCATATTTAGGCACATTACGATGTTCCTTTCTATTTGCTTTCTTGTCTGTTGTTGATCGAAAGCACGGCTAGCCGTCCATCTCTATAAAGTGGGAATGCATAATGCTTCTGTCTGCAATAGTAGTTGTAAGATAAATATTCTTTATAGTTTTCTTGCTGTTTGTGAAAAGCGCATTAACGTATGAAATTTTCGTGTGTTGAGGGTGCTTGGACTCATTTTTACTCCAACATGATGTCACTAATCAACCAGGTTGTTTCTATTTCTAAAAGTAGTGGTATAACAAGACGTCCACCTTGGATTGACAAACAGTTGAGGTATCTGATGAACAAAAGGCGCAAACCATGGGATCCATTCAAGTGTACACAATCGACGGCCGACTACTTGGCATACAAAACTTTTAGGAACCTTTGTATCCTGAAGAAGCGGGTGAATCACCAAAACTACGAATTTCAATTGGCTGTGCAGTCCAGTTGCTCACCTAAAACGTTCTTCTTATATCTGAAAAGGGGTACCGAAGGTGGTAATGGCATTCAATCTCTGTATTCCAGTAAACATGTCGCCTTACTTTAGGAGGATGCTGCGAAAGCGGATCTCTTAGCTCAACAGTATTCATCCGTTTTTACAAATAAAACCCCGTTTTTGACGTGGTACTTCCTTGCTCATCCTTGCTGGAGCATCTTGAGATCAGTACGGAAACTGTTACTCGATTCCTCCTCCAATTAGATCCGAACACCTCGCCTGGTTTTGGTAGTCTGCACCTACAGTTTCTCAAGACCTTGGCTAAGTACATTGCAGGTCCCAGCTTGTCATGTGTTTCGTTGCTCTATTGGATCCGGGGGCCTTCCATCAGCCTGGAATCTGGGCGTTGTCAAGCCCATATTTAAAGGAGGGAACCACCAAGATCCAGCGAACTATCGTCCCGTTTGCCTAATATCAGTAATGTGTAAAATTATGGAACGGATGCTCAAGGGTGCTCTCAGCCTTTACTTTGACGACCAAAGTGCGATTTCTACTGCTCAGCATGGCTTTCGTAACTTACGCTCGTATACCACCTGTTTGTTAGTCGCCAGATAGAAATAGGCAACTCACTGGATGCGGGCAAACGTATGGACGTTTTCTATGTTGATTTCAGCAAAAGCGTTTGACAAAGTTCCTCGCAAGCGGCTTTTTTTCAAACGTCAAGCAATTGGTGTCTCTGGGAAAGTTTTGTCGTGGATATCGGATTTCCTTTCAGACCAAGTTTTGTGAGTTAATTTCAATGATACTTATTCATCCCCCGTCCTTATCAGCAGTGGCATTCCTCAGGGCTCTGTTCTTGGACTATAGTTGTTCAAATCCTTCATTAACGACCTTCCTGCAACTCTCCGAACCGCATGCTTCATCTATGCTGAAGATGTGAAGTTATGGATAGAGATAACCAGCGCTGAGGATGCTGACCGCCTTCAACATACACTGGATCGGCTGCGCGATTGGTCACTTAAATGGCAGTTGCCTATGCATCGCGATAAATGTTCTGTACTCCCCAACGGTGCTACTGAACCATTCGGTGTTTACCACCTTGGTGGTTATTTGCTTAACAATGTGAAACAGGAAGGTGACCTCGGTGTTATTGCATGCTGTGATCTAAAAAACCACCCAAGATACTTTGAAGAAGGTTGCTGCGGCTAACAGACTACTGTGTTCTATCCGAAGAGCCTTCTCACGATTGACGCCGGAGATCTTCATACTTATCTTTTCCTCCCATGTGCGTCCAATCCTCGAATATGGATTACCCGCAATTCATCCACTTACAAAGCTTGAACATGGCTTGATTGAAAAAGTTCAACGACGCGGTTCTAAGTACATCTGAGTTCGGACACCTGCCAAATCACATCCGTCTCTAGCATTTGAATATGTTCTTCCTGGGATATCGGCGTCGCCGAAGCGATCTGATCTACGCTCGGCTCATTCTGCGAGGCGAGATGGGAAATGAGCTTCAAGGTTTCTTCCAGATGAACACTGTGTTCGACTCGGGGTCACTGCTGGAAACTGTTTAAACCTAGGAGACTTGGTCTTTGCTCTGATTTTACATTATCGACTCGTGTGGTGAACGACTGGAACTGCTTGCCTAATTCCGTCGTCAACGCGCATACAAAGGAATGTTTTAAACGATGGTTGGATTTATACTTCTTGCATTTTCAGGGATCTTGTTTTTTCTTATGTAACTGTGACAATCTAACTTGTTAATTGTCGTTGCGCAAACACCTGCTATGATTGGGAGGTGATGGAGCTGATAAAGCTCGTTCCTTCGGCTTTCTACATTACAATGATCACAATGACAAAACCTACAAACGCGAACTTCTATAGTAGTGTCATGAAATACTTTAAAATAAATTCGAAAGCAATCAACGTTTACTAATTATTATCTATAAAAATAAAACCTTTCCATATGTTACTCACAGATCAAGGATAATAACTACGGTGTCCTCGCAATAAAACATTTCATGTAGCTTGACAATGTTCTCGTGTTGTAGGTTGGCTAGTATATTGGCTTCTCTGTCTATATCAACAAGCACCGTGCCACGATTTTGACCACCTAATGTAGAAGTGGCCAAACGCTGCTTCATAATAAATTTTGCAGCGAATTCCTTTCTTGATCTCTTGTGAATGCACTGATGAACCACTGCAAAATGCCCCCTGCAGCTTGCATTAATAACAGTGCATGTTTACTCTCCAATTTTTTCCCCAATCTCATACTCATCGTCCAAAGAGTTCGTGTTTACATGTGCTTTCTAAAATAACAAAAGATATATGGCTTTCAATGGCTTACTTTGAGTAATCCGACCATTGTATCCACAATCCTCAGGTTAAATAAGTCGACATCGTATTAACCTATACAAAAAGCGCGCTGCGTTAGTTCATTCATTTTACCTACACGAAATTAGATATAAAAACGAAACTACATATAACATAAATTTTTCCTAGATATACAACAAACTAGTTGTGTAAGGTAAATATGAGTAGTTTGTTTTGCATTACGGTTTACTGCTGACTTTGTCTCGGAATGACAGCAAAAGTTTTGTTTATTCTTAACACGTGGGTTATTGTCAATCCCCTGAGGCGAAACATGCTTGTAACGATCTGCACATCCAAGTGTGGCTGACGGAAATGGGTAAAATACGCTAAAAAATAGTTTCACCATGCACTAAATACTGTGGAAAGCTTACCCATTAGAACATCGTCCATCTAACTTCGTGTCAACCAGAAGGCTCGCACTTCGCAGCCTACCGGTTTTTCGTCTCAGGGTGTGCTACCGACGTCTACAGTGACGACTATTAGAGGCTAAATAGCTAAACCCTTTGCCGTGCTCTTCAGTTGGCGTGAATGTACGTTCCGACGCTAAAAGTACCTCACACCCATTTAATCGTCTTTTTGCGACATTTACCTAAGGAGTGTCGAAGTTGGATGGAGAGTGAATGATCGACCGCAATATAGGTCATAACATAGCAGCTTCACTTCTTGTGGGCCAGTAAGCAAGCCAAAGACCCCAGTATTTCGAGTAACACAAGTACGAAGCGTATCAGTGTGTTAAAGAACATGCAGTCTGATAAATTAGACTGGATTTCCCCGGTAATTATTTTAGTGATGGCATTTCAAACGCAATAGGTCAGCTCAATATAATGGCAACTGTTAGATTGAATAATTGTTGGGTAGCTGCAACCAAGTATTCCTACATAGTTCATTCCAAACCTGTTTGTATTGATAATTTCGTATCTTATTTAATGCGGGGAATGTAGAAGCCAAGTGGTTAAGTGACTAAAAGATACCAGGGTATTTGTTGCAAGCATACTAACTTTTACGAATTTTCCGTGTTATGGATAGTAGCCGTGAGGTAAATATATGTGGATTAGTAATATGGGGTTAATCAGTACCAACGCCGTTGGAATTGTCCATAATTTACTGCTGCTCCAATTTGAACATCCATATTTACCGTTTTGCAAGCTAGGACCTATCAGCGTTGTAGTTTAATTAGTATTTCAAAAAGGGCAAGAGCAATAGCAGTAGCCCAGGGTTGTTCCTTTTCTAAGTGTGTTGTTAGTCTAGAATAAAATTTTGCACAGCCACGTTTCCTTTGAATTTGAAACGGTCGGTACGTATCATCCCACTGCGGATTCCCTGAACTATAAGCCCCTAATTTGATCGTCAGTGGAGCTAGCAGCAAAGTGGAATGCAATAAAACAGAATTAATATATTAAGTAGGAAATCTAAGCATTGATATTCACCTGATGGGAAATACACGCAGCTCAAATCCAGGCACTCTATATAGTTGCTTCAGCCTCCTTAAACAAATAAAAGTTTAACTCAAGTTAAATAAATAAATAAATAAATAGTATATTCTCTGTAAGGTCCTAAACACACTACGATAGGCATGAAAATAATTATACGGGCGTAGATGTTTGTCAAACACACGAGTCACTGAAACGCCTGGGAAATTTGTGCGCTACACAAGGCGAAGTGCGGAACCAAATGAGAAACCCAGATTTTGTGTTAAACAGGAACAAAGTGTGCGGCACACAGTTGCAAAAAGTGGCGTCCGTGCGCGAAGTGATGCAGGCAGCAGTAAAGTCAATTGTGAATAGCTATCCATGGTGGAGATAGGTTTCGTTCCCAGGAAACTTTTAAACCATTATATAGTCTCTCATTGAGTTTCTATTATCAGTATGCCCATTCTTGAATAGTTTCGAATAACTTCATTATCCAACGTGTGGATTATTGTCACCACCCGAGGAGTCCAGTGCTCGTGGGTTTCAATAAATCGCAGTACATAAATAAATAAAACTTATTTTCTTGACAAGACGAGGTACGCCTTTATAGGCATGAGCAGTTTGACATAACAAAGCGTGAACAAGTAGGTGCCATAATGCGGTATTTTTCTAATGCAGTGCATGCTTGTGCGGCGGGGTAGGTAAGTATGTATTGTGTGTAAGTAGCTGTGTAGTTTGTGCGGCTCTGTGCTAGAATGTTGTATAGCGGGAGACTTTAACGTGCATGATATATAAACACAGGCAACCGAAGGTATGCAGTTAAAGTCTGCCTGCAAGAGCTTATTGCTAGCCACCCTCTTTACAAGCACGTAACCTCTCTCACCAGATTTCCAACTTCTAACAAGCCGTCGATACTGAATCTTATGCTCACTGACGAAGAACTAATGGTTGATGGGATAGTTACAAGCACACCACTGGGTCGTAGTGAGCATCTTACCCTACTCTTTGACGATATATTCTATGCGGAGTACCCTGAAAATGAGGAGGATAAAGTGCATACTCTCACACACTACAATGTGTTTTCTATGCTTTTTAAGGATACATCTTGGGCTTTCTTAACCGAACGCCCCCAGGTGTTGCCTGGGAAACGTTTACAATGACGTTTAGTACACTGGTAGCGCACGCATCAGAGCAGAATTCCTTCCAACCCAAAAACAAGCGTAATTTATTGCTTAGGAGCAGAACACGTAAATGTATGTCCCGGAGGGATTTGGTATGGCGCGATCACCAGGACTGCCCGAATGCCGAAACCTGGACTGCATACGTGACACATCGTAACTTCTATGTGTAACTGATCCGCGAAGACAAGGTCACTCATCAGCGGGGGTTAATGAAGCGATTCTGCACGAACCGCAAACTCCTGTACAGGCACGTTAACGGCCCTCGAAAGGCTAAGCGTATGGTTCCAGCACTTGTCACGGCTAATGGGTTCACGCGATCAGGAATGGAAGCAGCTGACCTCCTACAGCTTTATTACCCTCAGGCTTTCTAGCAGGTAACGAGCACAAACACTCTCCGCATTTCTAATGCTCACCCATCTGGTTTAGAATACATCACCTTCACTGCGGAAGCTGTGTTGAAGAAATTTTTATCCTTGCGTATCCACAGTTCTCCAGGAGCTGACAACCTCCGACCAAAGGCTCTATAGGCGGTAGCTAGTGATCTAGCAGCACCACTGGCTGTTTTCTATCAGCGATGTCTAGAGAAGAACCGTATTCCACCCGTATGGAAGCGAGGGACCATCACTCCTATCCATAAAGGAGGTAGCCGCACTTATCCTGCCAACTACCATCCAATAACAATACTTCCGGTAATATCCAAAGTGATGGAATCAACCATAGCAGATGCGCTAATGGAATACTTGGAAAGCCACAATTTAATAGCCCCAGCGCAACCTGGCTTGCGGCAAGGGCATTCGTGTATTACTAACCTATTAATTGCACTTACTAGCTGGACTGAAGCTGTTGATAATGGAATGGGTGTCGATGCCATCCACCTATCCTTTTCAAAGCGCTTGGTGGCTTAAACCGTCGCATTCTCCTTCAGAAGCTTCAAAATTACGGCGCCGGCGACCTACTCCCGAGTTGGATTGACCATTTTCTATAAGAACGACGGCTAGTGGTTAGAGTCTGAGAATCATTTTCTCATGCAATCGATGTGGCGTGTGGAGTACCACAAGGCTCGGTGCTTGGACCTCGTCTATTCTTGGTGTTCATTAACGATTTGGCAAAGTCAGTTACTGCCGATTTCTTATTGTTTGCTGATGTTATCACAATATCGCGAAGGATCAGAGGACCGGACAGCCACGAACGGCTCCAGTGCGATCTTAACACAGTGCCGAACTAGTCAGTTCAAAACGCCCTACCGTTCAACGTAGACAAATGTCGCGTTGTACAATTACGCCATAGACATAACTACAGGTATTCACTTGGGATAAACGGATTGCAGAATAGCTCACAGGAACTTGACCTTGGTGTGCTCGTACAGAGCGACCTCAACTGTTCAAAACAGGCTGAGGTAGCTGCCAAAAGAGGCAACAAGCACGTCGGCATGCTGCGAAGGGCATTCGGGAGATTTGACCCATCAATCTTCCCAATGATGCACAATTCCTACGTGCGCCCGCATGTTGAGTACGCAATCCAAGCTTGGCAACCTTGGTTGAAACGCGACCTAGAACCGGTAGAGGCACCACAACGGAGAGCAACAAAGAACGTGAAGGGCCTGCGGTATCAATCTTACCACCGAAGGCTGAAGTTGCTGGGGATTTTCAGCGGACGTTATCGAAGGCTGCACGGCGATCTCATATTAGCGTAGCAGATATTGAGTGACCCCAACCACGTATGCCGCCATTTGCTGAAACTTAGCCACAACACGCAGCTTAGGTGTAACTGCTTAAAAATGAAGGAACAATATAGCCGTCTAGAGTGTCGACTGAATTACTTTTTCCTTCGGGTTTGTAAACCCTGGAACGCACTCCCAGACTCAGTTGTATCCTCTCCCAATTTGGATGTTTTCAAAAACGAGTAGATGTTGCTCTTAGCTCTCAAAAATTTGTTACCTAAACTCCCCTAATCTGGATTACGCTGAGCATGCGTTTCAACCGGATTTATGTAACAAATGGACCTAAGTGAGCGACCATATTTTACTTCTCTCACGTCTTATCTCAACGAGCACTGCGCCCCAGTGTCTTTCTGAACGTTTACGCTCGATAATTTTTTTAATTTTACGCTGCTGTTACTTATCAAACTATTCATCTCGACAGACGTTCGACAGTTGACCCAGACACATGGTGATTTAATCATATTCACCGCAACCAACCTACGGGACGAGTTATGCACTTGATTTTATCCCTGATAAATCATTGTTCATATCGTTAGCAGTGGGTGGGCAAAAGCTTGGTGTCCGTGGGTTGAGAGGGCTTATCCGGATATCCACGCCGCAGTGACTTTATTTTGTGGCGATTCAAGACCGCAACACCACAGCGTCGTTAAGTAGACATTTGTGGCTTATTGTAGATGGAACGATTGCCAGGCGAAAACCCACCACGTCCTGGAACACTGCCGCAGAGCTATATGCTAGGGTGGGATAAACCTGGTTCACCCAGCTGGCACCACGAGGAGGTTGTTTGGCTAGCCAGCCAGCCGGAACTTGACCGCATAATAATAACGAAATAAGTAAATAAATAGTTTATTCTGGAATTTATCGAGGCACACCAACTCAGGCAAACGCAAACTTTACAGACAAATGCGTTACGCAATGGACACGTTGCTATGTGGGTAATCGGCAGTAAGCCGAAAGTTGTATAGGCTGCGGAAATTGTAAAGTAAGCCCGAGGAAAAAAGTCTTCAAGGAATGACGACAGTTTGAGATTAAGTTTGCGCAGTACAGACAGTCAGGGCACTATAAGTATTGTGAAAGTGGTAGACGTAGACGAAGTGTAACTTGGTCTTGTATGTGTCAAGAAAGTTTTGAAATATGACTCTAGTAGACTAGTCAGTATGTAATTGTGGACAGTGAGCTTATTCAGTGGCGAGCCACATTCGCCACGTCACAGTGTAGTTAACCGGATATTTGTGGCTCTTTATAGGGTGAAAGCTGACCCCGCGGAAACCCACGGCCTGGAACATTGCCTTAACTTCTGTTGTGCGCTAATGTACAACTGGCAAATCAGCTTGCCGACTGATTTCACATTCGGTTATTCGCAGTAAATTGGCTTCCAATTTCTTTGGTTAGATCATCAGGTAGCTTTGTCAGGACCGCCATAACCGCTGAGGCCACTCGAGGATGGGATTCAAGAAGCGTCGTCACGTTGAGGGTCCAGGTGAGTAAAATTTCAGAGTCTGTTGTGTTTGGATATTTCAGGATATGCACAGCTATTTGAGGTGTGAAGTCCAGCTATCATTGCGGAACAACGGTGGTGGTACTGAGTGCATTTGAATCCTTTTGGTGTACAACCATGTTCATTTTAGGTCCATGTTGGTTATTATGTCCTGTCCCGATCGAAAAGGTTGCTCTTTAGTCAACTCCAAGAGCCCCAAGACGTTCCGGGCCTCGGGAAAAAGGGAAAGTGAGAGACAACCAAGACCGAAAAGTACAGGCGCGAAAACAAACTTTGTTAAATTCCTATGTTACGACCTTTAACGTGGAGGCCAAAATATGTACAATGTGCAATGTTGATTTTTCTAAAAGTATCTTTTGAACGTTCTGCGAAATGCAGTTGCCGTTAGCTAGATTGCTACCAACTACCTGGAGAAAATTGCGTGACGCCAGTAGGCAAAGCTGCGCTGTATTAGTTTTCTAGGACACAACCATCACGTTGGAATGGAGAAAGAAGAGTTCATAGGCTGAAGGCGGTTGAATGGTGGATTAACAGCTGGTATTCAGCCTAATTCGATAGGAAGCGCAGAATAAGTAAGTGGAGATGTAAATAGCTTACGACCAGAGAGACTCAAAGGTCAATTGGTGGTAAAGCAGGGGAAAGCTAGGACACAGGCAAGAAATAAAGATATTCGGGGGTCTGGACCGGAAAACGACACAAAGGTACTAAGCGAAAAGTGTTATGTCCGACTGAGCTGGTAAAAGCCAGTGAGAGCTACATGCTTAATGAGCAAGTGCCCAAACCTTAAAAGGATTGTGTAAATAGCCGCGGTGCTGACTAGATGAGAAAGGATTGACCAATAAAAGCAAACTAATAAAAATCAACTAGGGGAGGAAACGTGCGGAACGAGCGCCTACATAAGGGTTGCTGAGGAAGTCGCCAGAATTAAGACAAACAAATAAATAAATAGTTTATTCTCGAAATTGTCGAGACACACCAAACCAGGCATGATCAACCTTTACATGCAATTATGTTTCGCAACAAACACGTTGCTATGCGTGTAAGCGGCAGTAAGCCGAAAGTTGTACGGGCTGCGGAAATTGTAAAAGTAATCAAGACGAATAAAGTCGTCAATAAAAGACGATACTTTGGGTTCTAGCGTGCGTAGTGTAGACGGTCAGGGCACGATATGAGTAGTGAAAACGCTACACGTAGGCAGGGAGTATCTTATACTTGAACATGTCAGGAAAATAGGTAATTATGCTTCTAGTCGACTTGCGGGTAGGTAGTAATAGGCAGTGACGTTATACAGTGACGAGTCACACCCATCACGTCGCAGTGTTGTTAAACGGACCTTTGGGGTTTTTTATAGGGAGAACGCTTGTTAGGCGAAAAAGTGCCACGTCCTGGAACATTGTCACAAATCCGTTTGTAAACTAATGTACAACTGGCAGAGCAGCTTGCCGACTGATTTCACCCTCGGTTATCCGCAGTCAATTGACTTCCAACTTCCTCTGTAACTTGATCAGGTATCTTTGGTCAGGGCAGCCATAATGGCTGAGACTATTGGAGGGTGTGAGCTTCACGAAGATTCGTCTCAGTGGTTGGCCAGGTGAGCAAAACGTCAGTTTCTTACGTCTGGATTTTTCAGGTTTATGTATACTTTTCAGGAGTGTAAAGGCCTCGTGCCCAGCTATCGTTACTGTACACCGGTCGTGATTGTGAGTGCATTTGAATCCCTTTGGTGTACAGCCATGTTCTTTGTAGGTCCCTGTGGGTTACTATGTCCTGTCCCGGGCACAAACGATTTCTCTGTCTAGTCTAGATCCCCAAGAAGTTCCGGACCTCATAGAAAACGGAAGGTGAAAGACAACCAAGGCTGCGAAGTACAGGCGTTAAAACGGACATGGCTAAAGTCCTATGTTATAACATTTACTGGAGACAAATGGTGTACAAGGTGCAACAGTGATTGTTCTGAAAGTGCCCTTTGAATGTTCTACGAAAGCAATGGCCTTATAGGTTGGTTGCTACTATCTACATGGAATACAGAACGTTGCGCCATTAAACAACTAACGCAGTATCGGTTTGTATGATGTAACTATTGTGTGGGAAGACAGAAAGCAGCGTTCAAATACCAGCGGCGTTTGAATGGTGGATGCACAGCTGGTAGCCAGCCTACTTCCATGGGGAGCGCAGAATAAGTAAATGAAAGTGTAAATGGCTTGCGTCGTAATGGATGGTAAGGTCAATTGGTGGTAGGTCAGCGGATAGATAGGACTCAAGCGCTGAGCAAAATTCTTCTGGGATCAAGACAAAAAGACGACACGAAGGTACTAAGAGTATAGTGCCATGGCCAACTGAAATGGGAAAAGGCTGCGAGAAAGTTTACCTCCTACATAAGTAAATGTCAAAATCTTTCCTGCATAAACGGACACAGAACACTCGATGAGAAAGGACTGATCGATAGAAGTGAAGTAATAATGGTCAGTTAAAGAAAAGTGAACGTGCAGAACAAATGTATACGTAGCGTCGCGCAGTGAAACGAATTATTCTAGGGTGTTAAGAAACTGGTACTAGAGTATGCCGACAAACGAAAAGCCAGTGAGCCTGTTGGACTCATACATGGGAAAGTGACGCAAACCTAACAGCGAGTAGTGCTAAATGAACACCCAGAAATGAGTAGCTAACGGGTGTCTGTGTGCCGACCATTTGAGAGGAGTGAGGAACCAAAAAGCTAAGAAAGGTTAATTGACAGAAGAACAGCGAAAAGCCGGAATACAAGCGTACATTAAGGGTGCTGAGAATATCAGAACATGAAACATAAGCGCAACAACTAGGGTGCTAAGATAATAGTACCAACTTGGATAGAGCCAGGAAATGCCAGCCCGAGAGCTAGAGGATTTAGATAAAAAAGTATAAGCCAATACAGAGAGTAAGGGATAAATGCACACCTAGAAATGTGAAGCAAAGCAGCGGCTTTGGCTGGATACATGGATATGCTTTCACGACAGAAGAAAGGTTTTGTGATGGAAGGATTGCAAACAAGAGCAGCTCAAGAATACAATAAGGTTTTTAAATAGTTCAGAGCTTCATGGACTAAGACGAATCAACACACAACTAATCAAAGCATACTGGGGCGCTAATGGGATATAACTAAGCAAGACCGAGCCAGGAGAAGCCATTGAGAGAGTTGTACTACAGGTAATTTGGTGTCGTAGACGAGTAAGTGACAGCTGAGAATCTAGCAAGGAGCAGCCGTACACTGACCAGATGAGGCAAGAAAGGTTGAATAAGGAAAGTACAGCAGACAGGAAGAATGCAAACACATTATTTTACTGTGGGAGTCACATCATATAAGGTTGAATCATGGCGGTGCGTAGGTACACAATACATGCTAGAGTGTTGGGATGATACTACTGTGGATAGAGCCAGGGAAGCTAGTCCAAGCGCTGGACGCTTGCAGGTGAAAAAGTCGAAGACCTTACAACAATTAAGCGGCATGAGAACGTCTAGAACAGAGAGGATAATTAGCGGCTGTGCCCTGACTTGATGAGTTAGGATAGAATACTAGGAGAAAGCTGAAAAGGTTAAGCGAAAGAAGGATATTAAACAGGCAGAATGCGTGCATACATTAAGTTTACTAAAGACGTCGCACCATGTGAGTCAGAGGCGCGCAGATACTAAGTACTGTTAGGGTGCTAAGATTTTAGTGCTAAGGTGGACTTAGCCGAAAAATGCGAGTGAAAGCTCCAGACTCCTACCTGATAGGGTATCACAGAGGTTGTAGGGAGCGACGGATAAATAAACGTTTAGGAAGGAGAGGCTATGGAGCAACTGTGCGTCGACCACATGAGTTATGTTTGTTTCACAGAAGAGAGCTAAGAAAATCTTCATGAAGAAAGGAGAGCGAACGGATGAAGCGCAATCATACGAGATTGTTGTTAAAAAGTTCAGAGCATAGCGGCTAAAACACAGCAACGCTTAGATAATCAAATGCTGCTAGGGTGTTATTGGGATATTACAAAGTAGCTGGAGCTGGGAAAAGCGTTTGGGAGAGCTGAACCGCAATTAATTATGTGTTACGGACAGGTAAGTGACAGCTGGGCATCTATCAAAGAGCGGCAGTGCGTTGACTTGGTGAGATAAGGAAGTCACTAGGAGAGAGCTAAACAAGGTTGAATGAAGAAGGAAAGCAGACAGGAAGATTGAAAGCATGCAGTAAGTTGATTGTGGGAGTCACAGCACCTGAAGAGAACTGAAAATGATTGAATGAATAATGGACCGAAAGCAGGAAAAATGCATACAATGGTAGACAGAGCCGGAGAAGTAGATGAGAGAAGTTGACTACAATATAAGTATGTATCTTAGACGTTGCAGCAGGTAATGGTTAAATGAACGTCTAACAAAGGGGTCTGGGGAGTGGCTGTAGGCAGAAATCAAAAGATATGCTTGACTGCCACAGCGCAGCGTCGTGCAGAGAAACGTGTCATTATAAGGTGTTAACGCTATGGTAGTTAGGTAGGCTAATCCAGGAAACGTCAGTGAGTATTTTGAACTCCTACATAAGCAAGTGTCGCAGACATAGCAGCGAGTAAGTGATAAATGAAGACCTAGAAATGAGAGGTTACCGACAGTTATTGTGCTGACCAGATACGAGGATTGCTGAACTAAAACGCAAAGAATGGATAATTAACAAAAGGCTGCGAATGGACGGAATACAAGCGTACATCAACGTTGCTGGGGATATCAGAGCATGAGGATTAGGCGCAGCAGCGCGCAGCAAAACAAGTCATGCTAGTGTGCTAAGCTAATAGTGACAAGCTGGATACAGTCAGGGCATGCCAGTCCGAAGCTTGCAGGTAAAAGTTGGAGGATGTTACAACGAATAAGAAGCAAGGGAATAGCTAGCAATGTGCGGCAAACTAGCGAATGTGCGCTGACCATATGAGTTAGGGTTGCATGAAAGCAGAAAGCTAAGAAAGGCTTCAAATTTAAGGAGAGCGAACGGTATACGCGCATGCACACTACAAGCTTGTTAACTAATTGAGAGTATAAGAGGCTATGAAGCAGCAACGCACAGATTATCAGATTATACGAGGTTGTTAAGGAAATATTACTAAGATAGACTAAGCCGGGAAAAGTAAGTGAAAGGTCTGGGCTGAAATGTATATAGGTAAATAAATAAATAAATATTTATTCAAAGACGAGTACGGGATAGCTGAGCATCTAGCAAGGAGCGGCAGTGCGTTGACTTGGTGAGATAAGGAAGTCACTAGGAGAGAGCTAAACAAGGTTGAATTAAGCAGGAAAGCAGACAGGACGATTGAAAGCATGCAGTAAGTTGATTGTGGGAGTCACAGCACCTGAAGAGAACTGAAAATGATTGAATGAATAATGGACCGAAAGCAGGAAAAATGCATACAATGGTAGACAGAGCCGGAGAAGTAGATGAGAGAAGTTGACTACAATATAAGTATGTATCTTAGACGTTGCAGCAGGTAATGGTTAAATGAACGTCTAACAAAGGGGTCTGGGGAGTGGCTGTAGGCAGAAATCAAAAGATATGCTTGACTGCCACAGCGCAGCGTCGTGCAGAGAAACGTGTCATTATAAGGTGTTAACGCTATGGTAGTTAGGTAGGCTAATCCAGGAAACGTCAGTGAGTATTTTGAACTCCTACATAAGCAAGTGTCGCAGACATAGCAGCGAGTAAGTGATAAATGAAGACCTAGAAATGAGAGGTTACCGACAGTTATTGTGCTGACCAGATACGAGGATTGCTGAACTAAAACGCAAAGAATGGATAATTAACAAAAGGCTGCGAATGGACGGAATACAAGCGTACATCAACGTTGCTGGGGATATCAGAGCATGAGGATTAGGCGCAGCAGCGCGCAGCAAAACAAGTCATGCTAGTGTGCTAAGCTAATAGTGACAAGCTGGATAAAGTCAGGGCATGCTAGTCCGAAGCTTGCAGGTAAAAGTTGGAGGATGTTACAACGAATAAGAAGCAAGGGAATAGCTAGCAATGTGCGGCAAACTAGCGAATGTGCGCTGACCATATGAGTTAGGGTTGCATGAAAGCAGAAAGCTAAGAAAGGCTTCAAATTTAAGGAGAGCGAACGGTATACGCGCATGCACACTACAAGCTTGTTAACTAATTGAGAGTATAAGAGGCTATGAAGCAGCAACGCACAGATTATCAGATTATACGAGGTTGTTAAGGAAATATTACTAAGATAGACTAAGCCGGGAAAAGTAAGTGAAAGGTCTGGGCTGAAATGTATATAGGTAAATAAATAAATAAATATTTATTCACAGACGAGTACGGGATAGCTGAGCATCTAGCAAGGAGCGGCTTTGCGCTGATGTGATGAGATAAGGAGGGGCGCAAGAATAAAGCCAAAATGGATGAATGAAGAAAGGACAGCAAACAGGAAGGTAGCACGCGTGTATTAAGTTTGCTGTGGGAGTCACATTATAGGGGGCAGTAGTGCGGCGACGTGTATGTTCAAACATGCTAGGGTGCTGGGATAATTCTGTCGTAGATAGAGCCAGGAAAAGCCAGGCCGTGAGCTAAACGCTTGCAAGTGGAAATGTCGGAGACGTCACAACGCGTAAGAGATAGATGAACGCCTATAATAGAGGCTAAGGTGTGTCTGTGCGCTGACCTGATGTGTTAAGTATGGTTGCCAGAAGAAAGTTAAAAAGTTTAAAGGAAGCAAAAACGGCAAACAGGTAGTATGCTTGCATACATTAAGTTTACGAAGGACATCGCAGTATATGAGGCAGAAGCGAAGCGGCGCGCAGCTACTGAAGTCATGGTATGGTGCCCAGAGAGTAGTGCCAAGGTATACTGAGCCGGAAATCGCCAGTGAAATATCCGGACTCCTACATGAGCAAGTGTCACAGACGTTTCAGCGAGCAATGGATAAATGAACGTTTAGGAACTAGACACTGTGCGCAGACTATATGGGTTATGTTTGATCAACAGAAGAGAGCTAAAATGTTTCCATGATGAAAGGAGAGCGAAGGATATAAGCGCAAGCATACACTAAGGTTGTTAAACAGTTCAGAGCATAAGAGGCTATGACGCAGCAACGCGCAGCTTATCAGATCATGCTAGGGTGCCAGCAGCATATTACTGAGGTTACCTGAGCCGGAAAAACCAGTGATCGAGCTAACCTACCATATAAGTGTGTCGCAGACGAGTACGGAATAGCTGAGCATATAGCAAGGAGCGGCTTGCACTGACTTGATGAGATAAGGAAGGTAACCAGTCGAGAGCTAAAAAAGGTTAAATGGAGAAAGAGTAGGAAACAGGAAAAATGCAAGCTAAGACAGATTGCGCTAGGGAAAGCCAGTGAGAAGCGTAGACTACAAAATAAGTAGGTGTCATAAGCATTGCAGAGGATAATGGTGTCAAGTGTGAGCTGATGAGAAATACGTTTAAATGTGTTCAGGTCCATGTCCCCACAGTTCGTCTTCAAGTCAGTTAATGGTTAACCGAGTAGAAACATGAGTGACGATAACTAATAAGTAATGATAGGCATTGGCTTGCATTATCGGATGCCCGTACGGTGTGTGAAAGCCTATTCCGCGCCTACGCGTATCTGTAGCGACAGAACTTGCACGCGTACTACCTTGGCTTTTGACAGGATAAGCTAGCGGGGTCGATTACGAAGAGGATAATAAATGTAGCCCAATGATATGCATGACGTTAGTGAGCTCGCAAGAGGTTTGCTGATGAGCAGCTATAGGAGGACGAGGATAGTTTTCATGCTGCGCAGCCATAAAGGCTCCAGCGCGTGTTCGGTGCACCGACCACAAAACTTGAGTGTAGTATGGTCCAGAAGAGGTTTGCTGAACCATTGCTGGACCTTTTCACTGGCAAGTCTGTCGCATTTTCTGTAGTCAATAAACACAATGGTTCAGTATTCTAGCAGAGGTCGGGCGCAGGTTTTGTATAGAGCAAGTCTAGAGTCTTGCAGTGCCATGGATTTAAATATGTAGCTTATGACGGAGCGTGCATTTGCTGAGCAAGGGCACACTTGTTTTGCAAACTTCAAAGAACTAGTGCAATGTACGCCTAAGCCTCGAACTGTAGGGCTATTACCAAGCGGTGCGCCTTGAAGCGCTAACGCCTCAAGCGGAACGTTGCATCGCTATGAGAGGACGTTACCTTTCGCCGTTGAGAACGCCAGATTCCAGGTGTCGCACCAGGCCTCCAGAGCCCTAGGATCACTTTGAATCTGGGAAAGACCGGCTTGCTTAAGCTACTTTATACGCTCAGCAGTAGAAATAAAGGGGCAGGGGAGGCTGGGTGCGAGGTCAAATACTCGCTAGGTCCCACAAAGTGGGATGTAAAGTACCATCAGATAATGAGTAAAATTATCGGGGAACAAATTCTGTAAAAGTGCTTCCGTATTCCGGGAGGGGCGAACCGGTATCCAACATATTATACTAGGACGAAGGACAATGTATTCCAATGAATAGCGCTGCCAGCTCATTGTGCAAAAGTTGGCCAAGGATTTGTCGGCAATTCGTCGGTTTAGAATGCTAAGATACAACTCACAGGCGGAAGCCGGTAGGTTATTGCACCCAAAGTATTGCTTTAATGGTGGGACTATTTCCCAGGAAGGAAGAGAATAAATTCTCTAAGTGGATCCACAAAGGTGATGAATGACTACAGGGAGCAGCTAAAAGTCGTAGTCATAAATATGGGAGTATGCTTTTGGTAAGCAGATTACGGGTGTCTTTCTACAATTCAGGTAGTCGATCCTACAGAAACCTCGGATAAAGTGGTCTAAGCCGTTTAGGGATTGTTCCAGTTATGTAGTTCCTTCTTCGTAACGTAACCAAATTTATGCTATTTAGGATAACATGAACAGTGATGTAAAAGAATGATTCAAGTAATACTTGCTTTTTTCTTGTCCACCACGAAAGTATAATAAATAAGGCAGCACACAAAATGTGGAGCAGTGGATAACAAAGGTTAACCTAGAGACGAGGACAATTGAAGTGGTGGTGTCATTTTATTTATGAGTTCCTGCACAAACATTGGTCGGCGGCACATGTATCCGCGGTTGCCTGGCCCTGTGGACAGCCACAGGACACCTGTGCTTACGTAGGGACCATGGGTGGCTCGCGCAGCACTACGCAGAGCTACAACCACACACCACATATCCAGTGTAAACAGGAAGGAATCGGACCGAGAGGCTTGTGAGTGGGACTCAGATTACAACAACCGAGACAGCCCACACTTCTTCACAGGCAAAACAAGCACGTTGATTGTGGGAATCAAACACACACACAAAGCGGTGGCTGGACCTAATCCGCTCTACACTGAGTGCCTGGAACCACGCTTTGAGTCCATGACGGCCAAATGAGCAGTGAACCTCGTCCCCGGCAGCAACGACCAACTGTCTCCTAGAGCCAGTATGGAAGGGATAGTGAGTAATAGACAGGTATGCATCTTGTCAACATGCACACCAAACGCAACCACACCGGGGATATCAAGCCAAAGCCAAGCACTAGAATCAGTAACTGAACATAAAATTAGCTCCTGATAACGCATACAGATACGGCGGCATAACGCTTCAATTAATGTGCGCACAAATAAATGGCTTACGAACGAATACTCATAAAGTTCCAGAGGTCAGAAGATATATCTTAAGAAAATGCTACACAAGCAACTGGTTATCGAAAGTACCCACAGTTAGCTTCAGCGACGTGTGCATGTTTATGGAAGAGCATACAGGTAGACATAAATATGAGAAAGGAAAGCCTTCGGAAAAAATTGAAAAAACCCAACATTGGAAATAAAGAGCCTCAGCAGGCGAGCAAGCAGTTGGTAAAAGAAATAGAGCGTACCTACAAAGACTGCGCTGCTTTTGCCTACGTTTTCTGAAGGACCCGTTGTCGCTTCGGTGGTGGTCCAGATTGACCTCGCTCAAGGCTCACTAGTCCTGCCTGCCTCAGGCACTCCTGACCGCATTTGCTTCAGCACCTTTTGATTGATGTGGTTAGGGTACACCCCTTTGACGCCTATCTCTTCCGCACCGGTCGCTTCTTCTCTGCAGGCATAAAGACTTGCTCTTGTATATCTGCAACTACCTTAGTGATCAAATCGCGTCAAGCACGCTGCCAAACCATCTTTGCCTTCAGTGACCAGCAATCGGGATCAGAACGCGTGGGGCTCAAACTGATAATGTCCTGGTACCAAAGATTCGGTACCCTTACACTCCGCTTAACAACAAGCACTTTAGCATGGAGTGGACTGCATGCATTCCACTTCGAAGCAACTCATCCGTGTGCGCAACACTGTCACACAAACCGATGCGCAGAATTCGTCACAAACCCTGTGCTTTTAACCGCACAATGTACCGCACATCCTGCGGTACATCGTCCAAGGTCTACTGCCCTATATTAGAACGGACAGCAACATAGATTTGCTCATAGGCAGTTTCGTGCCAACAGTAAGCAGTCGGTTGTGCCCCACTCGGAAGCCTAGTTTACCAACTCATACCGTTGCCTTCGAGACGCGGATACGAAGATCCTGTCATGCTGCAGGTCAGACAAAAGCAGTCCCAAGGTAGCTAAAGCAAAAGGCGGGTTAAAATACTAAATCGCAAAGAATGATTCGCGGTAACATTGTGGATTGCACATTTGTACCAGGCCGATAAGGACAGGCAGTTTTGTTTGTGCTGCCAGTGAGCCCGAATGTGGCCGCTTGCAAAGCCAGACCACTTGTACTGCGCTGTAACACAACTGCGCTCTGTGCAAACAACGCACAGTCGTCAGCAAACGCAAACCACTGATAGCTGTATCACCTACTAGGTTTCTCGCAGCAAAAGACGAATATTCAGCACCTCACAAATAATACGTTGCTTCCCAAAACACCGGAAGCACAAGCCGCATCCAAACCACCAGACATTATTGCACGGTGAAATATCAAACAGGGCAGGAGCGAAGACACAGGCTTACATCCCATCAGTGAGAACGGAAAAGTCCTCCGAGGTCTCTACCCTCAGTTTCACCCTCACCCGCGTACCACTACGCAGACATGCAAGTAACTTACATAATTACGCGGGCAACCAAAGTTACCAAACACGTCACAATGCCAGAAGGTACACCGTATCAACTGCCTTGGCAGACTCAACAAAAACGAGTACCACCGCGAGTGTCGTTATCTGCACTTCTCCTGCAACTAACGAGCCGCAGACACGATACCTATATTGTTGCGACCCTATCAGAATCCACACTGCTCTTCGCAAGTTTAGCTTCCACAACCTGACTGTCGAGGCAATTGAGCAGGAGGCGGGCAATCACCATTTCCGCACACCTCAACAAGTTGATGCCACGATAATTCGTGCAAACTGGCTTACTCCCTTGCCCTTGTGCAGTGGTAGCACAAGGGCTTCCATCAGCTCAGCAGTCACCTCCTCCTCAGTCCCTACGCTTTGCACTAAGTGGCGAAGCGCAGTCAGCAGCGCCGGTCCGCCCTGCCTCACTACTTCAGGCAGAATCCCGTCGAGACCATCACATTTGCCATTTCGCAGCTGAGCAAATGCTCACTGTGTCTCATCCAGTATTGGCGAGTCCGCAAGACTAATCTTCACATCGTGCTGCATTTAACCGTTCAATGTAGGCCAGCCGATCTTTGAGCGGTGGTTCAAGAGACAGTCAAAGTATTTTTGCCAGATCTGCTCTTCGCTCGAATGTGCTGTACCCGGGAACGAGGTCCGTATTTTTTCGCTTTTAATTTGTTCAGTCTTTTAAAGGCTATTTTGTCTCTATAATATATTTTTTCGCTATTTCCACTTATTTTTACCTTAAAATTACAGTTTTCTGCCAGTATCTTTGCTTTTACATCATCTCTTCCGTTGGTCATGTTGAGTGAACGTCGTCTTAACGTCTCTATCAAGGGTTTGAGACCAGTAGGGCATACTCCGGCTGCGGCTAAAACTATCAGCAGGAAATTACCTGGCACAAATATACCATACACTGGTAACTTAACAGACATCCTTTATTTGAGTTCCCAAATGGCCGGGGTTCAAAACAGCGTGATGAAGCTCAAACTGGTCCACAACACAATAGAACCTTTTACTGAAAGACTGGTGGGCATAGCAACTATGGCAGTGTTCCAGGACGTGGTGGGTCTTGGTCTGGCAAGAGTTTTGCATACAAAAAGCCAAAAATGTTTGTTTAACAACACTGCGACGTGGCGGATGTGACTCGCCACTCAATAAAGTCACCGCTCCTAACATACATTGGCAAGTTACGTGGTACCACATTTACAAAGTATGTGCATAAACCTGCTCTCCCGCGAACACGCTTACATATGGAATTAGTGACATGCCACTATTCTGTAATATTTTTTCAGCTTTTACCTCACGTTTAGCTCACTCGACCCACACTGTGTACACAAGCTCATTGGACTAGTTTCTCATCAACATGCTCCACATTAGTGAGCTGATTCTTATCTCTACATCTCGCTTTATGTGGACATTGACTTCGTAAAACCTTTGGGCCATATGGGCCGACACCACTGTCTCCAAATGTACTACTCCCGCTCTTGGTACTAATAATCCTGCTATCATGCGCAATATTGCAATACGCTGATCATACCCAAAAGTCGTGCCTCGCTTTTTCGAAAATAAAATATTTATTTATTTATTTATGGTGCACCTCAAGGACTGTATGGAAGCTAAGCAGGCGGAGTTGGCTGAAAGGTTCATTACCACGATTTGCAGCGATTTGAGGGCTCGGCTAAAATGTCCTAATGAGGTAGCGGTTTATAACGTTCCAGATCGTCTAAAACGGCATACCATTCGTAAAATACTGATGAAGGTGTGTGGCTTGGAACACAACCTTCTGAGCTGTACAAGACTGAGCTAAAAGGTTATGGAAAACCAATGCCCCCTCTTTTTCGAGTTCGATAAGGAGAGCTCAGCCCTCAAGTTTCTCTCCTATCAACGGGAATTTAGCACCCGCAAGACGTTCCTTGACTTAAAGTTAGTACCGGCAAGAACGGCTTTGCGACGACGTTACTATAGTGTAAGAGAGAGTTTTGCACAGGGCAGATGTGTTCAGGCGAATGCTGACAACTGTCCGACACCCGTGAACCTAAGCGCCTCATGTACTGTGGACCATGACGTTTCGTCTGATATGGATACTGGATTGCTTGCTTCCTTGGAAGAACATGCAAACCCTGGGACTAGTACCATCCATAAAGCTGCATCATACATATATGAAATCAGCCAACCCGAGAACAATATAGGAAAATCCTCGGTTAATACTAAGTGCTCAGCTACTGACACAACTGGATCAGCTGAACCGGCAGGGCCAGTGGTTCAGGAAACTCTAGGGCAACCTTTTAGCAGCTTGATTATATCGGACAAGTTAGTAAAATTTCACTACGTTCGAAACAAACCCAGCATAACTTACCCTCAGAGAAAAGAGCCGCCGGCGCTTCTAGCCGAAGACCCCGTATATAAACCCCACCACCGAGTTCACCCCATCGCAATGAGGCAGGACCTTACGGTGGTGCGATGGTTTGTGTGCCACAGCGATCCATTGAGCTATGCTGGGTGGTGCTTTTGCACCTTCAGAGTCACTCATACCAGATTGGTCAATGGTTAGAGGCCAGACAAACTCAGCCTCCTTGTCCTCCAGGTTGGGGATTGGAATAAGGGTGGCACCTTATTCTTTACAACTGACTTCTTGTAGCCCAACGCCAAACCCGCTGCCTTGCGGCTAGGTTTTTGAACCAAATGCTTTGATAGCGAACCCCAATCGTTCTCCTGTCTAGGCCTGGGCAACCTGACAGTATCCTGCCCACGCAAAACTATGAATATTATCTCAAACAAATTGCTGATGCTCTGGCCACCGCAAAGGATAAGCAACGGTGCCCTATCTGCTGCATCTAGCTGGGTGGATAGGGGTTTGCATGCTACTGCTCAAACCTTCCCGTAATCTTATTCCCCATTTTATGCTTTTTCACTCTTACCGTGCCCTTCTAAATTCACTTATATCCCCCAGTTTTCAGCCCCCTGATTCTTGGCCCTGCCCCAACATGCTTTGCCAGGCATTTCTCTTCTATTTTCAACTCACATGCTAACGCGGAGAGTCACTCCTCCTATGTCGACATGTCCATGTCCAACCAAGCGGTCCATTCCAGTTCATCGGCTTCCATTTGGAGCCCTAGATCATCCCTCAGATTGGCATGCCTTAATGTACGCACACTACTACAGATCGGTCAACAGGCAGCACTTGCCCGAACATTGGAGACCCTCTCGGTAGATATCTGCTGCTTATCAGAGACCCGCCTGCAAGATTCGAGCTCTGTGCTCACTCTGCGATCCCCTTCAGGTGACACAGGCAGTATATTCTCAGTACGCTCATCCGGTGACGATGCAGCTTCGAGCACAGGCCAAGCTGGTGTTGGCATTGCTCTGAGTCCCCGGGCTGAAGCTCCTCTGGTTGATTGGATTCCAATCAGTAGCCGGATGTGTGCGGTCTGATTGGCTGGCTCGTTTAAAGCTTCGAAGTCGCGCGGGACTAATAGGTGTCTATTCATCATCGCTGCCTACGCCCCCACAAACTGTAGCGATGATTCGGTAAAGAACGACTTCTACGGTCAAATGACTCAGCTCCTTCGCCACAGAAGAAGCACGGACACTGTTGTGCTGGAAGGGGATATGAAAGCACAAGCTGGAAAGTTGTCCACTGATGAAATGCATCTGGGCGGTCAGCACGGTGTAGGCTCTCGTAATGATACCGATGAGCGGTTATTTCGTTGGTGTGAAGATGCTCGCTTATTTATTGCGAGCATTAATTTCCGACACAGCACCCGCCGGAGGGTGACTTGGCGCCCACCAGCCTCGAACCAGCCTTGGACGCAGAGCAATCACATTGCTATTAGTTACCGCTGGAGAGGCTGCATCCAGAATTGTCGCTCGGTTTGGGGCACATGTGTGGACACCGATCATGCACTTGTATGTACTGACCTGCGGATGCGCTTTGGCGGACCCCCACGACGACGTTGTGATCTCATTGACACCAGCCAACTGACAAAGCCAGCTGTTCTGAATGCGTATCAAAGTACGCTGACATGCGAGTTGAACAGTCGCTCACTGGAGACAATTGATGGTCACTGGTCACATGTTCACCAGACCTTACTAGCAGCGGGCAAATCCTCATGTGGTATGTCTAAAAGCCAAGCTAAACATTGGGTCTCTTCTCGGACTCTGGAACTTATCGACGCTCGCCGGCATATCCCGGCTGGAAGTGAGCACAATGAAACTCGCAAAGAGCTCCAGGCCAAACTCCACGCTTGCCTGAAGAGAGACCGCGAATCTTGGTGGTCTCATCGTGCGTCAGAGATGGAAGTAGTCGCTGCCCTTGGCAACCATGATCAGTTATTCCCTCTGATACGGGAAACGGGCAGCGGGTGGCCTGGTGTTAGTGAAACATTTTGTGATGAGCGTGGACATCCTATTCACAATTTGTCAAAACGTATGGAGCTTTGGGCTGAGCATTTTGAGAAGCAATTTAATCGGCCAGAATTGTTCGATTCTTCGCCGGCGAGTGCTCGCCCTGCTCCGTGGGCTGTCCCGTCGGATCCACTCTCGCTCTCGGAAGTCGAACATGAGATCGGACAGTTGAAGTTAAACAACGCCGCGGGACCAGATGATCTTCCTCCAGCCCTCTTCGAATTCGGAGGCTTTGCTCTTATTAATGCTTGACATGAATTACTAGTGAAACTGCGTGAGCACGAGACTGTCCCAACCGCCTTGAGCCGCACCGTTATTGTTCCCATCTTCAAAGGCGGCTCGCGCTCGGAATGCGGCAACCATAGAGGAATCAGGCTGATCTCAATCGCATCCAAATTACTCGCCTCCATACTTCTTCACAGACTGACTAGCGCTCGCGTAAGACAGATTCATGAGGAGCCAGCCGGATTTCGTCGGGGTCGTGGCTGCATCGACCACATCTTCACCTTGCGTCAGTTGTTGGAGCACCGCCACACATATTGGCGGCCCACCGTTGTCGTGTTCCTGGACATCAAAGGTGCCTTCAATTCGGTTGATCGATGTGCCTTTTGGAATTGTTTACTCAGGAAAGGTGTGCCCGAGAAATATGTAAATAGAATCCGAGCATTATACGCGCGTAGTACGGGCAGAGTGAGGAATTACGGCAAGCTGTCGCCACCCTTTAATATCTCCAGCGGTGTGAGACAAGGATGCCCGCTGTCACCTTTCCTCTTCAACTTCGCTATTGGGGAAGTCATGGAGTTTGCATTTACAGGACATGACCTAGAAGGTGTGGAGCTACTCACAGGAGAACGACTTCTTGACTTGGAGTATGCAGACGACATTGCCATCAGACGTGCCAAGCCGCGCTGGACAGATTAGCACTGGCTATCAGCCGCTTCGGGCTTTGCTTTGCACCATGGAAGTGCAAAGAGCTCCTCCAAGATTGGCATGGATCGTCCCCTGCGCTGACCCTTGGTGGGGATCAGCTGGAAGTCGTCCGGAAATTCAATTACCTGGGACGTTGTATCAGCGTCCTTGGGATCGAAGACGAGATCACGGACCGCATATCGAAAGCTCGGAGTGCTTTTGTTAACCTTCGCCACTTGTGGCGCCGGCGCGACATCACGCTCGCCATGAAAGGTAGAGTGTACAATGCGGCGGTACGTTCGACCTTACTGTACGGTTGCGAAACTTGGCCCATAAGGTCGGCGGACTTGAAGAGGCTAGCTACGTTCGACCGCCGGTGCCTTCGCAGTTTGGCTCACATATGGTGGGAACGCCGTGTGAGTAACGAGCGGGTTCGACGCATTGTTTGCGGCCCAGGTAAAGGATCTGAACCGCCTAGCACCGTTATTTCTTGTACTAGGCTCCGATGGCTTGGCCAAGTGTTACGCATGCCAGCCCACTGACTTCCACGACGTGCGTTGTTTGCTCACCGGGGGTGTGGGTGGAAGAAGAGGAGAGGTGGCCAAGCGATGACTTGGTCCAGAGGAATAAGGCCCTCACTTCGGAGCTAGCCTCGGTTAGAGCTTCACCGCTCCCCGGTTGAGTCCAAAAGACGGTGAACACGTTTGGCTGGATACACTTGCTGACATGGCAAGCAGCCGACCGCAGTGGCGTTGCTGCTGTGAGTTTCTTTGTCCCTCCCCATCCCTTTTAGTCTCCACCTCCAACTACGATCTCATTTCCTAGGGTAAAACATAATAAAAAATATTTTTGTTTTTGCCTAGTAGCTGGATGGAAGCTTACCGGAACGATGCCTATCCGTTGCAGGTAGCTCAGCTGGCATGCAACTGTTGTACCTATTTTTCCTTTGTTTACTGTGTTATATGTATGTATGTATTTCTTGCATGTATTGCGGCACAATAGCTAAGGTGTTTCTCCCACCTCTAGCTGATGTGTATAATGATGATGGTGGTGGCCGAGTTCACCTGAGCCGCTGGGCTCAACGACCTTAACTTTAAAAACAAGAAAAGCGGAGACCCTAACACCATATAATGCTGCGTGCGGGAATTGATTGTGTAGCGCACTAGGGTTCAATGTTAAAAAGGATATATCGGTGGACGCACTTAGGCGTGCAATCACTGCGGTTGCTGGCATTGCAAAGACTACACTGCATGTATAAAGACTGTCTAAGCGTTTAACTAAGTTTGCTGCTCCCATCAAACTGAACGCAATGGAGGTGACAGTATTGCGTACTCTCATAGCTAACCGTGAACAACTTCGCAGTGTAACAATGCTGAGCCAGCTGACATTCGGGTCACTGGAAAGAAGCGTAAGTTGAGCTGCGACGAATCCTAACGTTAAAACAGGCTTCAGTAAACGAGAGCCCAGCGCATCCAGCAAGAAACAACGAGGGACCCCTAACCGCTTAGACAGCATTGTGTCTAAAACCACGAAGGCTCCCAGTGCCAAACGGGCTTGCAGAGAGAACACACCTGCTTACTCACCTACGGTGGTTATGTCACTTAATCATGCCCTAAATTTATCAAAATTCTTAGACAAGCAGTCGCCGCAGCCTGCTTGGGACAATGTGGAGTTCAGCGTACATGCATTTAATGGTCCGGATGGCATATCGACAGGCAAGCTTAAGAGCATAATCGTTAAATTTAACGGTATTGAGGAAAATTCGGTACAAGTTGAGAGGATGGCCAAAAGGAGCAGTAAATTCACAGCCCCAAGCAAACTGAGAACCGACGATAGTAGCATCTTGTGCAATACAATATTGAATTGTGAACAACTCCGCAATTATGCCAAGGTAAGGCAACTGTATTTCGGCCCAATATGATGGACTCTACCGAAGCATACCCCAGCTGCTAGTGAGGCGGCAAAATGTACCACCACCGCAACTAATTCATCTACGGCGAGCACCACATTTGGCAACCTACGGAGCTCCGCACAACTTCATGCGCATCCAGGTTGTTGTGCACCTGCTGAGCCCTCAGGCTTATGCCGCCGGTGGAGATACAAAGGCCAAATAGCCCACTGCTTCCTACACCGCAACCTGCGCATTGCTTAGACCAGGTGGGGATGAGCCGCGACAGTTTCAACCAGGCACCAAACACGTCGGCGCCCGACTACCAGCTGCAATGTCTTCTCACGCACTTACTACAACTACTGCAGATGGCGAAGTAACTATCAACCGCTTTACCTCGTCAGCCCTAAAGCTGGTAGACCCCAAGCGTTCTTCCTCACTTCTACTTATAAACGCTAGGTCCTTAAAAAATAAAATGCATACCTTGCGTCCCCTGTCTGTCCTCGCCGTCCCTGATACAATATTTGTCACTGAAACATGGTTTTCCCCTTATACCTCAGAGTAGGAGTACTCAGTTCCTGACTAGCAGCGGTTTATGCAATCTCGTGTGCGACATTTATGTTAAAAATACTTACCCAGCAAAAATGTCCGAGACCATGAACGCAGCGGAGGCTCAGGGTTCAGTATGGATAACGGCTGCAACCTTGGGATCGACGGTATTAGTTGGGTGTGTTTATAGGCCACCAGGTACCTCAGTTAAGAGTGAAAACGCACTTATGGGTACTTTTGCGCATGAAATTTTTCTGCAAATACAAACTGGTTGCAGGAGCTTTTAACCTGCCTGAGTTAAAGTGGTGCTCACCTGCAGCGGCAACCAAGTATGCTGGCCTACTAACTTGTTTCAGTTACGGCAGCTGAAAGTAACATGTACCTGCTTCAACCAGGGCGAAACATATGCTTGAGCTAATAGTTACTCTAGACATCCCATCAACGCAAGTGTCAGACAGCCGGGAGTTTCCAGGTAGTGAGCACAGATTAGTGCATTGCTCGGTTTAATTAAAGTAACATAATGCCTACCCAACAGAGACATGCAGTCGTAGCAAACCACCCGATGCAACTCCTTAACTGGACAACCTTTGCTATACTCGTCCGATTAAGAAATTAGAATGAATTCTTTATGTCTAATTCTGTGGATCGGTCAGCTGTGCTGATTTATAAGGAAATACTTCCATGTCTCCACCCTCTGTCCCACATGTCACATTTAATAAGGCAATCATCAAAAAATGTGACCAAACCAGAATGCATAAAAGGATGAGTCAGCTTAGACAATCCCATAACAAAACCTTCAAATTTGCCTAAATCATGAGAGCGAAAGGGATTGCCTATCAGCTTGCTGCCAGATCTAAGCAGCAACAAACCAATCAAGCAACAGCCGCACTAAATAGTGCGAACAATGCTAAGAATCTCAGCTGGATGCTACGCTCTCGAACCCCTAACTATGGACAACAGATCCGTACCCTAAAGATTAGCCCCAACGACAATTTTAGTGCCACAAGATTTTTAAGTGATATCTTCAGCGCAAATTTTGAAGCATCGCAGTGTTTAGAAATAGGTTCAAACTTTCAGGCCCTGCAAGTACCCGGTAGCCAGTCCCTGTCCTCTGTACAGTTTGACATAAATTGTGTCCGTTCTGCGATTTCAACTACCAAGCCGTCCTGGGACCCTGGTCCAGACGGAATGTCGCCCAGTCTACTTAAGAATGGAGGTGCAGAAATCCCTATTCTTTTTTGAAGCTCTTTACGTTACCAATGCAGAAAGGTCAATGCTTCCCCGCTTGGAAACATTCCATCATTATTCCAAGGCGTAAGCACGGAAGGCTACAGGAAGTTTGTAACTAACGCCCTATTAACCAGACTTCTATTATCTCGAGCGCGATAGAGAAGTTGGTTAAAAAGCCCTCATGACTCCCCTTTATGCAGGCGAGCACATAACTGAATCACAGCATCGATTTCTAAGCGCTCGCTCTTGGGCAACCTGTCAGCTGGACTTCCTTAATTTAGTCACCGAGGCAATTGACTCTAATCTTTCAGTTGTCATGTTTTACCTTGGTATGCAAAAGGCGTTTAACTGGGTACTACAACTGCGCCTGATGCATAAGGTAAAGGCTTATGAAATAGACAGTCCTCTAGTAGACCGGCTGGGTTCGTACCTAATATGAAGTACTAATTCTTTTAAGTTTGAGCAGACTATATCCACCACGACCTCCGTCCCCAGTGGCGTCGTGCTGGGGAGCGTCCATGGTCCTACGATATTCTTGCTTTATCTCAATGACCTTGGCAGAAGTTTTCAGCACGGTCCCTCCTTTATCTTTGCTGACGACGTACGTTGTCTACGCCTTGTCCCTGGTAAAGGTTTATCCGCAATTAATAGTATCCGTGAGATGTTAGAGCGCTTGAACGGTGGTGCGAACACTGGCAAATGACCTTCTCTGCCCAAAAATCTAGTGTCATGACTCACACATTTTCTATACCTGCTGGGTCCCTAACAATAAATGGCATCACTATCAACCGGAATGCCATAAAAACCGAGCTGGGCTTGCGCTAATCCATGAGACTCAACTTCGCAGACCAAGTTTGTTATCAAGTAGCAAGGGTAAGTGGATTATCGTTCCACATACGCTGTTACGTAACACCCGCAGATGCGAGGCTAGAACTTTATAAGAGCCACGTCAGGCCACATCTGGAATATTGCTGTTTTATACGCAGCAACCTACGGACGTCGGGCCGTGTTCTGCTTGGAAAAGCTCAGCGGCGCTCTACAAAGATTTTGAATCCATCACAACAAGCGCTGAGTTACCGACAGAGGCGCGAACACTATAAAATTTAGCCCCTATGGCAAAGCCGCATTATCCTTAACCGTGCTTCTTCCATAAGCTAATTCATGAAAAGCTGCACAGTAATATCACTTAGCTTGAACTAATGAGCGCATCTGAATCGAAACTCCAAAGCAAGGACCATTCCATTACCCCGCTAAATGCAAAAAAGAAGAGACTGCGATCTCGTTTCTTTGTTGGTTGTGTACGTGAACATATGGAACAGGTTGCCTTCAAGACTGAGAAATCCAAAACTTTCAGGCAGCATTCAGGAAGGAGATACAAATTCCTATGTTTTGACAACATACAAAGCATCTTCCATATCTGCGAATTACAAGATCACTTCTTCCAACCTGGCTCTGATGTAGCTTGAAGACGCGCACGATGTTGTGCATGCCATCTAAGCATCTTGCGCTCACCACTCATCCACCTTCATTTTCGTTACAGACTTAGCACATAAGAGACTTTAACGGTATTCGTCGCATCCATATTCCAGGGTTTAAGAAGGGCAACCCGAGTACAAGGTGACTTTGGTCTTCTACAATCTCTTCCTGACCTACTTTCGTTCTCCTACGGACAATTCCGCCTTATGACCGCACTATGGAAACAGTAGACGCCACCACAAAGGCATCCGGCAAAAACTCATAAGGGATAACCTCAGGAATTGTCTCCATCAATTAACCATGTTCTTTTAACTTATGCATTATTGCCATCCTAAGACCCAGGGGTATCAGTCGGATCAGTCGCACGCAGAGTACAGTTGATAACATTAGAATTCTGAATGCGAGGTACTTAGCCATTACTGCTTAGTTCCTGAGACGCTTCGGTCCCCTCACTGACAACTTGATCCAAAGGCTGTCTGGATCAGTTGGTATACACAACCTTCCGGCCTCTCATTTTTCACGTTAACTTCGTCAATTTATAAAAATTTCAACAAACAGTACAGCAAAACCAACTGGTTGGAAGGTTTGCAAACCCGTAGTTATTCCTCATATAGGGTATTGCAGGGCAATGACGAAGCCAAGCACGCAGGTAAATTTTAATCCTTTCATCTTATCTACGTCTTCATTCCTTGTCTTCAGCATTACATTTATCACCTTCCAACTTATTAGACCAATGGGTCCGTGGAAAAAATATTAGGCTTATGTCATCTGAGGTACGCCTAGTAAAGGCATCCTACCAGACCTAAGCCTAGCATAAGATGTTGAAAGAGATTGTTGCTGATAATACGCCTAAGATTACAATTAGAATTGTCCAAAACCATCTAAATACCGGCTTTAGATGAACCTTCATGTGCTTCGTAGATGTCGGTTGATAGCTGGCATTACTTGAAGTGTTTTCATTGTCCCTGTGCACTAGCTACTTTACTCCGCCGTTGCCAAGTACTAGCAGTATGCACACGGCAAAATAATATATATAGCTTTTATATTGCCGACAAAGAGAGCACTTTAAATGTATAAGCCCAAAAATCAGCCATTTGGCTCTCCACTTAGCCTCTCTTGGTCCCATATACTTGGCTGTATCTGGTATACATATGCATATCACTATTGGCAACACTAGTACACAAGCGTATTGAAAACCAGATCCTCTTCTTTAATTGCTGTTACTGGTAAATCGCTCACATTTCCGGCTCCCATTTCACTGGCACGAAAGCTAAACGACGACAGGGAGAGCCCTGCCACACTGGCTGGCTGGACCACCATGAACTTTCTGCCACCACTTGTCTTAACTCTGCCACCCGTGCATTATTTAGCTTTTACCTGGCTTTAAAGCCTACCATGCGTTATGCGTAACGGTGAGTGAACAACCAGCTCCCACATGTTTGGTACGCTCATACGCTTGATTTACCTTATCACTCTTTACTTAGTGTGCTAGAAAAGCGCTTACCAGGAAAACCACAAAAGAAATAGAGTATGTGACAATATGATACAAGTTAACATTGCCACCTGGATGACCACCGCCGGCACTTGCTTCAGAACTTAAAATAGCCGAGAAATAGCACGAACTTAATCAAGGGGCAGCACAATAGTGTGCACCAACGCATGATGCATAATAATCCCTCATCTTCGAGCAAGCTCAATCCCCAGAAGTAGCATTGGTAATGCCCCACCAACGCAGACCAAATGGATCTCACGCTCCAAAGCAAGTTGCTAAATTTTTCTACATATGCCGGTGCTCATTTCTTTAGTACTGGTGGCAGGCTGCTCTAGCTCACTGGTGTTGGAGGCATAACCTAATGAATATAGCAAATCGGCTCTAAGAGATAAAACATGCGATGTTTAACTACGAAAGGTGTGTAGTTTCCAGGCAAGAATGTGTCAACTGATCCGAAAGTCTCCTGTGTTACTTAGGTAGGCCTGACTCATGCAGAATTGCTATAAACTTCAGAAGCCCTTAGAGGCGTAACAAATACTAAATTCTATATTCCTAGTGGTTTATGTGGCTCAGCATACACTGAAAATGGTATGCTGAGGCCTTATAACCGTGAGTTAATTATGTGGTCTCCTGAACTCCCATGCAGACATAATATTCCTTACCGGATTTCTAGTGTTTTCGCGCAAACTTATAGTTTATTTGCGTATAATTGCCATGTATGCCTGCAAGGTGTACTTTTCGGCCACCTACGAACTCCCTAGTTGTTGTAGGGTATTACGGGATAGTTAGAGCATTTCTAGATAGCTACACCTATTTAGAACGTATAAATCTTTGCTACTTGGTACATTTTATTTTCTCTTTCTGCTATCTGCTTGTAATCAAGCAGCCATTTTTAGCTAAAAGAATAATCGCCTTATCCGTAGACAACAATACTATTGAGAATAACTCGCAAAATACTTCACGTATTGTACTTATTTTACTTTAAAGGTAATTAGCGGTTAAATTTTGTCTTGAGCAGCCTATTCTGTAATAATTTACGCGGTATTCGAGCCTTAGAGAAGTTTTATTTTTTTCTCAGATTCACTTAGGTTGAAATTTAGCGCCAGGTAGCAATAGCAGCGCAAGAAAATTTTGGCTTTATTTTCCGTTAATTTGTATTTTTCTGGTGAAGCAGTCTGCTTTAATACGTCTTCTAACAAAAGATTGTTATTGTCAGCTGCATTTCTCGTAATCCTGTTTTAACTTTTCCTATCCCATATACTTCGTCAATCTCATTTCTTCAATGTGCGCACCAAAATTATGGCGACGGAACGGGCCTTAAAAGTCAAGGGAATTTAAAGTGAAGTTTGGTGAGTTGGATCCTGTTCCAAAAATGGGGCACAACTACAGCTCTACGCAACTTCCAAAACAAAATAACAGGAATCTCAATGCCACCCAAAGGAGCCAGCAAAATGTAACCGTGGGTGACTGCGACCCCACCACCTGTACACCAAACGATGCCAATGAATTTAAAATGTCCAACAAGGAACATACACACGTATCATGCCCAGTTCATGCAATAGCATAGGAAAAACGTAAAGAATGGTCTAAACCCGTAAGGATGCAGCATCCAGACGGGTTAAATATATATATTTATATATTCATTAATTTTGTAGCAAATCTGCAGTATGTGTACGGGTAGCGCCTTAACTAACATCGCTCAACGTCCTCAAAGACTCCAACCTCGGTCCATACACCGCCTTCAAGGAGTCAAAAGGTTTATAGTGCTGCATACGTTCGGCCTAGTATTCCATCTGCCTAGCCGTCTCCGTCCACCATGCATTCTAATGCTCCGGAGCTCTCGGGTCAGTCGCAGTCGAACTTTGAGAAACTGACTCTTCTGCCCCAAGTCACTGGGGTCTGCACCAGGTGCATCAAATGTCGCATTCTTCTCACACACCAGTGCACCATTCGTCGTATTGCTCTCATCAAAATAATCAGGCCGTTTACAGTTTGCACGCCCGAACTTCTCCATGGCAGCAGCTGTCACCTGGTTGTGAATATGGTGCCACAGGTCGCCCACAGTGACTATGCAGTCCACCTCACACAGTCGTGCAGCCACAGCCTTCTCCAGCTCAATACATTTCGCCACATTACCGAGGGCGAGGAGGTTAAATTTACGCCGTTTCACGGCGTGCGCGCCATGCATAGAATTACGAAACCACATGTGCAGTTTGGTCTGCACCAATTTGTGATCAGTGACACACTCAGCTCTATGACGTCCACGTGTCATGTGCACTTCACGCACGTACGATTACATAGTCGAACAGGTGAGCGTGACCACTCCGTGGGTGCGTCCAAGTTGCTATACCACTCGGGTTCAGTGCAAACCGAGTGTCCGTGCTCTTTAGGCCATGAGTGGCTCACAGTGTAAGCAGCCTGTCACCGTTCGCATGCGCTGAACAATCGCTATGCGGACCGATAACGTCTGCCCATACCAATGCGTCACGCTCAACGCGCGAGTTGAAATCACCCAGCAGAAATAGTCGGTCGACCCTCGGCACAGACCGTATGACGAATGATAGCTGAGTGTAGTTAGTATTGACCACGCGTGTCCTCAGGACTACACTTGGTCGGAATGTACGTGCTTATAAAGGTGGCAAACCAACATCCTCCGAAGCGTAGGCGAGCAGTAGTCGGTGGCACCCTACTGCCTGTCGGTTCAACTACCAGCTGGCCATTTAGGCAATCGTATGTTTGAAATCCAGCCACATGTGCATGTTGTGATGAGGCGGGGTTTCCCGCCAAGTGAAATGGGTAGCCAGCACCTGCTTCATGCAACTTACCCTGCTCAGCAAGTCGGAGTTCACTGAGCGCAACAATATTGGTGTGGTATCGCGCCCGTTGCATCGCGACCAGTAGTCTGTGCGCGTTGCAGCACCCGGTGCTGAGTGCTTTGTGCGCAGGCATACTATTGAACTGGTAGGCAATCGCACGCGATGTGGCGTTTGTGCTTCTTATGTTTGCTTGAAGGATTCCACCCGGAGCCTTTGGCTCAATGGCTTGATCCACAAGGCTGTGGGGAGCAGATCCAGCTAGGGAATAAGAGTACAAATCCAGCTTAGGAACAACTTTTCGGCCTTCACTCTCATACATAGAAGTATTGGATTGATTCATATATGTTTCACGACGGTAGTAAAATACACCAGCGACCACGGCCAGACGCAGCTGGTCTTTGGCCGGTTTACGCCATTTGCTTGGGGACTGCCCAACTTGTGGCACTCAGTAGCAAAGCAAGGTCACCCTGACAGGTTTGTTCGTTTCGCTCTCGACTGGTTGTATCTTTGTGGGAGTTATACATCTGCTACAGTCCACAATCTGCCTACTAGAAATCTTTTATATCTACTCGGATATTTATCAGACTTTCGCCATCTGGTATTTTCCTTGGCAATATCGTTGTACCTCATTTGTTACTCCTCCCCTTTCCATTACTATTCACCTTCGTGGCTGACTCTCTAACTTGGTCTCAAATGCTTGCGGTAAAAAAGGAATATCTACTAGCCGTCGTGTAAACAAAGCGAGTAAAATGGGGGCAATCCAGCGACCAACGTGATCATGCCGTGCTCCGTTAGGGTGATGGACGTATTTTCTTCTATGCGCCGAGAAATCGCGCAGCTGCAAGAGGAGTTGGCGAGTATGAACGCGACCTTTAACAGCTTACAGCTAATAGCTGAGCGGTTAGTGGCTATTACAAGCCTAGTTCACCTTAGCAATGTAATGGATGAAAAGTGCTCCGAGACTTCCATGCGTTTCCTCAATGCTATTAGTACTGAGGTCATGGACCGGATAAAATGCCTCACGGAGGTAGTGGTCTATAAAGTACCTGACCGTTTAAAAGTTCACACCATCAAGAAGGTACTGATGGTTATCTGCGGTCTAGAAGGTAATTTAATCAGTTGCACCAGACTGAGGAAAAGGGCTATGGAAAACCAATGTCCCGGGCTATTCAGGTTTGATACAGAGCGTTCGGCCCTTAAATTCCTGTCATACCAAAAAGACTTCCGGTCGCGCACAACCTCTGTTCAGTTAAAATTAGTGAATGCAAAGACAGCCGTGCAACGCCGTTACGAAAAGCTTTCTGCATCCAAGCCTACTAATGAGCGGACTCCTGGAATATCTTCTGATCCTCTGCAGGATTTTGTCACCCCGGAGGCCTCCCACATAGTTGATTTAGATGTCTCAGAGGATGTAGCTCAGGGTGAGATCAAGCAAATGGTACAAAACCATTGCTCGGTGGCAGAAATGCTAAAACTGGAGGTTATGGATACCCATGACCCCAAGCGACTTTGGGAGATAAGTAGTGGTCCTGAGAAGAAACCCGGGACTTGTTCGCCTACATCCGGGTTTCCACTCGGTTGTACAGATCGTCCCAATGGACCAGGAGGGCAAGTCGCAGAAGCATCACTCTCAAAGACGATCAAAGCAGCAAGCTGCGCCTTGCCACCCGAAGTACCCCAATTTGGTCGGCGAGCATCTAGTATTTCACCTGTCTGGAACAGACACACGCCGGCTCCTCCAACTAAACGGCCTCGCGAGCAAAATACACCATACTGCTCGCCTACTACGGCCATACCATTCATTTCTGCATCAGAAACAGCCAAGCCGGAAGCCGCACTGCACACGGGTACCAAAGGAAGAACTACTACGTTTAGTACTATTGCATTTAACGTTCCTGATGACACATCCTTGGAAGTGTTCAGGAGCTGGATTCTTGAGGTCAATGGAATCCAAGGAAACCCACTAGCGGTTGTGCGACTGAACGAAAGAATAAGTAAATTCGCGGCACCACTCGAATTAAGTACTAGGGACGAATAGACTCTCCGAAGTATAAAGACAAGTTGTGAAGAGCTGTGTAATAGGGCAGAGCTGATACAGCTATATTTTGGGCCACTGAGGGTCAACCGACGTGGAGGCCATCACAGTTCGAGCCTGGAGATCGGGTTTCTCACACCCATAATGATCAACAGGTTCCCGTTCTATTCTCGTCTCAGAAGCCACACACACGTGAGCTTGAACCAAAATTTCCACCTGAAGCGACGATGGCACCCAGAGCCAAATGGCCCCGCGTAAGGATGACTCCGAAAAAATCACCGAAGGCAGTTACTCAAACCTCACACACCCATGAAACAGCAAAGTGTGAGGCATCCCCCAGCCGACATCCGAAGGGGGTATTTGGCCGTATACTACCCAGGTACCTAACGTAGCCGAGAATCTTTCTTTGGATGCATTTACGAGAGCTATCCTTGCAGTATTTGGCTTAGCAACACGTTCGGTACGTCTTGAGAGACTACCTAAAAGAAGCAGGAAATTCCCTGCACTGATCAAAATATATTTTAAGGATGAAGCAACTTTAAATACCGTCGTAACAAACTTTGAACAACTACGCAGTGCAACCATGATGGATCAACTTTTTCTCAAACCGCGAAAGCTAGCAGTAATGAAAATAGCCCGCGGTAACAGGGAAACAATCACACGTCCCATATCCACACACCGGACTTCCGCAGCTAGTACATCACCCAATATTTTTCAAGGTTCTTCTCACCATGTTCCAGATAGTCCGGACTCTGGAGTGCCTACCTTATCCCACCGGTTGTTACCGCCACAACAACTACCAGAGCGGGCAAATTCCCTTCTTTCTACACCACATCACGCGCCTTTTTTATCCCAGGTAGGGATGAGCCGCGACAAGCTCATCTCGACACCCAACACGTCACCAACGAAAAGCACGCTCTTACTTCTTTTGACCCAGTTCCTACAGCTTCTACAGATGGACCAGTAGCTCTTCGTGCTCCCTTTATGTCATCCATAAAACTGGGAGACACTGGCCAACTTTTCTCCATTATACTCATAAATGCCAGGTCGCTGAACAACAAGATGCATATGCTAAGCCCTTTGGCTATCCTTGCTGCGCCTGATGCAATACTAGTCACCGAAACATGGTTTGGTGCCTTTACGTTCGATGATTCCTTTTACATTCAAGGCTACCAGCTGTATACACATTCGCGTACACACAAACGAGGTGGAGGGTGTGTTATTTATCAGCAGCAAAATTTCTCTGCTAATATCGAAGTTCTAGATAACACCGAAATATTGGACTCTATATGGCTAACGGTTGATGCCATGGGACCCAAAATACTACTTGGATGCATTTACAGGGCTCCTGATACATCACCTGTGAGTGACAAAGCGCTAATAACTACTTTTGAGCTAGCTGCGAGCCATCCATGTGCATGCAAGCTTGTGGCGGGCGACTTCAAGCTTCCTGAAATCCAGCGGTTTCCACCCACAGCCCCAGCGAAGTATAGTGGGCTATTAGCCTGTATCAAATTGGGAGGATGGGTGCAGCATGCAGCAACGCCAACCAGGTCCAAACACCTGTTATACCGGATATTTACACTGGGTATATCCAATATGCGTGCATCTGTAGGCCTAGAGTTTCCGGGGAGCGACCACAGAGTGGTATACTGCTCGCTGTTTGCAACCATCCCGGCAATCTGTACGAGTAGATCAGAAACAATTGAGATATACCGGCCGATAAGCTCCATAGACTGGCCCACATTTGCCACGATTATTCGAGCAAGGAGCTGGGAACAGTTCTTTCTGTCCGACTCCCTGGAGCAATCGTCCGCAATAATTTATGGCGAACAGCATTATGGTCTAGACCTATTGGCTCCATTTACTCCTTTAAATAAAAGTTCGGAAAAATTAGGAGGCAAACTAAGCTGCATGCAAGGTTGAGGCAACTACGACGTTCCTACTACAAAACGTTCAACTTTGCGCATTTGCTGAGAGCCAACGAGGTTGCGAGCCAGCTGTCATCCAGGTCTGTATTGATTAAAACATCCCAAGAAAGAGCAGCCATGGCCAGTGCAAACAAAGCCAAGCACCTCAGCTGGCTGCTGCGTTCTCGCACTCCTCATTATGGAGCAAAGATCACTTCCATACGTGTCGGCCCTTGCAAAGCAAGTGAGGCTGCACGGACTATATGTGAGATGTTCAACTCTTACTTCAAAGCGTCCCAGTGTGAAGAACTGTCCCCGGTCACTACCGAGCTGGATGTGTCCACAAACCAGCTGCTCTCTACAGTTCAGTTCGATCTAAAAGGCATCCGTTCCGCTATCAAAACCATAAAACCATCCACCAAACTTGGTCCTGATTTAATTCCACCCATACTAGTTAAGAATGGGGGCGATGACCTTTTCATACTCCTCTTGAAACTCTTCACACTCTCTATGGAGAAGGGCCAATACCCATTGGCTTGGAAGCACTCTAACATCACACCGCGCCATAAAGGTGGCTCCGTACAGGTATTCAGCAACTACCGACCCATAAACCATACATCTATTCTCTCACGTGTGATGGAGAAATCGGTTAAGCGTGCGCTAATGGCCTGGTTGAATGCAGGAGGCCACGTTAGCAGGTCACAGCATGGTTTTCTAAGCGCACAATCCTGCGCAACCTGCCAGCTTGATTTTCTCAACCTGGTCACTGGCGCGATTGATTCAGGTCTGGCGATTATTACGCTATACCTCGGTATGCAAAAGACCTTCGATAGGGTCCCCTATAAACGCCTATTACATAAGCTCAAGGCTTGCGGTGTAGTCACCCCTCTGCTTGACTGGCTTAAATACTACCTAACCAGGCGTACGCAGTCCGTGAAGGTAGCACACTTTGTTTCCATCCGTGTCACAGTTTCCAGCGGTGTTGTGCAAGGCAGCGTGCTTGGACCAACCCTGTTTTTGATTTATGTGAACGACGTCTGTAGCAGCCTGTGCCGTGGTCGCTCATTCCTTTTTGCCGACGATATAAAGGTCGTATATGTCTTCCCACCAAGCGCCAAAGTATCCGCACTACAAGAGAGCCGTGAAGACCTGAAGACCTTAGCGTCGTGGTGTCAAAATTGGCAAATGACATTCTCTGCTGATAAATCTAGTATTCTGACCCACAAATGCTCCATATCGGATAGTGCGTTTACATTGAATGGTACGTCCATCCAACTAAAATCGTTAGCTACTGACCTAGGTATTCGCTATTCTATGACCCTCAACTTTTCAGAGAATTTGCAGTATCAGGTAGCAAAAGCACGCAGAATGGTCTTCCACATAGGCCGCCACATTAACTTGGCTGAAGCACGGTTGGAGCTTTACCGCAGTCATGTTCGTCGGCAGCTGGAATACTGCCCCTTCATCTTCAGTAATTTGTGGAAATCAGACCGCATATTGCTCGAAAAGGCTCAGCGGCGGTTTACCAAAATAGTAGCCCCACAAGGCCTAGCGCATAGTTACCTACAGAGGTGTAACCATCTCAAACTCCAGCCTCTATGGCTGCGGCGCATTATCTTAAACCTGTGCTTCTTACATAAGTTAATATACCAAGCGGTGCACAGTGATATTCCCAGCCTGACACTGAGAAGAGGATCAGAATTCAACCTCTGAAACAAGCACTGCACAGTTGCCCCGCTGCCAGCGAGGAAGAAACTACGTTCACGTTTCTTCCTTGTCGCTTATGTAAATAGCTGGAACAAATTACCTTCACAGCTGCGGGAGATTCACAATCCACAGGCTTTCAAGCAGGAGGTACGAAAGTTTATGTGCCTGGATAACATAAGACGCCTTTGCAACATCTGTGCTTATGATGACAATCATTTTGAGACCGGCCCCCATGGGGCATAGATCACATTTTGGTCAGCTCTAGCGCAACCTTTTATTGCGCTCAACTAGGCTTCATGACATGAGCATCTTGGGCTCACAGGTCCTCCCCATACTTTGCGGTCCCTGTCA
>OX104068.1:76667832-76750127 GCA_944474145.2 Dicrocoelium dendriticum | reverse complement strand
CCCTAGCTGCTGCGATTCGGCCTCAGGTTCTGATATCCTCAGCAACCTTGATATACGCTTGCATTCTGGCTATTCGCTGTCCTTCCGTCAATTAACCCTTCCTAGCTTTTCAGTGCATCACTGCTCTCATCTGGGCAGTACACAGACGCACGTTAGCTTCTCATTTATAAGTGTTCGTTGCTCCCTTACTCGCTGTTATTTTTGCGGCACTTACCCATGTAAGAGTCCAACAGATTCAATGACTTTTCCTGGGTCAGCATACCATAATACTATTTTCTTAGCACCCTAAAATAACGTGTTTCTCTGCGCGACGCTAAGTATACATTTGTTTCGCACGTTCGCTTTCCTTTAACTGATCTTTATTACTTCACTTCTATCGATCAATCCTTTCTCTTCTAGTGTCATGTGTGCGCTTTTGCAGTAAAGGTTTCGGCACTTACTTATGTAGGTGATAATCACTCTCAGAGGCTTTTCCAATCTCAGTCGGCCATAGCACTATACTCTTAATACCATCGGGTCGTCTTTCTGGCTTGATCCCCAGAAGCTTTTTACTCAAATCGTGAATACTATCTATCCATTGACTTACCACCATTTGACCTTTGAATATATTTCATGGCAAGCCTTCACTTATTCTGCGCTCCATATCGAAGTAGTTTGGCTACCTGCTGGTCATACAAAATTCTGTTTTCTGTCTTCCCTTGCAATAGTTGCATCATAGCATATCGATACTGCGTCTTTTGCTCAATGGCGCAACGCTTTATATCCCATGTAGGTGGTAGCAACCAATCTATACGGCCACTGCTATTGTAGAACATCCAAAAGACACTTCCAGCATAATCATTGTTGCACATTGTACATCGTTTGGTTCTACTAAACGTTATACCATAGGACTTAAACAATGTTTGTTCCCACGCCTTTTACTTGCGGTCTTGTTTTTCTCTCAGTTTCCCGTTGCTCTGAGGTTCGGAACTACTTGGGGATCTGGAATTGGACCGAGAAAGGGTTTTGCCCAGGACAGAACATAACCCACAAGGACCTACAGTGAACATAGCTGTACAACAAATGGATACAAGTGCACTCACTACCACGACTGTTGTTTAGCAATGACAGCTGGATATGAGTCCTTCACAATCCTGAAAAGTATACATAAACCTGAAAAATTCAGGCGCAAGAAACTAATGTTTTGCTCACCTGGACACTCACAAAGATGACTCTTGGTGAAGGTCTCACCCTCCATGGACCTCAGCAATTATGGCCGCCCCGACCAAAGATAGCTGGTCAGCTAACAGAGGAAATTGAACGTCAATTGACTGTGGATAACCGAGGGTGAAATCAGTCGGCAAACTGCTCTGCCAGTTTTACATTAGTGTACAAACGGATTTCCGGCAGTGTTCCAGGACGTGATGAGTTTTTGTCTGGCAAGCGTTCTCCCTATAAAAAAACCACAACTGACCGCTGAACCACACTGCGACGTGGCGGATGTGACTCACCACTGAATAACGTCACCGCCCACAACTACATACTCGCAAGCGGACTAGAATAATAATTTACTATTTTCCTGACACATTCAAAAGTAAGATAATCCCTGCATGCATGCATCACTCTCACTACCCATGCAATGCCCAGATTGTTTATACTACGCAAGCTAGAACCTAACGTGTCGTCATGCATTGACTACTTTATTCCTCATGATTAATTTTGCAATTTTTAAAGCCTGTGCAACTTTCGGCTTACTGCCGATTACATACATAACAACGTGTTTGTTGCGAAACATTATTGCATGTAAATGTTGATCATGCCTGGTTTGGTGTGTCTCGACAATTTCGAGAATATACTCTATTTTTATTTATTTATGTATAGCAGTTTTATGTGCTTACAAAACCGTGTGCTTCGTTCGTGGGTGTTCAAACCGTTTTGCGTTCTTTTGCCTTTTCAGAAAACGTATTTGGCCTTTTAACGTTTTCAGAAGCTTCACGACACTTTTGGGTGTTCCTACGGTGTTGGCAAACAGGAAAAGTAAAGCGACTAATGAAAAGTGGAAGGAATACTAATTTCCTGCGCTGGCCAACGAATGCGGATACCCGACCTAGTCAGTTTGTGCGAAGCGGAGAAAGGCGCCGTCTCAGACGTTCTATCGGATCCCAACTTTGGAGGAATTGCGGAATACTTGGCGGTTCGTTCAATGAAAGGTGGCAGAGCTGAAGCGGAAGGCTCATATGGTGGGTATGCTTGGGTCAGGGGTGTTTAACGCAGGCGAGTCTTCCATCATGCGCTGAGGTGTTTTTCAGAAGATGAGCGAGAATCCCCATCGAGTTCAGGTTCTACGTGCGCAACCTTTAGACGGTCAGTTGTAAAGGCTGCGCGCTTACCGTGACAGTCTAGGATAATGACGCGGTCCTTACGCTGCAGAACATTGAATGCGCCACCGTTAAGTCGCGCGCCTTACGGCATTAACAGCTACTTCAGGAAATGGAACGGCTTCGTGCCATTGCTCGGAAGACTGAACGCTCTGTCACCAGTACCTCGAGAGCCAGGTTAACTGTCGCATTTCTTACTCGTAAACAAGTTCTCTTGAATCTGTCCTCTCCTTAGCGCGCTGTCTTTATTTCTTCTTCAACTGGAGAGCGATCTCTCAGTACCCTGCCTTATTCTCCCCTTTTGACTGCTTCCTAACTAGCGAAATGCAGTTTTAGGCTCTGCATCCTCAACACACAACTTCTCTCACATTGTGAGCCTGCCTGACTTTCATACCTTATATTCATGTAGCCTGTGGCATCCCAAACCTGTCCATCGCTGCTGACACTTTATTTATCTTCTCATCTTAACTGTTCGATTTACTCTCAATGTGCCGACTAATCCAGTCTCGTCCGATCGGTCCCCTGCTCTCCGAGTTCTTTCAGACTGCCGTGACGTCACCGGCATTTTTTGGAAAGACCAAACACTCTGCCCCCATTACCTCTTGAGTCCCATGGACTTTTCCACATTTTATAAACAAACCTCTTTCTCTCCGGACCGTCTCCTCTTTATGGCTCTCTCAGCTTTCATTGCTTCTTTAATCGGAATGCCAAATCTTAGTAGCCTGCAATAACCTAGTCTCACCTGACCGGTCTGCTTCTTTGACTTTTCCAGACCAGCAAGATTTATCTATCTAGGCTCTGTAGAATCAAAGCTACGTCTCGCTTACGTTGACAGCCCTCTAGACTTGTTCACCCTTTAGTAATATAGGTACTTCCATTAGTAACCTGTACACTCAATCCTTATTCAATCGGACGACCAATGCTCAGGGCCGTGCCCTAATTTATCATCATCTGATCAGTCAAGTACTCTAGAACTGCTACCAGGCCTCCGGATGTGTCGACTAATCCCGTCTCGTCTGTTCGGTCTCCGGATCTCTGAGTTCTCTCAGACTACCGGGATAATAAAGGTGATTGTTTAGAGCTGAACCGTTCATACTCCTTCGCAAGCGCGTCGTTGGCTTCTTCACACTTTAGCAGTAAACATTTGTCATCCTGACTGTCAGCACGCTGCGCGCTTTGTCTTTAATCGGACAGCCAAATCTCAGTGCTCTTCCTTAACATAGCCTCATCTGACTACTCTGCTTCTCTCTGACCTCTTCCAGACCAACGGGAGGTTAAATATCTAGCTTCTGCAGACCGAAAGTAGCTTTTATTCCCTCAAGGATCCGCTTAACTTGCTCATCCAATGTCGAAACAGCCTCTTCCCTCTCTTTCCTACCCCTTACTGCTGGTCCTCTCCATATTCTTTCCATTTTATCAGTCCGATTCGAGCTCAACGCATAGACTAATAAGTGTTGTCTGATCGGTCTCCCTCACTTCCTGAAGCTTGCCGGAAGTAATCACCCCTGTATAATATAGCTTCTGATATTTAACCCGTCAATTTCCGTTTTCCACTAACAGTTTTTCTCACCACAATTGTAAGACCCAATCACCGTTTGCCATCTAAACTATTCGTATCTGAACGGTCTTTTCACTCCTACCATTTCCAGATGGCAGTGCCATTTCCGACCCGAGTCTAACAGCGACTTCGCTCTCTTCCCCTTAAGTCTAGACTCTTGTTGCTTTTATTTTCCTCTTATCCATGGCCTTCCCTGTCATGGCGCTCCATTTTTCTTCCCACGGCTTACACTGATTGCGCCGAACTAAGTTATCCTCGCGCGTATGATCTCCTCCGCTCCGAATGCGCTGCTGATTACTGGCGGCACTCGAACCATTGCTATGTGTTTCTTGGCTATTACTTCCATTATTATGCTCACTTACCTCTTTTCATATGCCTCTGCTCTTTACCTTATGTTCGCAAATGCCTATTAGTGTGGCCGTACGCTGGATAACGACTCCCAATGCACGACAGCTTTGTCCCTCTGTGACCATTTTCTCTAGATTCTGACGGCTTTGGACTATAGAATTTTGAGCGCATTAGCGTAATTACTCTTACAACTTACTCGTCGCACTGCCGTCCGCATTCAGCTGCTCCTAGCTAATTATCTGAATTTCCTTTTCCTTTTAGTACGGTGCTTTATCTACGTTGCTCCCACGTTCGGTCGCAACCTAGTTGTCCTTAGTTTCACCTAAGATGCCGCTCGCATTCGGACTGCTGTCATCATCGTCGGTTTACACGTTTCTCTCAAACAATCCTACTATTTGCTTAACTTTTATCAAAACGCTTTATTATATCGGTCTCTTGACCATGCGCGTGCAGAACCATCTTCATACCTAGTACTTGTATTCTGCGTCAAACCAGCGACAAGATGAAAGAACGCGCTTGCAAATTATGTATACTTAACAAAGTTACATACGTTTTAATTTATCGTAGGCACCGTTGCGCGCCAACAGTCTGCGTTAGTGCTTCTTGATTCCTTGCTGTCTCTTTGTTTGGCCGCCTCTTGTCCGTTGCACGTCTTTTCCCGAGATTTTCACAGTTACATCCGCCAAAACAAGAAGGTTTATCCACTGGGACTGGTCGACTCATCCTCAATAGCCAGCTGGTTTAAACGCTTGATCCTTTCTCCGGGAGATGAAGAACCCACACATCGTTCCAAATGGAGCTCTTTCCGCCATTCTGGAGACGCTACCTTTACGGGGTCTAAACAAATGGGTTTAGCTGGCCGTCTACTCACTGTTTCACAATTTACTCACCTGGAATAATATATTTACATGGATCCCTGTTCCACAACCGAAGACAAACAATTCTGGCGTGATTACCTTCATTGCCTCAAACATTCCGATTCTCCAGTCACCTGGAGCTTTTCTGACGTCATTTCACGGACAGCGTTGCGCTCGTATAAGTGGCTTTTCCGATGGCCTTCCATGGAGTTTTCACTTGGCCATGGAGACAATCACACTTACATTTGAAGGAATTCCGAATCCACTTTGCGGAGAATGGCATTTTCGCCTGTTATGGACATATTCAGCCACAAGAAACAACTGCACTCACCGTCCCCATGACATGTCCAGCGTGAAGAGCTGGATATGGTTTGCGAGCCGGACAAAAATATAATAGAAAAAGCCAGCCTCTATTAACTATGTGTTAAGTCACCTGCATCATTATCATTCGACTCTGCGACCCTTTTACATCACTGACCGGCTTAAACGACTACTGCCGGATCATTACTAATCCATTCGGCCAACCAAGGAAGAAGTTTGGCTATCAACCAACTGCAATAATAGAGTGCAAAATCGGTCTATACGCTGCATAGGTGACCAGCACTACTGTTCAACGGAAGCTACGGCAGCGTTCCAGGACGTAATGGGTTTTCGCCTGGCAAGCGTTCTCCCTATAAAAGCCACAAATGTCCGCTTAACAACATTGCAACGTGGCGGATGTGCCTTGCCATAAAATAGTCACAACTCAGCGCATCACGCTGACGTACTCCTCAGCTTTTAACATCCAAGTTGTGCAACGGCTTTCACTATGAAGGATGCCTTGATGGAGCACAGATCATCCCGACTTCGTAATAGTCATTGTTTGTACCAAAACCTTGTTTGGGCTCCTGTGCTCATGGATCAATACATGGCGAAATTACCCCCAACTTGTATCTTGACGCAACAGTTATGACTGATTTTTGCGTGCCACAGCGCCATCATGTTCTTTGGTCTGACTATTACCTGACAATATGCTCACTCGTATGGACTATATCTTTTCGTTACTTCGTTTCGTTAAAAAGAAATGTTTTAATATTCCAAAGAAGCTATGCTTTTATGCATATTTGACCACGCTTTTCAGGTTTGTCTCGTTTTACCCAGAATATACCATTTATTTATTTATTTATTTATTTAACCTGTGCAACTGTCAATCCTGCGCAGAATGCAGACCATTCTTTTGGACGGTGCCAAAGGTCCAACGATATCGAGCTGGTCTCAGCCTAATCCTGTATGAACAGAAGGAAAGCTTTCAAGCAGGGCGGACACGTGCCGCTGTATATGGGTTGCTTTTTGGTGAGACAGCTGCGTGCCGAGCGCGTCAGATCGCGTTGCATCCTCTGCCAAACTTATCTCTCGGGGCCTAGCTTAGCAGTATTTTCAACGTCTGGGTAGGTGATATTGTCGAAGGTATCGAAAAGGATCCGGCAATAGGTTTCTCCATTGACGGGTTCTGAATGTCCTGTATCTGTGCCGCATAAAATCGTGCCGTCGCGTGACAGCAAAGGGTGTGGGGATATCTTCAAAGCAGGAGCACGGATATCTGAAATGCTCCGGTCGTTTGAGAGTGTGGCAGTCATAGCAGAGCAATCGAGTTCCTGCCCAGCCGGACCGCTCGTATGTAATCTAGATAGCTTATCAGCGAGGAGGCTTTGTTGACCAGCAATGTGTTGGACCACAGTCAAACATTGGGCAATGAAATTCAGATGGCGACTCACACAGCGGGTATCAAACTGGTTGTTTTAGAGCTTGTAGTGAGCGTCCTTTGATCAGTAAACATAAGGTAGGTGTTACCTTCAAAGACTTGTCTCTACTGTCGCGCAGCAAGGTAAATAGTTTGCAGTTTGCGACTAAACGTGTTATACTTGACTTCGGTAGGATGTGGGAGCCTACCGTAGAAAGTGGGATGGGGGATTGAAGTGCTGGTAATTGGAAGCGCTATAATGCCGACCGAGCGCCACAGGCCAGGCCAATAAATTGTAAGCAGTTTGCCGGAAGCCGTTTGGTCAGCCAATCAGCAAATAGTTGGCCGGTACCCGCGACCATCAGGTAACTATCCACTGAACGTGCAAGTGCTCCATCGGACGCCAACGGAAGAAGGCGCGTATACTAGTGCACAATTAGGCCAAGGCTTGTGGAGTTGGACCGAGGAAAGAAGCTCGCGTGTTTACCCCCCAATCATACATCGATGAGAAAGCCTGGGTGCTTTAGAGAGTAAACGTCGCGCGCAAGCATAGAGCAATAGAAAAGGAGCCAGCGACACAATGCAAATAACAGGGATGAGCTATTAAGACGGACTATTTTTTCTAGTGCATATACCCTATAAATATTCCACCGTAATATTAATAAATGACTACGTGATCGCGGCCCAGTCTCCTTGCTTCCCGTAGGGCTACACGACCGAGGGCAACTGGGTTCCATCATCCGTCTGTATGTTGCTGTTGGAAGGCGCCGATTACGGTGTCCGATGAGTCAACAGCGACACCAAACGGAACATACAGTTCGAAATGTTGCAGGAAAACGGCTTTGGCTAATGCCTCGGTGCTGGTATCTTACGCTTCGGCAGCGGCAACCGTCACTTCCAGCTGACGGCTTTTGCTTCCAGGAAAAATGTCGGTTAGTAGACTTAGCAACCAGGTACAGTGTGGTGGAAAATGTGGATACCACTTGAGTAGGCCTTTGAAAGGGCAATTAGCGGCTAACGTAATCGTGACCGGAACGACTTTGCTGGCGCGGATTCCATCGGCTATACGCCTTACGGATTCCTGATGAATTTGGTGTCCAAGGATCAAAACGGAAGGCTGTAGAAATATGCATTTGTTAGCATCGACAGTGACCCTATTAGCCGTCAGCCTATTAAAAGGTATTTTAAGAAGTACTGCGTTTTGAGCTGTGGATGCTGTTGTGGCTAGGATACCGTCGATATATAAACAGACGACATCTGGTTCTCCAGTGGCTAAATCGATAATTCTTTGAAAAGTTTGGGCTGCGAGGATAAGTCTGAAGGGCAAACTCGACAATTCCAAGTACTTAAACGGCATAATTACAGCAGTTTTGTATGACTTCCTCAGTGACTGGAATTTGGTGACAAGTGCCGACCAGATCAATGTAAGATAACACAAAGAGCCGCCCAGGCTAACCATGCTCTGAATGTAAGCGATATGCCAGCGGTCGAGAATAATAACTTAACTGACTGCTCGGCAGTCCAACTTCCCTTAATCTCTAAATAAAGAGCGGCTGCTGCGTCGTAGTCAATCCGTACCTTATCCTGACCGCTCTCTGATTCCACTTAGATGCCATGTAAAATCACACCCTCGGATGGGTAACTTGAACATTAAAAGCGCCCATGCGACCTTATAATCTACAACTGCTGTCTTGATAATATTACTTGCGCTACAATCCAAATATCGCTCCAACTACGGTCTTTCTTTCTGCACTATAAGCCATCTCCACTCAACTGACCGTTTGTCAGTCCGTGTTCCCCTTATCTTTCATTAAAGTGCGGCTTTGCTACTTGCTTTATCCGGCTCCTACCTTCACTGTTTTTTGCGTCCATCTGACTTGCACTTTAACCATAGCGTTACATTCTCGAGTGCTTCTCCAAAGCTATTAAAGCGTCTACGGGCCACCCTAGTTTACAATTACTGGTTCATATCATTCCTTGTACTGCAACCCCAATCTCGCTCCAGCTACGGCCTGTCACCCTTCACTAAAACTCTCCTCCACCTAACTGACCTCTCGGCAGGCCATGTTTCCATAACCTGTCAGTAAGGAGCGGCTTCTGCTATGTAGTTAAGCTGGCTCTCATCCTCAAGGCCCTCTGCCTCCAACTGGCTTCCTTTTCACACCGTAGAATCTTGTCTTCGAGTGGTTTACCTTAGCTACTGTAGCGTCCATGCACCACCCTAATTTACAATGGTTAGTACATAGTATATTATGTTCTACAACCCAAGCTTCCCTTCTGCGACCGTCGGTCTTCATTCACTTTAACCCTCCTCCACTTACCTGACTAATCCGCAGTCCATCTTCCCTTTGCGACTCAATAAATGTTGGCTTATGCTATTTTTTTAACGCGGCTCTTATACTCATTGCTCGCTGCCTCCATCTGGCTTTTGTTTTCATACCGCAGAACCTCACCTTCGGGTGTTTCACTCAATCTATTGAGGTGCCGATGCGACACCTTATTTTACAATCGTTGGTTCATCGTATTGCTTGTTCTCCAACTCAAGCTTCTCTTCTGGTACTGCCTGTCTACTTTTACTTTAACTCTCCTAAACTTAACTGACTGCCCGGCAGTTCATGTTCACTTAATATCTCAGCAACGAGCGTCCTCTGCTACGTGGTTAATTTGGCTCCTAATCTCATCGATCTCTACGTTCATATGGCTTCCTTTTGACACCGTAGTCTTCCACCCACGCTGGTTCACATTTAACTATTTTTGCGGCGACGCGACTTCCTATGCCACAGCTGCTGGTCTGATAGTATTGCTAGTATTTCAATCTAATCCTAGCTTCAACTATGGTCTTTCTTTCTTCCCCATAGCCTTCAGCAACTTAAGGGACTTCTTGGCAGTCCATGTTCCCTTGTCTTTTTATTAGAGAGTGGCTTCTGCTACGTAGTTAATCCGGCGCGTAACCGCACTGTTCCATGCGTCCATTTGGCTTGCGGTTGACACCGTAGAATAAAACCTTCGAGTGGTTCACCTTATCTACTGATGCGCCAAAGCGTCAGCCTATTCCACGATGGTGGGTTCATAGTATTGCATGCTTCACAACCCCATCTCCGCTTCAGCTACGGCCTTTCTTTCTACATTATAACTCTCCTTCATTTAACTGACTGCTCCACTTTCCATGTTCCCTTAATCTCTCAGCAACAAGCGGCTTCTGCTAAGTAGTGAATCCGGCTCTTATCCTCTTTTTCCATGCATCCACCTTGCTTGCATTTGACAACGTAGTATTTCACCTTCGAATGGAGCACCTAAGCTCACAAGCACAATATACACACGTTAGCTATAGGTGGGAAACACCTCAGCTACTGTGCCGCAATACCTAAAAGTGAAAAGTCTATAAAGCGCAAAAGATGCAAGCCAACTAAGCTACCGGTAACGGATGGGCATCGTCCTCGTAAGCTACTTGCCGCTTACTATGCAGCAGAAAAAAATAATTTACTAAGCAACATTAGAAAATGCTAAATAATTAGATCGTGGTTGGAGGGGAGACTAAGGGGGTTCGGGTGGAAACAAGTAACTCAAAACACGCACGTCACTGAGGTCGGCCACTTACCATGGCAGCAAGTGTATCCAGCCACACGTGTTCACCGTCCTTCGGACTTCACCAGGGAGCCGAGACGATCCAAATAAACGCAGCTCCAAAGTGCGGGTCTTCATTAAGCTCGACCATTTCAGCGCTTAGCCACCTCTCTTATTCTTCCATCCACACCACCGGTGAGCAAACAACGCACGTCGCGGAAGTCGGTGTGCTGGCATGCGTAACACGTGGTCGAGCCATCGGAGCTCGGTGCGTAAAATAACGGTGCTGAGCGGTTCATTACCTTTTCCTGTGCCAAAACAAGACCTCGAACACGCCCGTTGCTCACGCGGTGTTCCTACCCGCGGTTCGCTAAATTGTCAATGCACCGGTGGTCGAACGTAAATAGCTCTTTATGTCCGCTGGTCTAAGTGGCCAGATTTCACAGCCGTACGGTATGGTCAAACGGACCGCTACCTTTTACACTCCGCCCTTCAGAGTGAGAGTGATGTCGCGCCGCTCCATAAGTGGCGAAGGTTAGCAAAAGCGCCTCAAGCTTTAGCTTTACGGTTCGTGCGCTCATCTTCAATCCCAAGGGAGCTGAGGCAACTTCTTACGTAGCTGAACTTTTGAACGACCTTCGGCTGATCCGCACCAAGGGTCAACGAAGGAAGCGGTCCAGGCCAATTTGGAGGAATACTTGGCAGTTCGAGGGTGTGAAGCATAGCACTCAGAGGCTGACCACCGGTGTTAATCTGTCCAGTGCCACTCGGCACGTCTGGGAGCTGTCATCGATTAGGGCAATATCATCAGCGTAATCCAAGTCAAAAAGTCGTTCTCCTGGAAGCCGATCCACAGCTTGAAAGTCGTGTCTTATGAAAGCTATTTCCATGACTTCGCCAATAGCGAAGTTGCAGAGGAAGGTTGACAGCGGGCACCCTTGTCTCACACCGCTGGAAATATTAAACGGCGCCGACAGCCTGCCGTATGTGGTAACCATGTGAGCAACATCGATTGGCTCAATCTCATTGGTTGGCTTGCTGACTCATTCCTACTTTACTATTGGTTATTTGTCTGCCGCTTGACTCTCCGTTTAACAAGGGATTGACTCACTTGTACTTGGTTAATTTGCGAGATACATTTTTACCTTCCCTACGGCTTTCTTGATACAACATTGTTGCGTCGCGGAGGCAAAAACAAACCTTTCCATCCAACCCTATCTCCATTTTGGACTGACTGCAGCAGCAGACTGACATCGGATGTCTGGTCTCGTTAGAAGACATCCTTCCTAAACTATTTGGATTTAATCAGCGATCTTCCTACTGCTCTTAGTGAGAATAAGCGATTGAAGCTGCTTTGACAGTTACTCGGAGATGAGGGACAGCGACAATTCGATGAGTTGGGTCTCCAGGAATGCCTTTCGGTTATAGACGCCTTCAACCCTCTCGATCGTGCATGGAGTTACCAAATTTACGTGTTTACCGCGCGATATATTTTCTTCCGAATACACCAAGAAGCAGGCGAACCCTTGAATGATTTCTTTGCTCGGCTTAGTCGTGCAGTACGACCTTGTGCCTACCGTCTATTCCACAGAAATTGAGTGAAGGCTGTATGCTCACTCAGCAACTGATCTTTAGAGTGGCTGACAATCGCATACGTGAGGCGCTATTGCAGGAAGACGCTTGCACACTAACGTGGGATCGAGCTTGCGAAATATCTAGATTAAAGAGGGAAATTTCATTGCAATCGAAGCAGTTTTGTTCCACCAGCTTAGCTGAATTGGCGACAGTACAATCTTTTCCGCAACGTCCGACAGATAAATTGTCTTACTATCGTTGTGGAAGCGCGTCTAACAAAGCTAATTTTGTCGGTTGTCCCGCAAGCAGCCTCAAAGGTAAAATCTGTGGTAAAATTCGACACTACGCCCGCCGTTGTCGATCGCAGGCTGTCGCGCTCATTAAAGAGGATGCTACACCGGAATGCCAGGTTACCGATCCAACTGAAGACAATATCTATGCAATCACCGCTGACTCCATATCTTCAGGTTGTGTAACCATATCCTTTGTTGAGCCGAAGTTTCCCGCTGCTGACATTCGTACTGTATTGTTCCTTACTGATAAAGGTGCTGTTCCATTAGAAATTAAACTTGCTTATGCTTCTTCACTCACTATCGTGCCTTTCTAATTTTATGAACGCTACCAATCACAACATATTTTACATCCCACCTCACTTTCATGCTGAAGTTACGGTGGGGACACACTAACCATATTCGGATTTATTATAAATAAATAAATAAATAAATAAATGGTATATTCGCTGTAAAACGAGACACACCTCTAAAGGCATGATCAAATATGCATACAAGCATAGCTTCTTTGGAATATTAAAACATTTCGTTTCAATGAAAGGAATAAACGAAAAGATGTAGTCCATCTGAGCGAACATATTGTCAGGTAATAGTCAGATCAAAGACCATGATGGCGCTGTGGCGCGCAACAACTGCTGCGTCAAGATAAAAGTGGGGGGTAAAGTTGCCATGTAGTGATCCATGAGCACAGGAGCCCAAACAAGGTTTAGTGCAATCAATGACCATTACGAAGCCGGGATGGTCTGTACTGCACTAAAGCATTCTTCATAGTAAATCAGTTGCACAGGTTGGATGTAGGAGGCTGAGGACTGCGTCAGTGTGAAATGTATGGCTGTGACTTTATTTTGTGGCGAGTCACATCCGCCACGTTGCAGTGTTGTTAAGCGGACATTTGTGGCTTTTATAGGGAGAAGGCTTGCCAGGCAAAAACTCACCACGTCCTGGAACACTGTCGTATTTTCTGTCGAACTGTAGTGCTAGTCGGCTATGCAACGCATAGACCGATTTTGCACTCTATTATTCGCAGCCGGTTGAAAGCCAAAATTCTTCTTTGGTTGGCCGAGTGGCTTAGTAATGATCCGGCAGTAGTCGTTGAAGCCGGTCAATGATGTAAAAGAGTCGCAGAGTCGAGTGATATTGATGCAGGTGAGTAAACACATAGTTAATAGAGGCGGGCTTTTTTTATCATATTTTTGTCCGGCTCGCAAACCATATCCAGCTCTTCACGCTGGGCATGTCATGGGGACGGTGAATGCAGTTGTTTTTTGTGTCTGAGTATGTCCATAACAGGAAAAAAATGCTATTGTCCGCAAAGTAGACTAGTAATTTCTTCAAATGTAAGTGTAATTGTCTCCATGGCCAAGTGAAGACTCCATGAAAGATCATCGGAAAAGCCGCTCATACGCGCGTAATGCTGTCCGTGAAATGACATCAGAAAAGCTCCAGGTGAATGGAGAATCGGAATGTTTGAGGCAGTGAAGGTAATCACGCCAGAATTGTCTGTCTTCGGTTGTGGAACAGTGGATCCATGTAATTACATTATTCCAGGTGAGTAAATTGTTCTATTGTGAGTACGAGGCGAGCTAAACCCATTTGTTTAGACGCTGTGGTGCTAGCTTCTCCAGGATGACGGAAAGAGCTCCACTTGGAACGATGTGTGGTTTCTTCATCTCCCGGAGAAAAGATCACGCATGTAAACCAGCTGGCTATTGAGGGTGGGTCGACCAGTCCCAGTGGATAAACCTTCATGTTTTGGCGGATGTATCTGTGGAAATCTCGGGAGAAAACGGGCAACGGACAAGAGGCAGCCAAACAGAAAGACAGCAATGAATCAAGAAGCACAAACACAGACTGGTGGCGCGCAACGGTGCCTACGATACATTTTAAATTTATGTAATTTTGTTTAGTATACATGATGTGCAAGCGCGTTCTTTACCTCACATCGCTGGTGTGACTCAGACTACAACTACTGGGTAGAAAGTAGGATCTGCCCGCGCATGGTCAAGAGACGGATATAACAAAGCGTGTTGACAATATTAAGCGATTAATATGATTGTTGGAGAGTAACAGGTAAACCGATGATGATGACAGCAGTCCGAATGCGAGTGGCATCTTAGGTGAAACTAACGACAACTAGGTTGAGACCGAATGCGGGAGCAACATAGGTAAAGCAACGTTCCAAGAAGAAAAGGAAATTTACAAAATCAGTTATGAGCGGAAGAATGCGGACGGCAGTGCGAAGAGTAACTCGTGAGAGCAATTAGGAGACGATAGTCATGATGAAAATGGTTTACTACTAAAGTGCGGTGAAGCCAAGGACGCTTTCGTGCAAAGTATGAATCGATTAGTTCTGAAAATGCACCGGCAATTTCCCGGTAGTCTGAGAGAACTCCGAGAGCCGGAGACCGAACAGACGAGACTTGAATAGTCGACACATCCTTAGGCCTCGTAGAAGTTCCAGAGAATTTCACTAATCAGATGATGACAAAGAAGGGCATGGCCCTAAGCGCCGGTCGCCCGATTGAAGGTTAGAGGGCACAGGTTACTGATGGAAGTGCCTATATTAATAAAAGGTAAACAAGTCTACCCGGCTGTCAATGTAAGCAAGACATAGTTTTGAGTCTACATAGATTATATCGGTATATCTTGCTAGTCTGGAAAAGGTCAAAGGAGCATACCGGTCAGACGAGACTAGGTTAGTACAGGGCACTGAGATTTAGCAGTCCGATTAGAGAATAAATGGAAGTAGAGAGCGCCATAAAGAGGGGACGGCCCGGATAGAGAGTGGTTTACTTATAAGGTGTGAAAACGTCCATGGGGCTCGCGAGGTAATGGGGACAGACCGTTCGGACTTCTCATCAAATGCCGGTAACGTCACAGCAGTCTGAATGAATTCGGAGAGCAGGGGACCGATCGGACGAGACTGGATTAGTCGGCACATTGAGAGTAAGTCGAACAGTTAAGGTGGGAAGATAAATAAAGAGTCAGCGGAGACGGATAGGTTTGGGATGCAAGAGGCTACATGAATATAAGGTATGCAAGTCAGGCAGGCTCGCAATGTGACAGAAGTTGTGTGTTGGTGATACAGAGCCTAAAACTACGTTTCGCTAGTTAGGAAGCAGTCAAAGAGGATAATAGGGCAGGGCTCTGAGAGCGCGCTATGCGGATGAAGAAGAAATAACGACAGGCCGTAATAAGGAAAGGACAGTCGAGAGTTTACGTTTACGGATAAGAAATGCGACAGTTAACATGCCTTTGCAGTTACATTCTGTGATTGCCGATGTCTCTCCCTTTTCTCTGAGGTCGTGAACATCTGAGAGATTCGGGATTGAACTGAGAAACTGCCTCCGTCTGGGATGGGACGAAATAACCAACAAGAACTTACCTGGACCCTGGCATCACTTCCATTCCAACCATCTGCACCCAACCACCGATGTCCAGTGAGGGCAAGTGGACACGAATTCTTGGCTCCCCGGCAAATATACATTATCACAGAAGACTTCACTTGGTTCTGCAATGGATCAACACATCATATTCAAAACGAATGTTCAGTTCCCGACCTACCAATGGACAGGACCCAGGAACGCAATAGGCAACCAGATATGGCAGCAGCCAGCAGAAAAATGGGACGCAACCTGACTGCGAATAACCAAGCAAACGAGAGTTCAACAAGAAACATAGCCAGTTACAATTTGCCATTCAATGGATTGGCGGCAAGGTTTCAGGACGTGGTGGGTTTTTGCCTGGCAAGCCTTCTCCCTATACAGGCCACAAATGTCCGTTTAACAGCCCTCCAACGTGGCGTATGTGACTCGCAAACCGAATAAAGTCACAGCCCAAAAGTTTACACTGGCAGGTCAACTAGTGTCACAATTCTAGATAGGTTCGTTACACTGGAACTCCTACATCTGCGTATACTGTCGTTTTTTCACTTCCTATGATACTTTGACCTTTGCGTTACCTGTGCACGAACTCACTCTATCGGCATATTTCTCTCGAGTGTGCTCTTCCATTACCTCCCAATGGATCATTCAAGAGTCTCAATCTATTATTAGCTGAGGTCCCGTATCTCCTGGCAGCCAAATTATGGTTTCGCATTTTCACCATTGTACAGTTCCAATCATGGACATGAACAATTTTCTACTGCCACTGTTACAGTTGCCATAAACTGTTTGTACAGTTGTACACATCTGATTATGCCTCCATGGGCGTGCCTCGCATAGTCGAGAATTACCTTTTTATTTATTTATTTATATTTTTTCAGACAACAGACGACCCTTGCTTGGGAGGAATGCTATGGTTGCTTTGCACATTGTACCATCATTCGACCGCATGCTTACCTCTTCCGTCAACGTAGTACACTGGCAGGAACATTATCCGAAGCTCATCTAGAAGTCTATCGTCCGTATTCCATGTGGTGTGCATCGAATTCAACTGAAGTCGAATGCGAAAACGGTCGCCATTGATCAACCTTGACCCAATCCGCTAGCGAAACTTAAGGCGTTCTCAGCTGCCCTGCAAGCGATGCTTGCGAATAATTTGATTGAACCCACCGACCGCTCTGAGTGGGTGCATCCAATGGTTTTTGTCATGAAAAAGATGGTACTCTCCGGAAATGCAATGATTTGCAGGCACTAAACAAACAGATCGTCGTACAACGATTTGTTTTGCCATCTAATGATAAACTCACTGTACGTTTAGCTGGTGCAACTGTTTTACCAAGCTAGATTTGAAAAGTGCATTGTTCCATGTGCCATTGGCCGATGATTACCAACACCTAACTGCCTTCTTTGCTCCTGATGGCCTCTTTCAGTACAAAGCCTTACCCATGGGTTTGAGTTCCGCGCCCGCCGCGTGGCAAAAGTGCATGACTTACGTCCTGGCAGGCATCGATGGGCAGGTGGCGTAAATGGATGATATTTGTGTTTTCGGCCGCTCACAGGAAGAACCTGATGAAAGGCTACACAAAGTCCTCCAGCGCCTCAGCGATCTCAGTTTGCGTCTTAACGCAGAAAAATGTCTCTTCAATGCACAAGAAATTCAGTTTTTGGGACACGTCATTTCACGCAGTGGCATTCGACCAAGTGAGGAAAACATCAGGGCCATCTCTGAAGCGCCAACACCCAAAAGCTTGACAAAACTAAGGTCCATTTTAGGAATGTGCTCTTATAACCTGCGCTATCTGTCGGATTTTGTGACTATGGCAGATCCATTACGACAGCTAACAAAGAAAGGATCGTCGTTCGTTTGGGGCAGCAATCATCAAAATGCCTTTAATGAACTGAAAAGGAAAGTTGCGTCTGCTCCCTTGGTTTCCATTTTTGACGAATCTTGCCGCATCCTTTTGTCCACTGATGCGCCTGATGTCGGTCTCGGAGCTGTCCTCTCACAAATAGAAAACGGTGAGGAGAAATTTATTGTCTACGCAGCACGAAAGCTATCAGATTCCGAACGTCTTTATTCAGTTGGGGAAAAAGAAGCCCTTGCATTTGTGTAGGCCTGTGAAAAGGGACATTTATTTCTGTTCGGTCATCGTTGTATTCTGCGTAATGATCATTCAGCCCTCACAGCTCCTCACAGCAATGGGTCTAAAGGATCTCGCCCAATGCGAATGGATCGCTGGTATGCCAGTCTCCATAACTACGATTTTGAAATTGTGTACCGGCCAGGTTTGCAAAATCAGATTGCTGACGGCTTAGCTCGCTTACCTGTGGGGTTGGAAGATGAAAAGAGAGACTCAGAGAGGTGATACTAATTTCCACTCTCGGAGCTAACCTGTCTGTCTTGACGATAGAGAAATTACGAAGGGAAAATTCTAACGATCCTTTACTGCATGAGATCATTGAATTTGTACAACAGGGCTGGCTCATGAATAACAAACTCCCCGGTGAGTTCATTTCGTATTATGCAATTCGACATGAACTATCGGTGGTGGATGGTTGCCTGATGCGCGGGTCGGTGTTTTTAGCTCGGCCCCAGTTGATAACCAAGATAGTAGCTTGCGCACATGAGGGACATCCAGGTATAGTTCGGACCAAAAATTGAGCGAGAATATTTCTGGTGGCCACGGATGGCATCTAGCATTGAGACATTTGTGGTCAATTGCAATGCTTACCGATTAGCGGACAGAAGCTCTTTACCCGGTAAAGGCCCGACACAGCTAATTGCTTACTCGATGAAACCATGGACCAAAATCGCTATTGATATTATGGGCCCGTTCGCTACGGCTCTTACGAATAGGCGAAATCTACTTGCTGCTACATGTTTTTACAGTAGATGGCATGAAGTAAACATGTGCGACCAAGTTACTAATTCGCTTGTGTTACGTTGGCTTAAACACTTCTTCATCCGTTTTGGTTTACCGCGTGAAATAGTAACGGATAACTGGCCACATTTTGTAGCCGCGAATTCGCAGATTTTCTACATTGCCATAACATTAAACACTCCAAAACTGCGCCCTACAAACCTGCAGCCTACGGCTTGGTCGAGCGATTAAACCGAGCTCTAAAAGAAGCTATCCAAGCTATACACATAGGATGTTCGGATTGGGAGGATGCAGTTTTAACGGCGGTACAGAACATGTGACCACAGATCCACCGGAGGAACGACAGCGGAGCTGATGTAGGAAGGCCCTTAAGCACAAAGTTAAATGCTGCACATAACATTTTATCAGCAAGAGATGCCGGTTTCAAATCACATAGCCCCTTAGCAAAATTCCTACGCTAAAGCATCGACACCAATGCAGCCCAGGACATGCGTTCGCGTCAAAAGCAAGGCGACAAAGGAAGGCACACCTTCGCTTTCCGCTCCAGTGCGTATCGACCGTACGCTCGGCCCGGGCACCTATCGATTGTAGAACGGCCTAATTGTCAACGCGCGTCGACCCCACACAGCTCACGGACCAGCTAATCAGCCCGACCGATCTGCGCATGAAAACGCGGCTGAGTTACCATTACCTCGACGTCAGTTGCTTCGGTTTGCGAGAATGGTGAAACCCAATGGTCGCTGCGAACCAGGTTGAAGCGGGTTTTCGGAGGGGAACGATAATGTGGTAACCATGTGAGCAACATCAATTGGCTCAATCTCATTGGTTGGCTTGCTGACTCTTTCCTACTTTACCATTGGTAGTGTGTCTGCAGCTTGACTCTCCGTTTAACAAGGGATTGACTCACTTGTACTTGGTTAATTGCGAAATAGATTTTTACCTTTCCTACGGCTTTCTTGATACAACACCGTATGCCATCACTCTGCCCGTAGTAAGCGCGTATAATGTTTGGATAATATTTACATATTTCTCATGTACACCTTTCCTGAGATGGCAGTCCCAAAGTGCACGTTTATCCACCGAATCCAAGGCACATTTGTTATCAAAGAACACGAAAACCATGGGCCGCCAATATATGTGGTGGTGCTACAACAACTGCCGCAAAGTGAAGATGTGTGCAATGCAGCCAAGACCTCGACGAAAACCGGCTTGCAATTTAGGAATCTGGCTTCCACAAGTGACAGGCAGTCCGCGAAGGAGGACAGAGGCAAGCACTTTGGAAGCAATGGGCATCAGGCTGATTCCTCTATGGTTGCCGCATTCCGTACGTGTGCCTCCCTTGAAATTTGGGACTAGGAAGAAGAGGCACCCGTCGGTTGAGACAGCTTTCTGCTTCCACAGTCTCACTATTAACTCGTGTAAACCATTCACAAGAGTACGTCTCTCGAATATGAAGTGGGCTGGAGAAACCTCAAGTGGTCCCGTGGATGTAGTTTCCTTCGACAGTTCGGTCTCATTCGACTGCTGTTCGAGGGCTGTATCCAGCTGGACATACCAGGGAGTGGGGCGATCAGTGACCGGCGAGAAAGATAAAAATCTCGCCCGAATAACTCGCGTTTTAAAGCGTTCAGCCCAAAGCTCCAAGCGTTTTGACAAGTTGTGGATAGGCTGTGCACTCTCGTTCCAAATGCTTTCAATAACACCAAACCTTGTGCTGCCCGTTTCCGGTATCAGCCGAAATAACTTACGATGGTTACCAAGGCAGCGGCCATTTCCATCGCTAACGCAGGAAGAGACCACCACGGTTTGCGGTCTCGCTTCAGCATAGCACCGGGTTTCGCCCGGAGCTCTTTGCGAGTTTCATCGTGTTCGCTTCCAGCCGGAATATGCCGGCGAGCATCGAGAACTCCAGAGACTGGGAAGAGATCCAATGTCAATGTCGGCTGTTTGACTTATCACATGAGGATTTTTCTGCAACTGGTAAAGACTTGGTGAATATGAGATCAGAGAGCTGCACCCGCATTTAGTGGGCGCTTACTCGACTCGCGTGGCAGCGTACATTGAATGACATTTAGAACAACTGGTTTCGCCAGTTTGCTGGTGTCAATGCGCGCACAATGTCGCCGTGAGCTTCCGCCAAAAAGCAACCTCAGGCCAGCATATACAAGTGCATGGGCGATGTCCACACCTGTGCTTCAAATCGAGCGACAGTTCTGGACGCGGCCTCTTCATCGATAACTTGTCGCAATCGGATCGATTTACGTCCATAGCTGGTTTGGGGCTGGTGGGCGCCAAGGCTCCTCCGGCGAGTGCTGTGTCGGAATTTAGAGCTCGCGAGGAATAAGCTAGAGTCTTTACACAAATGAAGCAACCTCTTACGTGCATCATTACGTGAGCCCAAACCATGTTTGCCTCCCAGATGATGTTCTTCAACGGCTAACTTTCCAACTTGAGCGTTCAGATACCCCGCCAGCACAACAATGCTCGAACTTCTGCTGTGGCGAAGGAGCTAATTCAATTGCCGTTAGAAGTCGTCTTTTACCGAGTCATCGTTACAGTTAGTGGGCGCGTAGGCAGCGATGAAGAATAGACACCTATTAGTCCCGCGCGACTTAAACTTTTAAACGCACCAGCCAATCGGACTGCACACAACCTGCTATTGCTGGAAGCCAGTCAACCAGAGCAGCTTCAGTCCGGGGACTCAGAGCAGTGCCAACACCGGCTCGGCAGGTATTCAAAGCTTCATCGTCACCGGATAGGCGCCATGAGAAAATACTGCCGGTGTCATCTGAAGAGGATCGTAGAGTGAGCACAAAGTTCAATGCTTGCAGACAGGTCTCCGATAAGCCGCAGATATCGATCGGGATGGTCTCTAAGGTTCAGGCAATTGCGGCTTGCTGACCGAGCTGTAGCAGTGTACATACCTTGCGGCATGCCAACCTGAATGATGATCGAGGGCTCCAAATGTAAGTGAATGAATTGGACTTGGCCGCTTGGTTGGACATGGGCTTGTCGATAGGACAGGAAAGACGCTCCGCGTTCACCTGTGAGTTGAAACTAGAAGACCATCGACTATTGAAGCAATGCAGCGAAGGGCCCAGAAATAGAAGGTTGAAAGCAGAGGGTTAAAAGGGAACCTGGAACGGTACGATAAGAGAGCAAAAGCGTAAGAGTGGGAATAAGGAGACGGGAAGTCTTGAGCAGTAGCAACCAAACCTCCATCCACCCTTCTCGAGGAAACAGTTATGGCACCGCTGACTATCCCCTGGCCACAGCATCAAGAAACTGTTTGAAGAGTGATTCATATTACTGCTTGGGCCGTAAACTGTCAGGTTACCCAGGCCTAAACAGGAGATGATTAGGGTACTCAACCGAAGCATTTGCTTCAAAAACCTGACCGCAAGGCAGCGGGTTTGGCGTTTGGCTACAAGGAGCCTGTTTTAAAGAATAAGGCTCCGCCGCATTCCAACCGCCAACCTCCAAGGCCAGATGGCTGAGTTCGTTTTGCCTCTAACCATTGACCAATCTCGTGTGAGCGGCTCGGAAGCGGCAAAGGCATTGCCCAGCATTGCTCAATAGATCGCTGAGGCACACAAACCATCGCACCACGGTAAGGACCCGACTCACTGCAATGGCCAGCTTCATTGCGATGGATCACTATGCCACTGAAGCGCCGATGCGTTAGCTTTTTCATCAGTTACTGTTTCATAGGTTGACTCTATGCTGTTTCTTCACGCTTCGTTCGCCACACCTCTTTGAACCGTCTTCATTCTATCCACACCATAGTCCCAACTCCTTTAACTAATACCTCGTTGGCTGATTACCGGAACCATGCTCTAGGACTTTAAGCACATCACAGTGCTTTACCCATGGGGCCATGCGTTTGTTACATAAACTAGAACCATTTTCAGTGTAAAATCTTGCGCCTTGCACATCATTCTGTCTCAAGTATAAATGTCTTAAGGTAAGATATTCACCGACTTGGTTCCATGATTGTCCTTTTTGGTCTTTCCTCAACCTGTTCCTCTCTTTTCCATTGCTCCCAGGACGGGAACTTTATTAAGATGCGGGATTGGACTGAAGAGCTGCCTCTGTCCGAGAAGGGACGAAATAACCAATAAGGACTTAGCTGGACCACGGCCTTACCTCAAAACCAAGCCACTGCACCCAACACAGCGACGGGTGTCCAGTGAGGATAGCTGGACACGAATTCCTCACACTTCCGCAAGTATACATTATCAAAGTAAGTGAGACTCAAGATACTCTGGAAAGTTTAGCATTCCTGTACAACTATTCACCCTTCTCCACTGACCTCAACCTCCATGGCGGGCCCTGACTGAGGCGCGAGGTCAGTTAACAGAGGGATCATTCGACTGCCAATGACAGTTAACAGATGGTTGATGAAACGTTTTGCCCGGTGTACATGACTGTTCAAGCCAATCGCGAACAATGTTCCAGGACGTGCTGGCTCTTTGTCTGTCAAGCATTCTCCTTATAAAAGTCGGTTTGGCAACACTGTCATGTAGCGGATGTGCCTTGCCACTGAGTAAAGTCACTGCCCACGGACACATTCTGGCATGTCGACCACAGAAAAAGGTTCCTTATTTTATTTGCACGTACAAGCAAGCTACCCTCAGTCTTCGCATACTGTCATCCTTTCGGCTACCGTGCTTTTCCTGTTTATTCTGCGTAGACATGAATCCAATTCATCTTCCCCCGATGACCTATTTGCTCCTTCCGTTTCTGAAAATTGTACAACTTGTCTACTGCCAAGTACGTGCATTTTAACGTAGCTGTTGCGCAGCCTACTTGCATTTAAATTTTGATCAGATCTTAGTTGGCGTGCCTTAATGAATTCTAGAATAACCTATTTACGTATTGCACGCGCAGTAACCAGCACATGGAGGCCGGTCTCCTGAATTGTTGGGCGACGCTTACAGGCCTTTTGAAGGGCGAACGATGATTAGTTCGCGTATGTGCTCTAATTCCGCGCAAGCACCTTTTATCTTGTCAGGAATGATTCGCCTGGCTTTGGCGAAAACGGACTGACATATGTTAACGATGTGCTATTTTCCAGCAGTAAGGACGGATGACAACAATGTCCTTGCACGGGCGACTTTTGGAAGTTGGTATCAGGCAACTAGCCTATAAGTGACGCCGTTTGGTTGGTATATATAGGACTGATTGACTCAATATCCGGGTAACGTACTTATAGCGGCCAGCTTCGCTTGACGATCGTTCAAACGTCGTTGTTTCGCATCAACAAGTGACTCGAAGTGCTGCTGAAACTCAAGGCCATAAGTTGGCGTATAAAAGTTCACAACGAGGGAGCTCCATCTAAAAGAAGGCCGTAGGTTTACATTAAGCATGCGTCAGCTTTGCAGATATACACTAATTTTGGTGCCCTTCGCTTAGTGCAATTAACAAGTCGTCGCTTCAGTAACTTCATTGGAATCAGGTGGGATAACGCTGACTTCCGCGTCGGTGCCTTAGAGCTAGCTTACCCCGTACCACGACGGGTGACTACCAAAAAGCGTCTGCGGCAGATAGCAATCTCCGTCGACCCTACGTGCTGACCGGTCCGTTTCGCTGCGTAATGCGCTTGAAGAAACAGGACGGGCGACACGATTTGTCCTAATGACCGAATCGCTCATGCTGCCAACTATTGCGTGACCTAGTGGCGAGTTCAAACGTGATCTGGGACGAGTGTAACTACTAGAACAAGTTCCGTGGTTAGATCCGGACTGTGATCGGCTTTCTAGTCAATTGATAAGTGCGCTGTATAGTACTGCAACCGCAATTGAAGTAGACTGAAGCTGATAAATTTGGACATTGGTATGGCAAATACGGTCGGCAATTTCTGCTAGCTGAGAAAGAGGCACCTCATTTGCATTCACGGCGTTACGTATCTCACGTGGCAGTCGAAGAAGCCACAACTCTTTATCGAAAAGTCTCCAAGGTTGGGTGGCTTAGCCAGAGGCTGCATCCTGTGCAGCAGCTCAGAAGGCGTTCAATCAACATGAAGGGTTTCATTAAGAAGCTACGTAACGCCAGCGTGTCCTCGTATGCTGAGGCGCTCCACGCGGCTTGCCCTAAGCTTGTCGTAAATATTCTGTTATTCGGGATGCTCCAAGCTGGCGCCGTGGTCATGGTCTACTTGCGGATAAATCGCCGCGACGACGCAATTAAAGTTGACTCTCTCAGACCTGACGACACGTAGCAAAAAAATGGATTCTGGGTAAGTAAACCAAGGCTTAGGATTAGTCTCTCGTAAAGGTGGGATAGGAAATCCGATTATACTAGGCTGATCAACCGAGGCTTGATGGATGACCTTCGTGGAGAAAGTACATAGAGCCAGGGTTCCTGAACCCAAATAGTAAATAATAAAATTAGAAGGGTAGACGGAATTGTTACCGGATCTGAAAATAAAAATCAGTACCAAAATTACCAAATATATTTCAGTGTGATCATAAATAGCGTTTTATGGGTCGCCATATGCCCGGTACGAGAGAAAACGGCCAACCGTGAGCTACGGGCGAAAACACAAACTAAGCTATGGAAAAGCTTTATTGAACGGCTAAAAATGGGTTGACTTAAGTGAGCTTCGGATGCGTGGGCGAGACATCGTTCTTAGTCAAGTCGCTCGCGCCAAAAGTGGAAACCGTTTTTTCAAACAAACTGGAAATCCATCCTGACAAGCAAACCAATTTTTCCCTCGAACCTAAGAAAACTATAATTTTAATATTTAGTATAAGTTGCATAGTCATAAGGGGAACTTCCAGGTCACTTCTTTTCCTGCGTACACGAAGTCAAAGCAAGTGCGTTTAGCAGCCCTTTCATTACGCTTGTGACGACAAATCTGTGGTTTTTGTGGATGATTTACCACCCATCGCAAAGAGCTATCTTGGTGACGCTGTCTGACTATAAAGGGTTTCCAAGCAGAGGAATCTTTTCCATAATGCATGTAGATTGTGAAAAGCCTCAGAAGGATTATAGAAATCACCTTGCCCCATACTTTATTAAAATGGCAGAATGTTTTCTCTACCAATGCTTGAAGCTGGCTTACTAGTCGAAAACTCCCAGCGGGTACTGTTTATGACAAAAGGTACAGTGCACGATGAAGGGCGAGCAGTCACTAGCAGCCCGTCTCTGACTGTGCCTGTTTCTAAACCTTGAGACTGCTTAAAATGACGGATAAGTGCCGAACGTATAACAAGTGGATCATTAGTGGTTTTATTAGAGCCCGTGCGTTAGACGGATATCTTTGGCAATTGTCAAAAGGTGCGAAAACGTGGAAGGCAGCTGTTTTGTTAGCTCACAGTGCGCTGCCCCAGTCTAAGCTGAGCAGTCTGCATCTTCTTGACTTCTTCGAGACTATCGAGATATAAACTATCTAGGATCTGTAGAAGCAAAGCCATGTCTTCCTCACCTTGGCAATCTGATGGACTGGTTCACCTGGTTCCCTCTCTAATTGTCTATTTCCTGACCCATACCATCCGTCCTACAACATTATCTCAGTATACCAACTAATCCAATTTAATTTGCTCGGTCTCATGTTCTCCGACTACTGTGACGTTACCAGCCATTGAACTGAAAACTGAACGCACTGCTTGCAATCCTTCTTCAATCGGACAATTAACTCTCAGTGCTCTGCCCTAACCTAGTCCTATTTGACCAGTATGCTTTTCTTTGTCTTCTTCTAAACTACGGAGATATACAAGGTCTACGCACTGTAGACCCAGAGATAAATCTCTCTTATGTTGACAGCCTGCTGGAGTTGTTCACTCTTTATTAATATAGCCACTTCTATCTCCAAGCTGCCAATCCCTTGACCCACTCCATTAGACCTCCAAAATTAGCTGTATACCCCAGCCTCACTGAGTTAACTAATCCAGTCTTATCTGATCGGTTGCTGCTCACCGCATTTTCTCAGATTACTGTGTCATTACCGGCCACTGTTAGGAATAATGAACGCTCGATACCACTGCCCACGAAAGTCTCGTTGGCTTCTCCCCACCATAGCAGTAAACCGTTTTCATTCCGACCCTGTCGTTTCTTGCTGCGGTCTCTGTTTTCGAGCCTTCTTCAACCTGACAGCAGAATCTCAGTGCCCTGCCCTAGCCTAGTCTCATCTGACCAGTCTGCTTCTGTGACTTCTTTCAGACCACCGGGAAATTAACTGTCTAAGCTCTGTTGATCCTACTCAATGTCTCCCTCACCTCGACAGCTTGTTGGACTTATTCACCGTATGTTTATATAGCCACATCTATCTGACCTGTCCAATCCTACTGACTACATTTATCTTCCTTAATTAACTGTACCCCTTAATCTAAATGCGCCGACTAACCTAGTCTCGTCTGATCGGTCTTCTTCTCTCCGACCCTTGCGATGTTGCCAGCCATTGCTCGAAAGAATAAACGCTCTGTCCACATTACCTCAATAGCCACGTTAATTTTCCAATTTTTGATCTGTAATCCTTTTCTATCTCGAACCTGTCCTTTCCTTTTCGCGCTCTCCGTTTTTATTTTTTCCTCAGTCGGAAAGCGGGCTCACAGTGCTCTGCCTTATTCTGCTTTTGACTGCTTCCAGACTAACGAAATGTAAACGTTTTAAGCTCTGCATAACCAACACACAATTACTCACATTGCCAACCTGCCTGACTTGCGGTGGCATAACCCATATATATAGCCTCTTCCATCCCAACCCTTTCCAGCTCTGTTTACTCTTTATTGGACTTCCTTCTCAACTGTACGACTTAATCTCAATGTGTCGGCTAAACCAGTCTCGCCTGATAGGTCCCCCTCTCACCGAATTTGCACAGGCAACTGTGCTGTTACCGGCCATTGTGCAAAACTGAACGATTGTTACTGCTTCGCACGAGAGCATTGTTGGGTACCCCCAACTTTAGCAGTAAACGTTTTTCCTCCTGACCGTCATCGCCTTGCTGCGCTCACTGTTTTCAATTCTTCAGTCGGGCAGCCAAATCTCAGTGCTCCTCCTTAATCTGGCAGCAGCTGACCAGTCTGCTTTTCTGTGACCTTTTCCATTCGCCTGGGATGTTAACCGTCTAGACACAGCAAACCCAATGCTGTTTTTATCACATCAAGAATCTGCTGAACTTGCTCATCCAATGTCAAAACAGTCTCTTTCCACAGTTTTCTACCCTTTACTACTGATCCCCTCTATTTTCCCTCAATCGTATCTGTACGGCTCAGTCTCAATGCATCGACTAATCAACTGTCGTCTGATCGGTCACCCTCACTTCGAGAGGCTTGCCGGACCTAATCACCTCTGTATAATAAAGCCTCGTTGATTTCTAACCTGTATATTTCCGCTGACCCTCCCCACAGTTGTTCGCACCGCAACTGTACTACCCAATCCCAATGCGCCGACTAAACTATTCTTACCTGAACGGTTTTCTGCCCTCCTACTACTCCTAGATGTCCGTGTCATTTCCGGCCATGGTCCGGCTGCGGCTTCGTTCTCTTCTACTTAAGTCTAGACACCGGTTGCTTTTATTTTTCCCTCAGCCATGACCTTCTTCGTTATTGCGCTGCATTTTTATTCACACGGCTTACACTCATTGCACCGAACCAAGTTATCCTCGTGCATGTGGTCTCCTCCGCTCACAACTCGCTCCTGGTTACTGGCGGTACTCGGACCATTGCAAGTGTTCGTTGACTACTACTTGCATTAGTATGCTCACCCTACCTCTCTTCTACTGCTGCTGCTCATTACCGTATGTTGGCATTTGCCTATTAGTGCGACCGTACCTGGGGTACCGACTCCCAAGGCGTGGCAGTTTTATCCCTCTGTGACCTTTTTCTTTGGATTCTGACTGCTTTTGGACTATGGAATCATGAGCGCTTTAGCGTAAGTACTTTCACGAATTAGTCTTCGCACTGCCAGCCGCATTCAACCGCTTCCCGCCGATTGTTTGTATTTTGTTTTCCTCTTGGAATGTTGCGTTACCTACTGGCGCTCTCGCATTCGGTCTCTATCTAATTGACCTTAGTTTTACTAAAGCTGCCTTTCGCATTCGGATTGCTGTCATCATCATAGGTTTATCGGTTTCTCTTTAGCAACCGTACTATTCGCTCAATTTTGTAAACAGGATTAGTTATATCGGTCTCTTGACCCTACGTGTACCGAAAATTCTTCCTACGTAGTGGTTGTAGTCCGAATCACACCAGCAACGGGATGTAAAAAACGCGCTTGCAAACCATGTATACTAAGCAAAATTACATAGGTTTTAGTGTAGCATAGGCACCGTTGCGCGCCACCAGTCTTTCGATAGTGCTTCTTGATTTCTTGCTGTCTGTCTGTTTGGCTGCGTCTTGTATGTTGCCCGTTTCTCCCGATAATTCCAGTTACATAGGAAAAAACAAGAAACGTTATCCGCTGGGACTGGCCGAACCATTTGCAGTAGCCGGCTGGCTTAAACACTTGATCCTTTCTCCGGGGATGGAGAACCGCCCATCGTTCCAAATGGAGCTCTTGCCGCCAGTCTGGTGACGCCAATTTCACGGGGTCTAAACAAATGGGTTCATCTCGCTTCGTACACATAGTATCACAAGTTACTCACCTAGAATAATATATTTACATGGATCCCCTGTTCCACAACGAAAGGCAAAAATTCCGGCCTGCTTACCTTCAACGCCTCGGTTAGCTTTGCTTGTTCTCACCAGCGTTTAAAAGATTGGTTTCAGTACCATACATTTCCGAAAAACCTTTTGATTCCTCGTTCACTTGGAGCTTTTCCGATGTCATTTCACGAACAGCGCTGCGCTCGTATAAATGGCTTCTCCGATGTCCTTATATAGAGTTTTCACTTGACCGTGGAGACATTTACACGTACATCTGAAGGAAATCCGATTCTATCTCACGGATTAAGAAACCCGCAACGATCCCGCATTGGACAAGTGCATGGCATTTTCACCAGTTATGAACGTATTCTGCCACAAGGAAAACTACACCTACCATCCCCATGACATGTCCAGTGTGGATAGCTTCACACGGTTTGCAAACCGGACTATATATAGCAGAAAAAACCAGCCTTTATTAACACTGATTTTACTCAACTTTACTATTTATCATTCGACCTTGCGGCACTTTTGCATCCTTGATCGATGCCAAATGTTACCGCCCGGATCATTACCAAGCCAATCGGTCAACCAAGGAAGAAATTTGGCTGTCAACGGACTGCGAATAATAGAGTGCAAACTCGGTCTGTACGATGCATCGCCGGCTAGCACTACTGGCCAACGGAAGCTACAGCAGTGTTCCAGGACGTGGCGGGTTTTTGCCTTGCATGCGTTCACCCTATAAAAGCCACAAATGTCCGCTTAATAACATTGCAACGTGGCGGATGTGACTCCCCAATGAATAAAGTCACAGCTGAACACTTCACACTGACTTCACAGACTTCGACCTACAAATTGTGCAACTGATTTTACTATGAAGAATGCCTTGATGGAGCACGAAACATTCCAATTTCCTGATGGTCTTTGCTTGCACCAAAACCTTGTTTGGGCTCCTGTGCCCATGGATTATTACCTTGCAAAAGCACGCTCAACTTATATATTGACACAACAGTTATGGTTGCATTTTACGCGCCCGAGCGCCATTCTGTTCCATGGTCTGACTACCTGACAAAATGCTCACTCGTATAAACTACATCTTTTCGGTTATACCTTTCGTTAAAACGATATGTGTTACTATTCCAAAGAAGCTATGCTGGTATGCATATTTGATCGTGCCTTTACAAGCGTGTCTTGTTTTACCGAGAATATACCACTTATTTATTTAGTTATCCATTCATGGCTGCTCGTTATTAGCAGTAGGTCTTGGCGCAAATCTGGCTGACAAAGTACCAGCGATTTCACTTGTCCGCAGGGAATAGAGGAAGTTGAACGTCCTACAGTAGCAGCGCCCTAGTTGACGCATTCTGGTGAGCAAATTTGTTTGCCTGGTGTTTCTTGTGGGGCGTTTCGCTTAACGTGAAAGGAAGCAATGCAGCCCAGACGCAAAAGCCCTTCCTTTGAAAGCTTTCAGCGTATTGCTGTAGGGCGTCGGGTAACAGGAAGCTATCCCAATTGCTTAACCTAATAAGTATGGCAAATGTAGCCTAAAGTATGGAATGCACCTGCCGGTGAAACTGGATTGCATCTGATATAGCAAGGTTAGTAACGGATAATTTTATGTACAACGAGTAGCGTAACACTCTATCATCGTTTCCATGGTACTCCTGGCCTACGGATACTCTCAGGTATGGGATTCCTCTAGTAACTCCCAAGTCCAATATACGCTTACCCCTGGTAACTATGGGAACATGTTGCCCCCAACCGCCCAGGTTGCTGAAAGTTAGTAAAGTTGCATTATTCGTGGGAGCGGTGGGTGGGAACCATTCCAGGGCAGAAAGATTGAAATCAACTGTGACAAGTTGGTATTCACAAGGATGACCGAATCATGCTCGAAACCTGCCATCGGGGCAGTATCACTCAGTTGTGCTGCGTCAGGGGCTTTATAAAGACCTCCTAAGCATACTATGGATCCCAGGATATCGGCTGTTATCCATAGGGAATCCTTGTTCTCTGTAATTCCTCTATCTCGTTGTGTATTCGAAAGTGCGTATACTGCAGACGTCCGGGAAGTATGTGAGCATCCTTAACGTTCCAGTGTGTGAGCCACGTTTCACTGACAAAATTTGCCTCCGGTGGGCTAAGGATGGCAAATGGACATAAAACGTACATCATATTACTGAGTGCCCTGGCGTTGATAGTTATGAGTGAGGAGGAACTCTTTGGGTCTCCTAACTTTACAGTTGGTGCAAAAAAGTCACTGCTTACTAACGAGCTACCTTGAGAAGACACCGGAACTGGGTCAATAGACTTAGGAGCGGGTTGCTCGGTAACGACTTGTTGGGCGTCTGAATGACGTTGTTCTCTAGCCATTTTTCTGCGTGTCCATTAAATTTGTTGCCCGTTCAGCTGAACACCAATAAGGAGTTACCATCAGGAACCTAGAACTCAATGGCACTACGCGTCATGCTTCTCTCTATGGAGCCAAAATGTGATGACGCTTCTACCTTGCGCCTAGTAATAGAATGCTATTCAATTGTCTTCTAGGCTGTAGCCGTAGATCTACGCGTCATGAGGTAACAGAGAATACGTCGAGCAATGTCGGACTGGGTAATTAGCTGACGTTGTCTACCGTCAACTTGCTTTTTCTTAACGTAGGGTTGCTGGTAAAGAAAATGGGAGTATTGTTAATGTCTGTTCAATGGAGGAAGCCAAGCAGCCAACCTCATCTGCTGTCGACGTGAATCAGACGGATGTGCTGGGTACCGTCTCGCGTGCTTTAGCTACACACTGCCCTTAACGAGAAAACTGATGTCGTAATGAACGTCATACGATGCGAGGCGGACCCTCTAGTCTCTGTGCCCACTAACATTCAGTAGAAGAGTGATAAGAAAGTCCGTTGCACCCCTCAAGCGTAAAGGTACCGAACCCAAGAAGGTATTGAAGGTAGAGCACAAGGCTCAAGCTCACGTCAATTCAATTCTTTCAGTGAAGAAACAAGCCATGGCAACTCCTGCCAAACCAGCTAAGAATGGAATGACTAGCACAGTGAGTTGGAGCTAAAACGCAAATCCTCAAGGGCAATTACTCTAGATTTGTTGATGGAGAAAGGCAAGTGTTACCTGCAACACTAATCAAAACTCGGGTAGAGTCGGAGACTCGTGGAGTGAATACGACTGATTTCGGCCGTTCTGTTACGGATAGCAGCGTAAGATGGCGGTAGCAGCGGTAGCTCTTCTTAGGGAACACCTTCCGGATGACACCCAGGGGTTTAAGCTCAGCGTTAACAAGGTGCTTCCATCTGGTTTCCGCCGTGTCACCATCAGGTAGCTAACCAACTGCCAAAACCGCGACCCGACGTTTTCGTGTAGTCCTCTCAACCCGGAGAAATACAAAGCATTAATGCGCTTTGTTTTCCTACTCAAGTGCAGCAGTGTCAGTGTTCAGCTGGAGCACCCACTGGCAGATCAACGTCAGTTAAATGTAGCCAACAAAACCCTCAAAAGCAGGCGGGCGGCTGGTGGGCAAGGCTCTCGTCTTGTGGATATTCAGGTGGTCAGAGGTAGGTCAAATTCTGCCCTACCACAAACCCCCTATTGATGGCGTACAAACCAGGACTGGTCTTGCCGTGCTCCTTTAGGTGTTACTTAGCGATACGCGTAGCTTAAGGTGCAAGTTCTACGATGTGAGTCCACTTGTAGACGAATGTGGTCCCGACATACTTGATTTCATTGAGCAGTGGTTGTCCTCGGTTAGCACGGACTGTGAAGTATGTTTACCTGGCTACGCACTGCTTGGACGTGCTGCAAGGTGGTCGGTTCGCACTTTACGTGAAAACTAAACTGGATATGTTGAGGACATGCATTTTTAGTGATCGGATCAAATTTTTAAAGCACTTTCTACCAGTGTGAATACTTTCTCTGCGCATTTAACTGTTGTAGTGGTATGGTGAAGTCCTGGAGGTATCGCTATTGTGGCTATTGAGTTTAGCTGTACTCAGGATGAAATGAGGCGACTAATACTGGAGGATTTTAGCCACTCTAAAGTCTGTTCTGCTGAGCTATCCTATATTTCGACGGTGGGGGCCTGCGATACGGCTCTCCTTGGTCTAACTTTGTAACTGCCTTTGCACCAGTTCCCAAACCTCCCGACTAGATACAAGAGCACCCAGCTTCTAAACAAAATGAATGGCATATCACTGACGATGGGACATGAAGGTGTAGATCTTCGATCATGAATATGCATAAGTACATGCACAAAAGTTTAAAAAACAAAAAGTGCCGTAAGGCGGAGAAGACATTAAGACGAAACAATGTTCCACACGTTACCCAAGCTACGTAGAAAGTTACTGCTCGCAGGGCATCAAGGTGCCTTGGTTCGTTTGTTGGTAGAAAGTAGAAGGATATTCCTTTGTCAGCTCGGTCACTTCCCGAGCGTTGCGAAATTCGCTGGGATCCTTCGAAGACAAGACTTTGCAGAAAATCGCTGCGGTTACCTTGGAGGCAGCAAAATAACTGCACCCTCAGAGAGTGGGAATTCAACAGCCGTTTGAAACTTTCCTCTGTCTCTGCATGGACGACAGCCTCCGGCAATTCGTTCAAGTCATTCACTACGCGGGTGCATAGGGCCAGATCTGACAGCACATGGAGTCGCCGCGGTTTGAAGATTCTCCACCGGTGGTCTCGAGTTGCACACATTGTGTAGAGACGAAAGAATGATTGCAGCTCACCTCGTAGAATACGCCGAGGAATATCCTATCTCCGCAGCGACGACGATAATCCAAATTGAACAGGTTCAACCGTGGTAGCCGTGGGGGTTATGTTAGTCCCGCAACTCTGGAAAGGATTTAGATCCACGCCGTTAACCCTTCTCGCTCATGTCACATTCAGAGTTTCTGAAATGGTAGGCAGCAGGCAATCCGTACGCGAGAACTGGGCGCACTTGCGAGGCAAACAGTAGTCTGAAGAGTGTTGCGGTCAGGCGTGAAAGGGCTCTCCGTATAGCTGAACTATTCTGTTGGCGGACGCGGCATACTTCCGGGTGTCCCCGATCGAGTTGAGATCAGGGGACACAAGCAGCCCGAAAGCCCCCTCCTGCTTGACCTTTCTGAGCAAGAAACCCCCGATATGCTAAGCACCAAAAGGCTCAGGAGCAATGATTGTAAGGACAGCGCAACTGTCACGGTTAATGAGCAGTTGCCACTTTAGTGACCAATTGCGCAGAAGATCCAATGTTGCTTGACGTCCCTCTGAACCTTAATTAATGGAGTGTATCTGGTTCTGGAGTTACAGTGTAATCGAAGAAAATAAAATTTTCGAGTAGCAATACTTAGCAACCATTTTTTAATTACATTTAGTGCCCCAACCTAATATTTGGCAAAAATTTTATTAAAAGCTTTTGCGTTAAAAGTTTTATTTTCATCATACCGAACTACTAGGATTACTTTTCCATTTCCGCTAGGGCGTCTTCCCTGCATACGCAAAAGACTTCCTCACAAATTAATATACATGCATCCAGTTTTGCGGGCGTATCACATAAAACTTAATTAGGTTTGTTAAATTGCTTGAGCTTTTTATTTAATTTATTAGTTATGTGTAGATGGTTGTTGAACTGTTTGCTGAGCTTGTCAGTTTTGTTGCAAACGTTTCGTCACCAATCGAGGTGAAACATCAATGCCTAGTTGAGTGGCGCATGTATATTTTGATTGCTGCTTTTGCCCAAGGCTTAGCTACAGACCCTGTTTAAAATATATTTGTGAAAGCCGATGATTACCTTGTTTGGTTTCTAGGGTAATGTCGAAATATGCAATATACAGCTCTAGCGTCAAGCGTGTCTTTGCAGTTTAGACAACTGAGGCGTCAAACCTAAATTAGATGCCGTCGGGGCCTGATTTAAATAAGTTTCCATTTGTGTCGCAAAGGGGATGCATGCGCTTCACCTTTCAATTTCAAGTATGTTACTTATGTCTCTCTTGAAGCGTACTGGATTCTACAATCTCTATAGCTCTTAGATAAGCATTTACAGAGGCTTATATAATATACTAAGAAGAAGCGTGTGCGCCTTCTGTTTCTAGCCTTCAATGGAATAATTATACTATTCTCCTTACTTAAGTTGAATTTGGACCCGGTGCTTAGCTGCAAGCGTGAGAGCGCACTATGCGCCCAGTTGTAAAGGGGTTTATGTTAATACAAAGGCTAAGTTTTATGCGACGCAACCAAAGGGTTTTTATGTTAAGACTAGTGCATCCTTCTTTATAAGGCATACTCTGCTTTTCATTAAGGAACCTCTTGGTCGTACGCCTCTGGGTTTTCCAGTAGGATCCAGTTGGATTGCCTTAAACTGCAACATATGAAGGTGCAATATTTTAGTTTCGAGCAAATGCCTATTTTGTAGAGTTCTATGCTAAGTTCAGCTGGGTAAATATGCCGGCTTATGTGACAGGCTAACTCTCGTGCCTTAGCTACACTAAAACGTACATGTTCGGTATACCTTAAGCTATTGGAATAACGTAAGACTACGTCCTTCACTGAGGTGCTCATTTTGAGAACGGTGATATTACTAGTTAAAGCCCCGGGAGATATGGTACATTAATAAACCATGACGTTAGCAATTCAGCTGAGCGCACCATCTGCCACTTATGACACCAAGACTCTAAAGCTGCTACGTCCTCGCGGATTTTGTCTAGTTCCGATAATAGGCCATTTAGTTGAAAGACATAGATGATTTTTTCATCATCTGCAAAAGGAACGGGGTGACCATATATTAACATGTAACATAGGTTGTTTATGTACATTAGGGCCATCGCAATGAGGCTGGAACTTACCGTAGTGCAACGGCTCGTGTGTCTCAGTTATCCATTGAGCTATACTGGGTGGTGCTTTTGCATCTTCAGAGCCACTCATACCAGATTGGTCAATGGTTAGAGGCCAGACAAACTCAGCCACCTGGTCCTCCACGTTAGGGGTTGGCATGAGGGTGGCTCCTTATTCCTTAAAAGAGACTCCTTGTAGTCCAGTGCCAAACCGGCTGCCTTGCGGCCAGGTTTTTGAACCAAAGGCTTTGGTTGAGCACCCTAATCGTTCTCCTGTCTAGGCCTGGGCAACCCGACAGTATCCTTCCCACGCAATACAATGAATCTTTCCCCAAACAAATTTCTGATACTCTGGCCACCGCAGAGGATAATCAACGGTGCCCTATCTGCTGCATCGAGCAGGGTGGATAGGGGTTTGGATGCTACTGCTCAAGCCTTCGCATCTTCTTATTCCCCTTCTTGCGCTTTTACACCCTTATCGTCCCGTTGCAGATTCACTTTTATCCCCCATGTTTTCAATTCCCCTATTCTCGGCCCTCCCCCACCTTGCTTCAATATTCGCTTGTCTTTTAGTTTTAACTCACAGGTGAACGCAGAGCGTCATGCCTGCACTGTCAACAAGCCCATGTCCAAGCAAGCGGCCCATTCCAGTTCCTCGGCTTCCGTTTGGAGCCCTCGATCCTTCTTCAGACTGCCATGCCTCAATGTTCGCACATTGCTTCAGATCGGTCAACAGGAAACACTTGCCCGAAAATTGGAGACCCTCTCGATCGATATCTGCTGCTTATCGGAGACCCGCCTGCAAGACTCGAGCACTGTACTCACTCTGCAATCCCCTTCAGGTGACACTAGCACACTTTCTCATTTGCGCCTATCCGGTGACGATGCAGCTTCGAGCACCGACCAAGCCGGTGTTGGTATTGCCCTGAGTCCCCGGGCTGAAACTGCTCTGGTTGATTGGATTCCAATCAGTAGCCGGATGTGTGTGATCCGATTGGCTGGCTCGTTCAAAACTTCGAAGTCGCGGGGGACTAACAGGTGTCTATTCGTTATCGCTGCCTATGCACCGACAAACTGTAGCGATGACTCGGTAAAAGACGACTTCTATCGTCAACTGAACGAACTCCTTCGCCACAAAAGAAGCTCGGACACTGTAGTGCTGGCTGGGGATCTGAAACCTCAAGTTGGAAACTTATCCACAGATGAGCTGTATCTGGGTGGCCAACATGGTATAGGCTCCCGTAATGATAACGGTGAGCGGTTACTTCATTTGTGTGAGGATGCTCGCTTATTTCTTGCGAGCACTAATTTCCGACACAGCACCCGCCAGAGGGTGACTTGGCGCCCACCAGCCTCGAACCAGCTATGGACGCAAATCGATCACATTGCTAGCAGTTACCGCTGGAGGGGCTGCGTCCAGAACTGTCGCTCGATTTGGAGCACAGGTGTTGACACCGAGCATGCACTTGTATGTGCTGACCTGTGGATGCGCTTTGGCGGACGCCCGCGACGATGTGAGTGCATTGACACCGGCAGACTGGTGAAGCCAGCTGTTCTGAATGTCTATCAAATTACGCTGTCATCCGAGTTGGATAAACGCTCACTGGATGCAACTGAAGCTCACTGGTCTCATATGCAACAGGCCTTACTAGCAGCAGGCAAATCCTCATGTGGTATGTCTAGTCGCCAACATGAACATTGGGTCTCTTCACAGTCTCTGGAACTTATAGATGCTCGCCGGCATATTCCGGCTGGAAGTGAACACAATGAAACTCGCAAAGAGCTCCGGGCGAAACTTCGTGCTAGCCTGAAGTGAGACCGCCAATCCTGGTGGTCTCGTCGTGCAACAGAGATGGAAATGGCCGCTGCCCTTGCTAACCATCGTGAGTTATTCCGTCTTATAAGGGAAAAGGGGAGCAGGAGCCCTGGTGTTAGTGAAACTATAAGTGACGAGAGTGAACAGCCTATCCACAAATTATCAAAACGCCTAAAACGCTGGGTTGAGCAATTCGAAAGGCAATTTCATCGGTCGGAATTGTTAGATTTCTCGCCGACCAGTGATCGCCCGGCTCCGTGGGCTGTTTATTTGGATCAATCCTCTCGCTCAGAAGTCGAACATGAGATCAAACTGTTAAAGTTAAATAAAGCCGCGGGACCGGATGACCTTCCTCCAGCCTTTTTCAAATTCGGGGGACATGCTCTTGTGGATGATTTACACGAGTTACTAGTGAGACTGTGGGAGCAGGAAACCGCCCCAACCGATTGGAGCCGCTCCATCATAGTCCCAATTTTCAAAGGAGGCTCAAGATTGGAATGCGGCAGCCGTAGAGGAATCAGTCTGATCTCCATCGCCTCCAAATTGCTTGCCTTTGTCATCCTTCACAGACTGACTGGCACTCGTGGAAGCCAGATTCGCGAAGAGCTAGCTGGCTATCGTCGAGGTCGTAGCTGCATTGAACTCATCTTCACCTTGCGTCAGTTGTTGGAGCACCGTCACATAAATTGGAGGCCCACCGCAGTCGTGTTCTTCGATATCAAAGGTGCATTCGTTTCGGTGGGTAGACATGCACTTTGGGACTGTCTACTCAGGAAAGGTGTACCTGAGAAATATGTGAATATTATCCGAGCATTATATGCGCGTAGCTCGTGCAGAGTGAGGGCTTACGGCAAGTTGTCGTCGCCCTTTAATATCTCCAGCGGCGTGAGACAAGGATGCCCACTGTCACCTTTCCTCTTCAACTTCGCTGTTGACGAAGTCATGGAAATCGCGTTTACAGGACACGACCTAGAAAGTGTGGAGCTACTCCCAGGAGAACGACTTCTTGCTTTAGAGTATGCTGATGATATTGCCCTCAGCTGTGAGAGCTCACAAACGTGCTAAGCGGCACTGGACAGATCAGCACTAGCTGTCCGTCACTTCGGGCTTTGCTTCGCACCCTCGAAGTGCAAAGCGTTTCTCCAAGACGGGTCTGGACCGCCTCCTACACTGACCCTTGGTGGGGATCAGCTAGAAGTCGTTCGGCAATTCAACTACCTGAGAAGTTGTATCAGTGCCCGTGGGATTGAGGATGAGATCACGAATCGTATAGCAAAAGCTCGGGGCGCTTTTGCTAACCTTCGCCACTTATGGCGCCGGCTCGACATCACTATTGCCCTGAAGGGTAGAGTATACAATGCAGCAGTACGTTCGACCTTACTGTACGGTTGTAAAACCTGGCCGCTTAAAGCAGCGGACCTGAAAATGCTAGTTACGTTTGACCACCGGTGCCTTCGTAATTTAGCTCACGTTTGGTGGGAACACCGCGTGAGCAACGAGCGTGTTCGACGCCTTTTTATGGCACAGGAAGAGGAAATGAACTGCTCAGCGCCGTTATTTCATGCACCAGGCTCCGATGGCTGGGCCACGTTTTGCGCATGCCAGCCCACCGACTTCCACGACGTGCGTTGTTTGCTCATCGGGGATGTGGATGGAAGAGGAGGATGGGTGGCCAAGCGATGACTTGGTCCAGAGGAATGAAGGCCCTCACTTCTGAGCTGGCCACCGTTGGAGCGTCTCGGCTGCCTGGTTGGGGTCCGAAAGAAGATGAACACTTTTGATTGGACACACTTGCTGATATGGCTAGGAGCCGACCTCAGTGGCGTTCGTGCTTTGAGATTCTTTGTCCCACCCCATCCCCCTTAGCCTCCACTCCAACCAGGATCTCATTATTTAACCTTATATAATTTTGCATAATAATATTTTTGGTGCACAGCAGCCGGCTGGTAGCTTACCGGAAAGATGCCCATCCGTTACCGGTAGCTCAGCCAGCTTGCACCAGTTGCTTTTTCTTCTCCTTTTTCTATGTATTGCGGCGCAGTAGCTGAGGTGTTTCTCACCTCTAGCTAACGTGTATGCTGATGATGTACATTAGGAAAATATAAGCCCTAGTACGCTGCCTTGAATAAAACAAATAGTAACTTATATGACGGATTTAATCATTCCTATTTCAATAGGTTATGTCCGCTGCTTAAGGTAAGAGCGAAGCAGATTTAGCTGAGGCTGACGCACGCCATAAGCTCTAATCTTATCCATTAGGCTCCGATAAGGAACTAGATCGATGGCCTCTTGTATATCAAGATAAAAAGTTATTACCGCCTTGTCAGAAGCCACGGCTTCAATGATAAGATCGGACTAATTACTTGGTATGTCGCACAGCGTCGTGCGTTAAGGAACCCATGCTGAGACCTGTGAAGAATCCCTTCTCTGTATACATAAGCTAAAACCTCCCTTTTTACTAGTTCCGCGATAAACCGGGATATAATGGAGGAGTGGTTTATCGGGCGGTATTATCAAAATGTTTGCATCGATCCACATTTGTGTCGTGCCATAATAGTAGGGGCCCTCCAAGGTTTAGTACTCAGCTAGCGACATAGTTGAGGTAAAAATTTTCAGGAGAAGAACAGGAATATCTTCATCAACATTTTTAGTAAATGGTTGGCATTCAGTTTAGACCAGGGTTTGAAGATGGCCTCATTGCTGTTACCATTGTCCCTATACATTTACTGTCAAACTGGACGATATTCAGTGTTCTGATAGTCGTTCTTTACGGCTATTCAGTCAAAAATAAACTCGCTATACGGTTTGAATCCTTGAAGTACAAGGTAAACAGCCCGCACTTTATTTCCGCTTCATTGGTAATAATGCCGTCTCCAGTTCTTATACTACTTTCTTTTATTTTCATAGCAGGAGCGTCCAGCGAGTTTCTACAACGCAGTAAAACACAGCGCCCCAAAGTTCATCTCGCACTCCAGTGCAAAGCGTCCCTGCCGAATCTAATGCAGCTAAATTTGGTTTTACAGTTTTAAATAAATAACTATTTATTCACGATTATGCGGGGCATGCCTATGGAGACACGATAATGTAGGCGCAACAGTATGGACATTATATGGCAATTGTAACAGCGACAATAAAAAGTTGTTTATAAGTTTATGATCGGTACTCTTCAATGGTGAAAAGATGAAACAGTACTTGGACTGATGTGAGACCGGGACCTCAGCTAATACTAGCCTAAGAATCCTGAAAGATCAAATAGAAGATACGTAGAGTGCAAGATCAATAGGTGAAAGAATACATTGAATTCGTGCCTACGTAAAGCAAGGAGCAACAGTGAGATGATGAAGAGGTTAGCAACTATGTGTGCAATCGTAGAAAGAAGGGGCAACAGTATATGCAGGTGTAGATGTTCCAGTGTAACGAAAGTATCTAGAATGGGGGCGGCAGTTGACCTGCCTGTGTGAAGTTATGGGCTGCGACTTCATTCCGTGGAGAGTCACCTTCCTCACGTTGCAGTGTTGTTAAACGAACATTTGTAGTTTTTTACAGAGAGAAGTCTTGCCAGTAAAAATCCACCATGTCCTGAAAGATTGCCGCCGATTCATCTAATGGCACCTTTTAACTGGTTATGCTGTCTATTGAGCGTTTATTTGCTCGGTAGTTCGCAGTCAAGTTGCGTCCCATTTTTCAGTTGACTGATGCGTTAGGCGAGTGCCTAGTTCGTTTTTGGCTCCTGTTCTGTCCTGACTGAATGGCTCGGCCCGATTGGTATATCACAGGTTGAATATTTTTGAGTGTATTGCTTGTCTGTAGAACCGCAGAAAGACTCCAAGGGACATTCAAAGAAATATGTTGAAGTCATGAAGGATGGGATATTGCCCCGGAAAACAAATCGGGCGTCCGCAATTGGGTACTTTGTAAAATGGGTTGCAAGTGTACACATCCACGGCCAACTCAACGGGCAAAGCAGGGTAAAGAGCTTCGCAGGAATATCTCCAGTAGCGAAAAATGGCCGAACCCAATTGTTCTGGCCCTGTATCGGTAGGAGAATGTGCCTCCTGAAGTCAACAGGACAGACGCAGGCAAAACTATGTAAAAGTGTTATTGTTTGGCGAATTAAACCCAATTGTACAGGCCTCAAGAAAGTTTTGTCCTTGTGAGATAACGAAACATTTTTTCGGTCTGTACGTTATAAAGGCGACGGATAATCATCCTCCAGTTGCCTCATATTGCATTAATGTCACAGCTATGGACGATTCCTTGGGTGCTCTACGCCGTGTCTCGGACAATCTCGGGAAAGAAGGCAAAGAAGGAAGACAGCCACAGTGACTAACGGAAAACATGCATCCGGACGGCCGTCGATCAATTTCAACAATGGAGTAACTATTGTACCCCTATATCATGTAATCGATATTTAAATATCTTATACACATGCATCATAAGTGAAAAATACAACAAGAGACGAGCAATTCACGGATATTACGGTACGTAAGACCTCCAACTTAGGAATGAAGAAGGGCCAAAGAGATTTTGTGAGGTACTGAAAAGCAAGTGCCCAAGCTGAGGGACGCCGGAGGAGGACGAGATGTGCGGATTATAAAAAATATCGCTCAGTGGAATCCAAGAGACGTGTTGTCCCAGTCCTAACTTGGTAAGAAAATAAGTAGTCAGGGTGGACAAACACATGTAAGTTAACGTCAAAGGAAAAAGGAACGCAAAAGCAAGCACGGGAAGGAAAGAATGGTATCGGTAAAGACGGCTCTATTGCGAAAATGTGGAAAAGCCAACGACCTGCTTCGTGTGATGATTCATTCTTGTTACGATATAGTGAGATGAATAATGTCCAGCACGGTAATTAAGGTAAGGTTGCAGAGCGTTGCGCCGCAATAAGTAGATATCATGATGAGCAAAGCACCAAGGATGAGGGATACAATGTGGTGGGACTATAACGCCTAAATGGTTTACGTCGCTGAGCCCCGAAAGTGAGCAAAAAGCAAGAACATGGTCAGAGAATGATAGATAAGAAGTCCGACAGAGGTCAGGACGCAGACCGATGAAACATAACCGGATAAGTCAGCAAGATGAAGCTAGGCTGCCAAGTTAAGTTGTGAATAAAAGTAACGCGTGTCAACAGAAAGGAAGCCTTAATGATGAAAGTGGCCACGTGAAAAGGCAGTTAGCATGCCGAGCAAAGCTCTCAGGCTGAGGGACCGAGTGTGTTGCGAAAGCAGAGCCTAGATCCCTTACTCTCGGATGTCTACAAGTGATCAGGAAGCGGGAGATTGGTCAGACGGGACTAGGTTAGAACCCAGCCCGACGAGTAATTCGTCCAATTGAAAAGAGAATGAAAACAGAAAGCGCGAAGCGGAAAGAATGGTGACAGAAAGGAAAAGCCTATATTGGTTAGCAGTGGAAGAGGCAATAATGATCTACATGTGTTGCGAACAGACCTTTGGATCTCTCGATACTACATCAGTAGGGTCAAAGGTCGGAAAGCTGGGGACCATTGAGTATAGACTGGAATGTCGGCTCATAGAGATAAAGCCCTATGTGAATATCGGATTGCTAACAGAGAGTCACAGCAGGTTAGAGATGTTACGGAATAAAGGAGAGATAACAAGAAGGGTGAATCGGGACCAGCAATGCTCTTGACTTGGGCCTGACAAAGCATTGCGAAGGCAATATCAGGACCTTGTGGATCTCAGAAGTCCAAAAGAGGTCAGAAAGCAGGGGACAGTTCAGCTGAAACCGCATAATCAGCAAGATGAGGCTACATCGTCCAATTATGGTGGGAATAACAGTACTGAGTGTCATAAGAACAGAAGCAGTACGTGACGAAAGTGTCTATAGGAAAAGGCAAAGCATTTGCCCTCATGACATAGGTGTAATGTAAAGTACTACAGTAATCCCTTTGCAGCTTACGTATATTCTTGAGGGTTCGACAGTCAAAGTTGCACTCTGTGATTTCATTTAGCATGGTACAGGAGCTGTTAAATCCAGGACAGCTAACAATACGGTGCAAACTATCCGGTTGTTTTAGCTATGACCTCAGTAAGAAAGAATTCATCCCAGTTGCTCGCTGTCAATGGCATTTAATAGGTAGCTCAATTTATAGAGTGATACGGATGACGAAGCACCACCTGGTTTTGGTTGATTGCCTAGGTAGACCGGCCCTCCAACCGTATTGAGCAAGGAAGTACCCGTTGCTCCATTCCACGGAACTCATCGGCCACTACTGCCTTTACTTCTGGAATATTGAAACTAAAAACAAAATCCGGTATATGTTCCCCCCTAGTCGGTGAAGAAACATGCTGATTCCATCCACCCAAATTTACACAGTGGAGTAGAAGTGCATACGTTTCTGGTGCAGCTGATATAAGCCAGTTGATATCTATCAAATGTAAATCACCGGCGATGAGTTTGCTATCGTACGGGAGGTGCGAGACTTATGCGGATGCCTCTAAAATTGCATTATAATAAGTGGATGAACTATCGAGCGCCCTATATATACTGCCAAGTTCCAACGATAGCCCATGAATTTCAGCAGGAACCGAACTGAATGTTTCACTACATAGTGGTTATGAGACTGAAGGGCAACAGCTGAGTAACTCTCCTTTACATATATAGCGCAATCTCCACCCCTCTTGTGTGTGCGACATTGCGAAAAGAGACGGTACGCTTAAAGAGACTGTCACAATTATGTAATGTGAATTAGGCTTCGGTGATTAAAATCATACCTACTATGGTTCTCAGTTTTGTGAAGTCATAGAATTTCGTACTTGCTATTACATACAGCTGTCCTCTAGGAGCCAGTGACCATGTCTGCATTTCCTTTCTACGTGCTTTCACTATGTGTCATCCTGCCACCTTTGGGGCACATCCAAATGTTTGGCGAGTAGACTTCACCCGAAGGCGGGACTAAGATTTTGTTCTGCGTAGCGCGATTACAGTGCTGCTACTGTTGCATCAGCCTGGGAAAAATATAACGCATACTGCACCGAGACCTCTGCTCCCCAAATCTCACTCATTGTGAGCGCGTGACGAGTACAGCTTCCGTGGATAGGTCATACAGGGAAATACCTGCTCAGAAAGCGCCCTACATTCTGGCAAACTTCCCAAGCGGCATCTTCAACCAGCACCTACAAAAGCTATCAAGCGGTTAGAAATAAATGTAAGCAACATCTTAGAACTCTTCGTCTTCAGTACTAAGAGAATTTGGCTGACGCAGGCGTAATAAATTTTAAGTACTTTGCTTACGTAAAGAGACGCGGCGGCACAAACCCATCTATACCGGCTTTACTACTAGAGGACGGGGCCCGTGCGCATACCGACTATGATAGGGCTTGTATACTTAGCGAATAGTATACTGGTGTCTTTTCTCGTGAGGCCTCCACCTCAGGATGAGCAGGTCATCTAAGTCCCTGAGGATTATTGCTTACCTAAAATCAGCATAACGGAGACACAAGTATTCGGGTGATTTCAAGGGCTAAGTCCATCCAACGTTTCCGGCCCTGATTTAATTCAACCGAAGCTGATACATAAATTGGCCGCAGAGCTGCGGTCCTCTGACATGCATGTTTACAATATCGCTCGACAGCTGTGCCTTACCTTCGTAATGGAAAGAAGCAATCATCTGTCCAATTTTTAAGGGCGGTGACACAGCTCTGCCCACGAACTACCGGCCTGTCAGCTAGACAAGCGTAATAGTTAATTTGTTTAAAAAATTGGTCAGGGGTTCGGTGAAAAATTATCTGATTAAATTTAATTTCTGAGTGCGGCACGGCACAGATTCTGTACGGGATTTCCATGGCTGACAAATTTACTTGTAGCTCGTGAACGCTGAGTTGAGGCAGCAGACAATATTCACACAATAAGCGTGCGTTTCGTTGCTTTTTCGGTAATCGATGCTGCATCAAAGCAACGTTTCTCAATATATTGAGGTTGAATGGGACATTGAGAGGCGCCCTTAAATGGGTGCTACTTTTATAGAGTGAAGAAAACTGTGTGCGCGCCCGGGACGTAGACTTTTGCTGAGACAAACTGTTCTTAGTGGCGTTCTGCAGGGCTTGGTTTCACTGCCGTTTCGATTCGCCATTTTTTGTAAATGACCTACCCGAGGAACCTGAATCCCATCCCTGTCGTTTGCTGATGACCTCAAGCTCTGGAATACTGTCGATATCCCTAGGGGCTTTAAGGCGATTTGGAGTGCCTTGGTTAGGCGCTGGGATTGGTCAACTTTATGGTTGATGCCCATAAACCATGTGAAGTGTTCTGTCCCGCGCATTAGATGTGATAGTCTCCCACGCACTATGTAATTGGTGGACGTGAACTCCCCGTTGTCACTCAGCAGGTTGATCCAGGCGTCGTGCACACCATAGTGCTTCATTCTGGAAAAAATTGGAGGAAAGTTGCTTGTGAGCGTTTCGCGTGATGTGGTTTATTCACTGCTTCTTCAGTGTCCTAACGGCCAATATCTTCGTGAATCTGTGCTCAGCTTTTGTGCAACCCCACTTAAAATTCTCTATCCAGACCTGTCCACCTTGGCTTGTAAGAGATATATGGGAACTGGAGTGGGTTTTTCGCGTGGGTACAAGGTTAGTGCAAGGCTTGGGTGAGCAAAGGTATCCCAAATATTTCCATAGCTTGGTTATGTACTCAATGCAATACTGCCGAATTAAAGGAGACTCGATCCTCACTTAAGGTAACCTAACGGAAAAGCTCGATCCATTAGTCCTGGCTATCTAGTTCCGGCAAGCTGTCCAGTCTCCGACTTCACCTGCTGAAGCTGCACGAACCGCCTTCTGACAGAGTAAGGACGAACACTGGTTTGTCACGCCGAGTTATTGAACCTTGAACCACGCTTCCAGAGCACGGGCTTATGGAGTGTACGGTTGAGCGTTTCAAACGTCAGTTAGTTGCTCTCCTAACCGACTCATATTTTCAACTTTCTGTACGTTTATCTCTTCTACTCATACCCAGGTATTGTGTTTATTTAGATTAATAGGTAAATGAGTTCATGTTTCCTCTTATATTTTAGCTTACGCTTCACTTTTTTACCTCACATAAGCAGGCCTGGCAGGGATTCCTGGACAGAAGAATGCGGGCAGGTATCGCTTGGAAGACTATGCTACGATTCTGTTTTACACATCTAAGTTCTCATGCTGTTCTATCGATCCCCGCTTCAACGGTATGCAATGGAAGAAAGGGACCGTTTCATTGCACAATGGCGATTAACTTTGAATTCCTTTGGGGCTATCCGGTACATCCGTTTTAGGGGTTAATAATTTGCCTTTTGAGTTATATCGATGGCTGAGATAAATTAATAGAAACCGTTTTATGGTATTACTTGTGGTGTGAATCATCTTCATTTCACTGAAGCAAAGGTGCTGAACTAATGAAGGCCAATAAGTAGCCGGAAACTCAACAGATGCAAATGTGTAGAAAACGCGTTCAACAAGTGTAGCATTTATTTAGTTTAGGGAATGAGTTAAAATATGAGATGCGTTTAGACTGAAACGGACGAGCTGTTATAATGCTATTTTATTGTTAACCTTGCGGCAGGTAAAATGCTGATAAATATACACGGCATATATTTTGCACAAATAATCCACACGGAAGGCATTAAATGGAACCTTTTAAGGCAAGGTAGATACCCGGAGTATTCCTAATGAGCGGATATACGTAATGAAGAAGTGTGAAGCTTACCGATTATGCTTCGAAGGGAAACTTGAAGTAAAGGCAATTTGATAAATCTGCGGTAATAAAAATGGAATAGCTGCTATGTCAAAGGCATTGCTATGTGGCAAGTTGATAGGCTAATAATGAATATTTTCAAAATATGAAACAGAATAAGAATAACGGACATTTTATAGTCTACTGCCTTGCTGGGTATATGAATGCGGAATGGGAAATGCTCAAGCGCTGATTTTTATTTACGCTTGGTGTCATTGCAGGGGATATTTAAAATTACGTAAAGTGGCCGGTGTGTTTAAGTTGCTGAAAACCGCTACGCACATAGGAATAACGTGAACGTCTTTATATGTGCAGGTGCATATGTTAATTAAGAGAAATAAGAAAGAAAGTTTGTGACCAAATGTACGGCAAATATATATATATACGGAGGTATGCATGTAGGAAACTAGCGATAAATATGTACATGTATGCATGTATGCACAAAGATATATGTATATACACCTGTACAATTATATATATAATATATGTCGCATCTCAGCGCGTACGATTATATATATATATTTTCATACGTTTGGTCATAAACTTACGCAATTTCTTTAATTGACATATGCGCCCGCACATACAAAGACGTTCACCTTATTCCTATGTGCGTAGCGGTTTTCAGCAACCTAGGCGAACCGGCCACTTAACGCAATTTTAAATATCCCCTGCAATGACACCAAGCGTAAACAAAAATCAGCGCTTGAGCATTTCCCATTCCGCATTCATATACCCAGCAAGGCAGTAGACTATAAAATCTCCGTTAGTCTTATTCCGTTTCATATTTTGACAATATTCCTCCTTAGCCTATCAACTTGCCACATAGCAATGCCTTTGACATAGCAGTTATTCCTTGTTTATTACCGGAAATTTATAAAATAGCCTTCCCTCAAGTTTCAAGTAATTATAAATGAACGCGCTGCTACGTAGACTAACAAGATGTACTGAGTAGGAAGTGCAAATTTGGAGCGACGGATTAGCAGTATAATGAGAACCGATACACATGACGACGTTATACTGATATACGCGGTGCGCTGGTAAAGTGGTGTCTGATTTCATCACATGGGCAGCGGAACGCGCAAACCTATGCAAATATTCTCGTCTTCGTGGGGAGCGTTGCAAACGCTCATCACCCAGGCAGCGAGAATAGTGAAAACTGTTTCATCAAGTAATATTACAGGGCTAATTGAGGGCGCTACGAGGTAAACATTCCAAAGGCTCAATGAAATAGGTAAACAAGGTTAACGAAAAATGTAGCGCTACAGCCGCATGTTCATGTTTGAACCTTACTGCATAAAGTAAACTTACCACGTTCTCAATGGATGAGCATGTTGATGGCATTGCTTGCTGTGTTTCGTCACGCGTCAAGATATAGGAATTGGCCCATATATTGCCTGAAGATAACAGCAGCACCCGCAAAACCTTGTGATTTGCAGTCCGCCGCAAGGGATGTGCAGAGTGAGCACGTTGCCTATGGGATGTGGGACGACAAGGCGGAATCAACACAGAACAAAGAAGTCACCAGCACTCCGCAATCCTGACACAATAGAGGAACCCAGAAAAATAATACAGCCAATACAAGTCACCTGCGTCGTCCGACTTCAACAGCTATAACCACTCCGAAAGAGACTACACAACCACGGGGAAACAAATTGCCGAAAGGTGACTGCGAATATCCGCGAGGGTAATCGGTCAAATACGCTGTTTTCAATGTCATATCACCAGTCTGCATTGTTCCAGGACGTGATGGGCCTTCGTCTGACAAGCGTTTTTCTACAAAAAGCCGCAAATGTCTGTTTAACAATCCTGCAACGTGGCGGATGTGACGCGCCACTCAATAAAGTCCCCGCCCCTAATACACATTGGCAAGTTGACCGATGCCACATTTACAAATTCTGTGCATATATCTGCTCTCGCACCAACACGCCTACATATTTGATTAGTGACATGCTACTATTCTTAAATATTTTTCAGTTTTTTCCGCATGCTCCACTCACTTGACCCACACTGTGTACACTACCTCATCGGACTAGTTCCTTATCGACAAACTCCACAGTAATGATCTGGTTCCAAGCTTTACATCTCAATTCTGTGTACCTAGACTTCGTACAACCTTTGGGCCATATGGTCCCACACTTGTGTCTTCAACTGTGCTACTCTCGCTCTTGGTGCTGCTATCATGTACAGTATTGCAATATGCTGATCATGCCCAAAAGGCTTGCCTGGCTTTGTGGAGAATACAATATTTAATTTTTATTTAAGTGACGCAGTGTGGACCTGAAAATGGCCGTTGCTCCGTTCTCTGAGGAATGTGAAATGTAGACGAATTTAAAAGCAAAGGAAGAGCTTATCCGGTGGCATGACAGGAGACGACTAATGCACGTACGTCACAGGGTGTCTAAGGGCGGTAATGAGAACTTGCGGTACGCCAACGAGGAAAATACCGGGCGGCTCTTAACGGAATAACTTGCAGACCGGTGGAGTCCGATTTTCTATTACCATGCGTCATGAGTGATTGCGAGCAGAGAGGAAAGCTTACCTTGAGGTGGAATGTCAGCAGTTCGGTGGACTGCATTACGCCATGTTTGTGATTCCGAATGATGATGCAGACTTGAAACATCCATTATGATCCGCAATAGAAACGTACCCGCGCAGAACTGTAAGGCCCAGCTGCCGCTGCGAGGGTGTTGACTAGGATGTGAATGGCACTGCGGCGTCACACCCTGTTCAGTGTCAACTACACTGATTCCCATCAGAGAAAAGTGCAATCCAGGCTACAATAACTAGACGAGGCATAAGGGATGTGCGTGCAAAGAAGGCATACCTGGAGGACATGTTATCCAAAACAGTTTCGCGGGGCTGCGCATGCACCACGACGAGCAAGCGAAGCACGCGAAATCCGCATCACCCGCGTAGCAAATACAAGATGCCTTGTACCAACGAGAGCGGACATAGCACATAACCCATTCCACGGCTTCACCGTGACTTTTGATATCATCCTCCCGTTGACAAATACCACGAACGTCGTCGGAGCTGCCTGTCTGAGTAAGCCGTTTTCGTTTAACGGGCATCCTGTAGGTGGAAGATGTGGTGGTGTGAAGCTTACGAAAATCGTTGTCCCTTAGACAATTTTATTGGGGCTGACTTGCGGTACGCGGCATTTCAGTTGCGATTTCCGCTTTCTAGACCTTGTTGCGGACGTGGAGGGAAACGTTGGTTGCTTTGAACTCATCGGGTGGACATCAAGCCCATCAGTGACTTGTACGAAATTCGGAATTTGCCTCCGGACTTGGTGGCTACGGCGACCGCTGTGCCATCATGTGAGTTCCCTGCGTTGGTAAAACACGTACAATCCTTACTTTCGTCTCCGTATCCAGGGTAGGGGTACAGGCCACTTCGATCTGCGACCATAAACTGAAACCTTACTTCTTTGGACATCAATAGCTTCGGAATCTTCAGGAACCTCGACAATATTTCACAGGTCGTCAGCAAATAGCAGCGATGTTACCCCGAGCTCCGCGAGGAGTTCAGTCACACATATAGAGAACAGCAGCAGCCCAAGTACCGAGCATTGCAGCACGCCACTGAGGATAGATTGTCTAAAAGGCCGCTGTCTACCCGTACACGGTGTTCACTACCATCCAAGACGGCACGCACCCAATGAAGGACGCGACCAGATACACCGTAAGTACCCAGCTTTTGCGCAAGTTTAAAATGGGATACCTTGTTAAATGCCTTCGAAAAGTCGAGGAAAAGCACGTCTAGTGCGTGGCCGTTATCCACTGCATCCGCCCAACTTTCGCGAGTTACAAATAGATTCGTCAGACACACAAGTCTTTTCCGGAATCAGTGTTGTACATTGCTAAGTAGATTAAATCTATTCAGTTGACTCTGATGAAACTTACACCAGGTTCTCGAGGCGTCTGATTACTGCGCTTGTCAGAATAACTGGCCTGTAAGTTGCACGCAGACACCTGTCTCCGTTTCTGTAGATGGGGCAGATGACAACTTTCTTCCATTCGGAAGTTACTGCAAAGCTATCAAGAGATTTCTGGAATACCATAGCGAGCTGTCCACCCAGCTCCGCAACCAACACATGCAACAGGGTCGGATGAATGAAATCAAGCCCGGATTTCTTATAAGGGTTCAACCTTTGTGGCAGCCTACGAACTTCGTTATCTATTAACATAAATGGATAGGACGTTTTGGGCAGATTCCTTTCAGTGGAGTCTATCCAAGGCGGTTGTGCTCGTGCCCCCGGCCATCCCGATTGTATACTTTTTAGTCGGATTGGGGTTGCTCGTAAGCATTTGGTTTAGCTTACCGGCTGGTTTATTATGTACTTGCAATTTAGGAAGACATTTTTGCTTGATCTTGAAGCTATTTGCAATCAGAAACTTGCATTGCCAGTATATAGTAAACATGCATTAAAAACATCCAGATTAACCATGTCTTTCAAATTTGGACGAATTTTGGTCATTCAGAAATGCTTTCCTGTCCAGTTTAATGGCCATACTATTTCGTAATTGATACTCAGGAGCGTCCGGATGTCACTCCAGCAGACACCTTTTGATCACTAGAGCGGTCAGGGTCCTCTATAGCAATTGGAGGAGAGGGACCGCTTAACGATACGAGCGATTTCAAACTCGGGGTGATGCCTCGAGATCCAACTGATCTAGGGATCTAGGAACCTATGGTGAATTTGTGCAAGATAAAGGTAGAATGTTATCTTTCAGCTGGTCTAGGTACCATTAAAACATCAATGTGAGGTATAGTGGGTTAACTAAGAAGGTACGTACTTTTCGTAAAAATAAAAGCGTAATACAAAAGAGGTGCATTAATTTCAGTTGGAAAAGGAAAAGGCAAAGCTTGCAATGGGAGGGAAGCGTAAGTCGGTTTATTGGTGCACGGTAACAAAAACTTATGGATGGCAATTGCATGTTTGATTGTGCACTCCTGCGCTTGTCCTTATTTGCATGTGCCATTAACCGTGGTAACGTTAAAGGGAATCGAAATAGCTTGCTATATGTTGCATAAAAGGCTGCACGAAATTACTGATGCACGAACCTATGAGTGTATTCGTATGCAATTGAGGCTGTAGGGACAAGTGTAATTATATATATATATATATATATATATATAGATAGATAGATATATATATATATATATATATGTAAACGTAATATAGGTGTTACTGCATTGGCACGTGTGTTATAATACACACGTTAAAGTATACTTATTAAAATGTGCATCTAAGTATATCTAGCAATATTCTAGTTGATAATGTATTGTAATGTATTCGAGAAACACGTACTACTGAGTATACAGATGTACTAGTCTATGTGATGTTACATGTTGAAATACAGTGATTAGCGTCGTTGGAATGCGCGTTTCATGGAAAACATTACCTAATTAGCATAATAAATAGTAGCTGAAATTTTTAGGGTTAGTAAATGTATGACATGTATGTAGCACATGCAATGACATTGTGATAAATGAGTGACTTTGAGAAGTTATGAACCGTGACGGGACTAATTTTATGTATGTATAGCACACATATACGCATGAGTACGTATTACTGTGTATTCCTTCGAACGTGGCGGTTGCATATAATGGCATGTTACTGTGTCATTTTATCGCAGTAATGTGCATACTTTACCGGACCCATACATGGCGTTCGTTTCTTTTATGCATGGAAAGAGAATTTAAATACGGTAACCGTAACGTCATCAGCAAATATGACAGTGTGACGGTTTGGACGTTCTCACCATCGAAATTTCAAGCTGCGTTATAAGGGTGTCTATGCCCTGATAGGGAGAAGATATTTTTAACGGGATTGAAACGTATGTCATTGAGCTTCACGAGCTTTCATGAACGGTTGACGATTACCCCAAATACGTCCCATGAAATGTACGACAATATTACTAATTTCGAAACAATATGCGTGCACGAAACATGTGTTTTATACAAAACAACTGAAATGTAATCGACGCATTACACATGTAGTTATTGATGGTAGAGGTTTCGGGACTTGAAGGACATGCGGCACAATAGCGGAGGAGTTTTCCCACCTCTAGCTGATGTGTGTACTGATAATGATGAATTGAGGTTTGCATGTGAATAAGCGGTTTATTTCTGCATGGAATCGTCGGGAGTTTCGTTAACCGTTAAACTGGACAACGGGGTGAATATGCCGGGGTTCACGGTTCTACAGCATCAGGTGGCACACGGCGAGCATGCGCTCACGGGAACTCACGTGTGCTGCACGAGCTTTTAAAAATGCACTGTTATCCATTTATCACGGCTCTGCGCACAGCTTGGCGGACAGGTGGTAGATGCAATGCATATACATATCGGGTTACTTCATTGATGTTCATTAGTTTGCACATCTACCATGTATTACCCGACGTGGTAGTTGTCTTGTATTAAGACTAATTGCTAAGGCAAAAACGATACAGGGTAACGTTCTAGGTGATGAGCAGCGGTGGATATAAAGGGTTCCGGACATAGGGAAAGCAGATTCAATAAACGGGGCGGAAGTTTGGACCATTCAGAAATATTCACCACCAGGCAAATGAGTGCGTGTGTAGCTCTGAACCCACTAAGGGTCAACACTGAGAAATGGTTTCGCAAGCACCATAAGAGGCCATGGTGACAGTTCGAAATCAATGTAAACCGGACATCGGATAAAAGGACACTTAAGGCAGTATAAATATATAATATTGTTAAAAAGAAAGGTTGCATGAAAACATCCCGTGTGTAAAATACGCGGTGATGAACATAAGTATGGATTTCTGCATTAATCCGCAAGCGACGGGACGGTCAGAACAGTCCTGCATACGAAGGGAATATGCGCCCGTCCTAAAAGCCACATGTTACAGATTAATACACCACCCTGTCGTGCTAAGAAGTATTTACGCTGTGGCACATGTGAAGTGGAGGCGGGCCAGTAGTGGCTGATCACTGAAGTAAGCACCACGGATAGACAGTGGTGCTGAAAGCGAAAAGTGAACAAGCAATGCACTTACCAGAGGTGCAACGGAGTATATAGGCGGCAGCACGTTACAAGCAGGGAACTGGTAGTGCCGCATCCCTCAAGTAAGCAACACGGAAAGAGAGGCGTTCTAAAAGTCACCTATTAATAGCCCATACGCTTACGGGATATGCAACGGAGTAGATAGAGGCGGCATAGGTTAGGTGGTGGCAGACCAGCAGTTGAGCATCACCCATTTAGGAATCACGGATACACAGGAGTTCTAAAAGCCGCATTAGGACACACAATACACATACCGTGGGTGAAAGGAAGTACATAGGGTGGCAACCGTGAGGTAGCTGCCGACCAGTAGTGGCGGATCAGTCATCCAGGCAGCACGGACACACAGGAGTTGAGAAACCAATTGTTAACCGACAATAAGCGTACCGGAGGTGCAACGGTGTATTTATGCAGCAGGAAAGGTTTCGTGGAGGAATACCGTTAATAGCGCATCTGTCACCGATACAAAAGTGTCCTAAAGGCCAATAGTGAAGAGGCAATGCAATTTCCGTAGTTGCAACGGAGTACAGAGGCCCAAACAATAAGTGGAGGCCAAAGATTAGCGGCGCACCACCCATATAAAGAGTATGGATATACAGGCGTCCTAAAAGCCACTTATTAACAGCGGACATACTTACCGGAGGTGCAACGAATTTGATAGAAGCGGCAAAGGTGACATGGAGGCTGACCAGTACTGGCGGATTAACCACATAGGTAGGGCAGATGGACGGTTGTCCTAAAAGCCACTAGGACACAGCGGATAGACTTACCGGAAGTGCAACGGAATTGAAAGCGGCGACATAGGTAACGGGGTGGGTGACCAATAGTGGTAGATCACCCATATATTCAGCATGGCTACAAAGCAGTTCTAAAAGCTACTTATTGATAGCGGACATACTTACCGGAAGTGCATCGTGCTTGATAGCGGCGGCAAAGGTGACTTGGAGGCTGATCGGTATTGACGGATTAACCATATTCGTAGCGCAGACGGACGGGTTTTCTAAAAGTCACTTCTTAATAGCGGATAAATATACCGGAGGTGCAACGGTCTAAATATCACTGGCAAAGTTGACGTGGAGGCGGGCCAGTTATTGGCGGATTAACCATATATGCAGCGCAGATGGACCGGTGTTCTAAAAGCCACTTAATAACAGCGAATAGACTTACCGGACGTGCAACGGACTAAACAGCGTCGGCAAAGGTGACGTAGAGGCGGACCAGCGCCGGCTACGCTTAGCGGTGTACCACAGGGCTCGGTCCTTGGACCGATGCTGTTCTCCATCTAAGTCAACGACCTCCCCGGAGATATTGGGGAGACATCCCTGTTGTTTGCCGATGACCTTAAGCTATGGAATGTTGTAAATGTTCCTGGTGGTGCTGAGGTCATTCAGCCTGCCCTAACCAGTCTCCGGGACTGGTCTAATTTGTGGCTCATACACACTAATCAAGCTGTGTTTGGTCCATCGTATAGGAGCAACTTCCCGCCTTCGAGCTACGTAGTCGGTCGGGACGAAATCCCACGTGTCTCCAACCAGGTAGACCTAGTGTACGGTCTCGAACGGCCTGCTCCAAGGAAAATCACGTTGTCTGAAAATCAAGTCGAGTTGGCGCCACTGATTCAGGCCAAATCTTGTAACTTGGATGGAAAAACAGAACTTCACACAGACCAAAGTCAAATGCGCACAGAAACGAAACAAATTGACTGGTTCGGAAAGGTAAGTGCGCGATTTCCCACAAGGAACCGTGTGTCTTGCATTAGAACAGTCTTAGTTACAAGCAGACTAGTGTATTTCCATGTTGCAGAGCATTTGTTAATACTGCTTGTTACATACCCATCACACGTCCCGTGGTTCTTTGAAATCGATAAATTCAAATTAGCTCTCAGCCGTGATTGGAACTGGACTTAGAGTCTTTTCATACCCACGCCGGCCCGTGTAGTGTTCCGCAAATATACCTCCTGTCCAGTGCGTTGTCTTTTTGACTCGTGGGGCGCAATCTAAGAAGTCGAACGCCTCGGAACACAACAGATTTCTGGCGACGGAGTTGTTGGATAATGGCCATTGCTTTTGAGCAGGTGCAGCAGCTGCTCCATCAACAGCAGGTGCAGTTTGAGAGATCACAGAAACAGCTGTTCGACTTATTCGCACAGAAATTGAACATTAAACCAGAATCCCAAGATGTTGGCGCACGGATCTCAGTAGACGCAGTTACAGCATCCATTACGGAGTTCATTTTTGATGAATCAAACGGGGTAACTTTTGAATCCTGGTTTACGAAATATGAAGATATTCTCCGCATTGAATTGGAGGCACAAGATGATGCATGGAACGTTCGGTTGTTGTTGCGCAAACTCGGTGCAGTCGAACATGAACGGTACACGTAGTTTGTGCTGCCAAAGAACCCCAGCGACTTTCGCATGGATGAGACGGTGACAATACTGAAGACTATTTTCGGTGAGCAAGCATCATTGTTCAGTATTCGTTATCATTGTTTTAAGTTGGTCAAAAGTGATACTCATGACTATATAACACATGCTGCAGTTGTGAATCGAGAATGTGAACGTTTCAAACTGGGTATGGTGACACCTGATCAGTTCAAAAGCCTCATATTTGTTTGTAGTCTTTAGTCTCACGCCGATGCTGACGTACGTACACGTATCCTGCATAAGTTAGAACAGGAACCTCACATGACATCACAGGACATTGCTGCTGAGTGCCAGAGAATGATTAATCTAAAGCACGATACCAAAATGATTGAAAATGCTCATCCTAGGAATGAAGCGCAAATTTATCACACAGCTGTTCGCGGTAAAAATGTGAGTCATAGAGTCCCCAACCAGAAACCCCAACTTCCTGTTGGAATTGTGGTGGATGGCATTTCGTACGTTTCTGTTCCTATAGGAAACATCTCTGTCAGAAGTGCAAACGGCTTGGTCACAAAGAATCACATTGTCACACACCTGATCATGCCTTTACGAGCGTGCCTCGCATAGTCGAGAATAAAATATTTATTCATTTATTTATTTATTTATGTCTGGCGTGGGTTTTCGGAGGCGCTTGAAACAGTGGTAACTGCGGCGGCACTACTCAAAGCCTTAGAACTGAGAGCACTCAATGCCGTTTGGCCAATGGTTGAGTTGGCTATGGTAGTAGACTTTTTCAGGGCCGCATACATGAGTAGAACGTCATTGCCTGCAATTGAGCCATTTAGTAGGCCCTGGATAGTCTCGTATGTGCGATGCACTGCATCTCCGGGTCCGTTTAAATACATCATCCGTTCCATAACCTCCTCGCTCCGGGCTCTTTCAATATCCATCTGTATGCCACGCATATTGCGCAAAGCGCTAACAACTGCTCCACCTTGACCGATTACTTTGCCAATGTCATGTCGTGAAACGGAAATAGAAATTCTCCCCTTGAATGATGAGCTATTAGAAGTTGTTTTCCAATCATTTGATTCAATCCCAGTCCGCCCTTAAGTGGTGCTGCGCTGTGCACGTGTGTTGCTAGATGAGAGTACAGTTGTCCAGGAATTGGCTTCATTTCCAGTGGATACACACAAGCTGCTAGTTAAGTATTGGCTCAGTTGAGCACCATGGGATTCGATTAAAGCATTCCAACTCAACTCACCATTCCCGTTTGGAAGTATAGGATAGTAAGTAGAGGTAACGGAAGGGGTTAGTTGTGTCAAGTCATCCTCGTTTAGACTAACCGAGTTGGCCGCCAACTTTTCGGATCAGAGACTGCATGATTTTCAGCAGCTGCTCGCTTCGCTGCACGCTGGCTCTGTTTTCTACTTCGATGCTTTTCGCGCTTTGCTTCCGTGGTTGCAGCTGTGGACTGGTTAGGCTGCGAAATAGAAGGATCTGGTAAGGGAGATTCGGGGGCAACAGTAGTGGATTGTCTTGCGGGTACACACAGGGGAGGTGTAGGCTCCGAAACCGGAGGACTTGCAGACGAATGGCCTAACGGAGTGGCATCAGTTGAGGCATTGTCAACTGAGTGCTGTGACTCGCTTGTTTGGAGAAGCATGAAGCTCTTGTGCTCAGGATTGGGTAGAATCGGTGATTGCGATCCAACATTGTCGGCACCGTATGTAGCGTCAATGATGCTGTCATTCGATTGCTGTTCAGAAATTTCACAAAATGATTTACGGTCGGCGTTTCACACTAGTTACCGATCACAAACCGCTACTCGCCATTTTTGGATCCAAAAAGGGTATTCCGGCATATACAACCAGTCGTCTTCAAAGGTGGGCCACTTTGCTCTTGGGATACGAATTCAACTTGAGGTACTCGTCAACTGACTCCATTGGGCAAGCGGACGCTCTGTCCAGACTAATCGATACTAGTCGACGTGAGCTGGAGGATGCCGTCATTGCTTCAAACACAACCGACACGGATATCAGCCACATGATACAGGATGCCGTGAGGACTTTACCACCAACTGCAAGAACGGTTCAGGCAGCCACAAGTCGGGACACATTGCTACAGAAAGTCTTGACTTATACAAGACGACGTTGGCCAAAGCAGTGCCCTGACAAATCGCTTGCGCAGTTTTTCACACGACGTGATGCTCTGCTTGAAGTCGATGCCTGTCTCTTTTTCGCAGATCGCCTTGTCATTCCCGAAGTACTCAGGCAGCGAGTTCTGAGGCAATTGCATAAAGGTCACCCAGGAATCGCCCGAATGAAAGCACTCGCGCACAGTTACGTATTTTGACCCTCAATTGATAGCCAACTAGAAGACGTTGGACGATCCTGTTCTAAATGCTGCAGTGCTTTCAAGTTACCAGTGGCCGCGTCCCGAATCACCCTGGTCGCGAATACATGTGGACTTTGTGGGTCCAGTTGAGGAAACTTTCTTTCTCGTCATTGTCGATGCATACAGTAAGTGGCCTGAAGTTATTGTGATGCGAAATATGTCCTCAAACAGTACAATTCTTGCACTGAAGCGTGTTTTCAGTCAGTATGGGCTGCCACAAGCAATCGTATCAGACAATGGATCACAGTTCACTTCCTATCAATTCGCTGACTTTTGTGCACAAAATGGAATCCAGCACATGAGGACTGCACCGTATCATCCCCAATCCAATTGCCAAGCAGAAAGGTATTTTGATACCCTGAAACGTGCTTTGTTAAAATCGAAGGGGGAGGGGACCCTGGATGAAAGGCTAGAAACGTTTCTGCTAAATAATCGGGTTACTCCGAATCGCAATGCACCTGATGGAAAGTCACCCGCTGAAGCCTTCATGGGTCGAAGACTGAGAACGACGCTAGATTGGATGACTTCAAAACTCCCACCTATACATCATACCACTACACTGATGGAAACCCAATACAACAAGCGACATGGAGCCGGGCACAAAAACTTTAGAATTGGTGACGCAGTGTTAGCTGCCTTTATCAAGGGCGGCAAATCAGTTGGATACCAGGTCAAGTAGTAGGACGACGCGGAAAAGTAAAGTACGACGTTCGTGTTGGCAGACAGCTATAGGTTCGCCATGCGAACCAACTACGACCGCGGATTTCAAGGATACAAGAGGCGCGCCAATCCGAAGGATTTGCGTTCAATAAATTGTTGTACACTTCGCAGCCAAGCACCTCGATTAGACAGGATACACAACCCATGGAACGAGCTGAAAATGAAAAACAACTAAGGTCAACACGGAGAAGAGGACGCGTGCAGCCCATGCAAGTAGACCCCCGAAGGAAGACATATACCAATACCGGCTCAACTATTTAAACAACGGGGAGGCGTTAGGACTCGAGCGGCCTGCTCCAAGGAAAATCACGCTGTCTGAAAATCAAGTCGAGTTGGCGCCACTGATTCAGGCCAAATCTTGTAACTTGGATGGAAAAACAGAACTTCACACAGACCAAAGTCAAATGCGCACAGAAACGAAACAAATTGACTGGTTCGGAAAGATAAGTGCGCGATTTCCCACAAGGAACCGTGTGTCTTGCATTAGAACCGTCTTAGTTATAAGCAGACTAGTGCTTTTCCATGTTGCAGAACTTTTGTTACTACTGCTTGTTACATACCCATCACACGTCCCGTGTTTCTTTGAGATCCATAAATTCAAGTTAGGCCTCAGCCGTGATTGGAACTGGACTTAGAGTCTTTTCATACCCACGCCGGCCCGTGTAGTGTTCCGCAAATATACCTCCTGTCCAGTGCGTTGTCTTTTTGACTCGTGGGGCGCAATCTAAGAAGTCGAATGCTTGGGGACACAACACCTAGGCGTCGTCCATTCCTCTTCTTTGCATTGCGGTGACAACTGGAAGAAGACCGCAAGTAGGGGTTTCAGAATGTTGTGGTTAATACGCCGTTTCTTCGGGGTCTTAACTGCCGACATATTTGTGAAGCCATTCTGAGCTTTCGTCCGGCCTCATCTGGAATACTGCGTCCACGCTTGCCCGCCCTGCGTTGTTCGGGACTAAATGGAGCTCGAGAGAGTTCTGAGAGTATGTACTAAATTAGTCAAGGGGTTACGGGGCAGAGGTACCCGAGCGTCTACTTAGCTTGAGTATATAATCAATGCACTACCGACGGATTCGAGGAGACCTAATCCTTTCTTACCGCATTTTAACAGGGATGGTTGGGACAGTCTCCTGCTACCACTGCAACGTGGCGAATGTGACTCGCCACCGAATAAAGTCACAGCCCATAACTTCACACTGGCAGCTCAATTAGAATCACCATACTGGATAGCTTACTCTTCAATTATCTTCCAATGGATCCCTCAGCATTTATCTATAATTACTCGAGGTATGACTGCGATATGTGGCAGAGCGATTATGTCCAAACAAATGGATCCCGATCCCACTACAACCCAATCGTTCTATCGCATGTTCACCATCGCACAGTCCCAAGCGTGGACATATGAACAATTTTCTACTGACACTACAGTTCCCATAAAATGTCTGTACAGCTGTACATACCTGATCATACCTCAATTGGCGTGCCTCGCATAGTCGAGAATAAATATTTATTTATTTATTTATTTAATTCCTCTAAAGCCTCAACAAAAGCAGTCCCCGAAGTTGAAGTGGATTGGTTTAAGACCCTCTGGGCCCGCGGCTGCGGTTAACTTCAACAGTCCGATCTCACGTTTTACTTCGGAGCGAGAGGGTGGATCCAAAGGGACAGCCCACGGGGAGGGGTTATAACTGGCCGGCGAAGAATCGAGCAATTCTAGTCGATTAACTTGCTTTACAAAATGCTCAGCCCAACGCTCCAAGCGCTTTGAAAAATTGTGGATAGGCTGTCTACTCTCGCCACGTATAGTTTCACTAACACCAGGTCTCCGGTCGCCCGTTGCCCGTGTCAGACTAAAAAGTTACGATGGTTGCCAAGGGCAGCGGCCACTTCTATTTCTGACGCACGGTGAGACCACCAACATTCGCGGCCTCGCTTTAGGCTAGCACAATACCTTGCTCTGAACTCTTTGCGACTTTCATTGTGTTCGCTTCCAGTCGGGATATGCCGGCGAGCATCGATAAGTTCCAGAGACTGCGATGATACCCAATGTCCATGTTGGCTATTAGACATAACACATGAGGATTTGCCAGCTACTAGCAAGGTCAGAAGAACATGTGACCAGTGACCATCAATGGTCTCCAGTGAGCGTTTACCCAACTCTCATGTCAGCGTACTTCGATACGCATTCACCGGTGTCAATGCGCTCAAAGCGTCGTCGTAGGCGTCCGCCAAAACGCATCCGCATGTCGGCACATACAAGCGCATGATCGGTGTCCACACTTGTAATCCAAATCAGGCGACGATCCTGGTTGCAGCCTCTCCAGCGATAATTTATAGCAATGCGATTGATCTACGTCCAAGGCTGGTGGGCGCCAAGTCACCCTCCGGCGGGTGTTGTGTCTGAATTTAGTGCACGCTAGAAATAAGTGAGCATCTTCACGCAGATGAAATAACTGCCCATAATTATCATTACGGGAGCCTACACCGTACTAAAATCCCAAATGCATTTCATCTGTGGACAACTTTCCAATTTGCGCTTTCAGATCCCCAGCCAGCACAACAATGTCCGCGCTTCTTCCGTGGCGAAGGAGCTGGGTCAGTTGGCGGTAAAAGTAAATAGATGAATACATCGTTTATTCTCGTCACTGCGAGGCACACCATCAAGGGCTTGATCATGGTATTACAGACAGGTATGAACAGCACTTGCACAAATTAGTAGATTATGACCAATAGCATGGGAATTTATGTGTGTGTTGTGATGTTAAACTATGTTTAACTTGTAGTGCACCTCTCACATTTTATTACATAACCTTCCGGTCAGCTGATAATATCACCAGCTGTATCGACTATTCTTTCAAAACACTTCACTCGTCATCAACTTTCCTTTTTGAATCGCCAACCGACTCTAGGCTACCTCGTGTATAACATCTGGGAGCTCCAAAAATACATTTATGGGAATACACGTTGTCAATCCCTTTTGGCATCCAAGAATGACGGGTTATTAAACCAGGAACTCAGCAACCAAAAAGGCGTTACCAAAATACGATAAGTTGGACCGCTAATAACCTGTGTATTTGGAAGGAGACATGTTGTGTGAGTAGGTAAATGTGTGTGTGCTTTTGTGCGTTGTGTTCGCCATCAATGGGGGAATCAATGGAACGCTTTGAATCGGATGACGGTCACGATGTGTAAATGATCCTCCGGAAAAAGGGAAGAAGCAGTGACTTTATTTAGTGGCGAGTCACATCCGCCACGTCACAGTGTTGTTAAACGGATACTTGTGGCTTTTTATTGGGAGAACGCTTGCCAGGCGAAATCCCACCACATCCTGCAACACCGCTGCCGAACCATTTGCTGGCACGGGATTTACCCGAACCACCCAGCTGGCACCAAATTTTACTAAAATTTCCCATTCTCATTTCTTTATTATTAGTGCCAGGCTCCTCTAGCTCACTGATGTTAGAGACATAGCCTCAGGAATATAGAAAATCGGCTCTAAGGGATAAAACTTGCAATGTTTAGCTGAGAAATTTGTGTATTTTCCAGGCCAATATGTGTCATTTGATCCGAAAAACCTCCTGGGTTACTCAGGCAGACCCAGGCTCATGCAACCCTGGTATAAGCTTTAGAAACACTTAGGGGCATTAAAAATACTGTAACTCTATATTCCTTGTTGTTTATGTGGCTCAGAATCCACTGCAAATGGTATGCTGAGGCCTTCTAACCGTGGGTTAATTATAAGCTCCCTTGCATTTCCATGAAGACATAGTATTCCTTACTGGATTTCTAGCGTTTTCGCGCAAGATTATCGCTTATTTGCGTATATTCGCTATGTAGGCTTGCAAAGTGTACTTTTTGGACACTTACGCAGTCCCTAGTTGCCGCAGGGTATTACTGGCTAATTATAGCATTGCTGGATAGATATTTCTATTTAGAGCATATACCGCTTCACTACTTTGTACATTATCTTTTCTTGTTTTCTGCTATCTGCTTGCAAAGCAGAAAGCCATTTTTAGCGTAAATTATAATGGCCTTATTCGTAGACCATCATTTACTTTCAACTATCTGGCAAACTACCCCACGTATTGCATTTTTTCCTTTCAGCGTATTCAGCGGTTAAAACTTGATCAGATCGGCATATTTTTGTGCTATTTTACGCAGTATTCTAGCCTTAGAAAAGGACTGTCTTTTATTCTGCGATTTTCTCAGGTTGAAATTCCGCGCCAGAATGCAATAACAGCGCAAGACAAGCTTTGCTGTATTTTTTGTTTATTTTATTTTCCTAGTGAAGCACGCCGCCTTAGCATGACTCTTAACAAATCTTTTTTCCGTCCGCGTTTTTTGAAATTATCTTCTCGTATCCCTTATAATTCCGCCACTCTCATTTCTTCCATGTGCGCACCAACAACTGTGGCGACTGAGCGGGCCAACAAATGTCCAATGAATTTAAAGTGAACTAGGGGTGAATTGGATCCTGTTCCAAAGAAAAAAGCCCAACTACGCCTCTGCGTAGCTTTCGCAACAAAAGAATATGGAGCCCAGTGTCGCCAGAAGGAACCAGCAGCTATACACCGAACAACGCTAAGGCATTTGTAATTGCCAACGAGGAACATATACTTGTATTTTGCCTACTTCCATGCAAGAGCATCGGATTATTTTAAAGATTGATCTGAACCATTAAGAGTGCAGCATCTAGCCGGTCTAGAAATATACCTGTTTATTTATTTGATTAGTTATTTATAACATGTGGACACGGCACAACATCATGGACTCTTCCGGATACACCTCCCTGAAAGCGTTTGTTTGTTGCGTGCCTTTGTCTACAAATATAGTCCGCAGGGATGCCGTGTTAGCAACCATTTTACGCATAGCTGTTACCGCCTCCAAATAACTCTCCGTCTCTTACTTGGTAACAAGGAGTAAAAAAGGACATCCCCAACCCCATGACGTCAACAAACATACAATGCCATAGAATGTAGCCCCTGTAATTAATCTGCTGCGTCGAATCCTCCAGTATAATCCCGTATTGTGCAACCAAACTCGGAATGCACGGAGGTAGGAAGAACAGGAATCGCGCCTCCAACCGCTCCCTCATAACTATACATAAACCTTCGCTTTCCAACATGGCGCTTACATGTTCCATCTCAGTAACTTGCTCCGCCTCACTACGATGCTTCAGATGATATAAATCACGTTTAGCAATACGGATGCAGTATTCCGTTAACACGAAATTCCTGATTTCGCGTGTCTGACGAAATGACTTCAGCAATTTTAGTACCACCGTTTCTTGTACCGTATTAAGTCGCCGATTAGAAGGATAAAGCCAAGGTTTCCCCAACGGGAACACGTGCGAATGCTTCAAGCAGCCGCGGCCAATGTAATACTACCTGCCTTTCAGTACCACAGCAAATAGGACCCGGCAGTTGTAGCACTTATAACTAAACGGTTTAACTGTAGGTAAATTATCATGAACCTTACCGCTTCCCTTACACATCCTTACGCTTGCTATGCACACATCGATATTGAAGGAATCGATAACGAAGACCAGCAGTGAGATCGTTTCTAATCCTTTGCTTATGACCCGCCGCAGCAAGCACCATGCATCTATAAAACGAACTTGCAGTTTCTCTTTGTAACCGCATCAAATCGCGCTGGAACTCCTCCTTTGCCTCGTAACCACCAGTTATTACGCAATGAAAATCTGTGGTATCATCCTGCGTGGTGGACGACACGAAACGCGCCAAAATGTACAAGCCAAATAACTCACATAAACACACCACTTACACTGCCTTCATCCCTTAATCATAAGGTATATAGAAATTATCCTAAACTTGCCCTTACCGTTTACATGACCACACAACATCAAAACTGCATGAACATTTTTACCCTGACTGTACCAGGCATCTGCTTGGCTGTTCTCGGCTTTCGTTCGGTCTGATGCTTTTGCTGAGGAACCTGATATTCACGCCTGGGGAGAAGCGTTATCAATAAAAAAGCAGACCAAATCTGCCATAGAGCTTTTCGGTGGAATCGATGACACTAACAGAAGCAAGACATCGACATCGGAGCGAAAAACACGCTGCAATTGCTACCGCTTCCTAGGGGCTAAAGACAGCTCCATTACCAGTGTGAAAGCCACCAGCTACAAGGATCCGATGAAAGACCCGTGGGTTAATACATCCCGTCGAGGCGATCCTTTCACGGATAGTAGTGTTATATTCCGTAACGCCACTGCGTCTACTGCTGTCCTTCCTGCTGATCGCAAGTTGGACGACCTTCAATGGTTTAAAAGGTGCTTGACAAAGCTTTTTCCGTCTGGTTTTTCGGGCGTTGCCGTCAGTAAGCTGATTATGCTTGGGGAGGCCCCAGTTGATGCACCAAACCCTCGACCGCGGCTTTTTCGTGTTGTACTCTCTACCCCGGAGAAACGCAACGCTCTCGTGCGACTTGCTTTTAAGTTAAAAGGTACAAATGTTATCGTTCAGCCGGATCTTCCGCTGGCCGATAGGCTGAAGCTAAGGGAGGCCATCAAGGACCTCAAAAGTAGGCGAGCGGCCGGTAACAGGGTCTCCGGTTAGTGAGATTTTGGGTGGTCAGCCGGCGGTATTTCGCCTCCCTACCACTGCCCATTCTGATAACGCACGACCCCGGTCTGGATCTAACGAATACCTTCAGATATTGCTAAGTAATGTGCCCGGCTTAAGGAATAAGGTGTACGAGTTAGTTCTGCTTGTAGATGGGTCTCTTCCCGATATACTTGTATTCACTGAAACGTGGCTATCTCAGGACATTATGGATGGTGGAGTACATCTACCTGGCTAGGCACTATTTAGATGCGATTGGGCTGCTGGACGACAGGGAAAGGGTGTCTCTCTTTATGTGAGCTGTAGACTTGACGTTTTGAAGACTTGCTTTTTTCCAGTCAGCAGATAAAGCTGTTGAAGCTCTGCCGGATGTTAATAGCACATCCTCGAATCAGGTTACAGTTGTAATTGTGTATAGAAGCCCCGGAGGTATCCAAAGAGGTACTTGAATTCATTCGCTCCCAGTCCGCAAACAAGTGTTTGGTGGTGGGCGACTTCAACCTCCCAGAGATTTGCTGGGCAGATCTCTCTTGCGACTCAGTGTCAGGCACATTCGGCGCTGATCTGCTTGAGCTTACGCTCCAAGTATCTTTGCACCAGTTCATTGACCTCCCCACTAGGCACGTAGACGCCCAAGTACAGTCTACCTTAGACCTTGTATTTGCTAAGTCATTTGATTTTGTTTGGAACATTAGTTACGGACCTCCGCTGGGTTCCATTGATCATGTTTGTTTGCACTTCAGTTGTACTCTGTCTAAACGCTACCTAGGTATTGCTGAGTGTCGCCGGAACAAATAGCACGCAGATTATCAATCAATGAGAGCCAAGGCTTCGGGTTTACATTGTGAGATCTCAGATGACGATACTGTCCAGGTTGCCTGGGCTAAATTTAAGTCCATCATCACAGAGGTCTCTGCTCCCATCATCCCAGTCACAAGGAGAAAGGAGGCACGAGCACAGCCGCCCTGGATAGATCCCACTGGCCGGCATCTGCTCACAAAATGGTCTAGATGCTGGCGGACGCACGGAGACGCACCGTCCGCCGATAATTATGATAGGTACCGTAAGGCTAGAAATAGGTGTAAGCAACACCTAAGGGATGCTGGGATCAATTTCGAGAAAGGGTTCGTGGATGAAGCTTCGGAGAATGCAAAAAGATTCTTCGCTTATGTCAAAAAGCGCTGCGGTTCGAACATGTCAATTCTAGTATTGATGCGTGATGACGGTACCCATGCGCATACAGACTATGCCAAGGCTTGCTTGCTTAGTGGGCGCACTGCAGCAGCGTTTGTAAGGGAAACCTCTTTGACAGGCGTTGAGTTGGTTTGCAGGACCATAGAAGGTTCAAAACTATCTGAATTTGTTGTAGCGGAGACGGAAGTTCGTAGTCTGTTACAAGGGCTGAACCCTTCTAAGGCCTCTGGGCCTGATTTAATTCACCCGAAACTGTTGCAGGATTTGGCTGCGAAACTAAGTGGACCGCCCGCTATTGTGTTTCAGAAATTGCTTGACAGCTGTGCGTTGCCTTCCGAATGGAAGGAAGCTGTCATCTGTCCCGTCTTCATAAATTGGCACAGTGGTCTGCCTGCAAGTTACAAGCTAGTTAGTCTGACGAGTGTAGTAGACAAACTCCTCCAGAAACTGGTGACACATTCCTTGGAGAGTCAGCTGAGTAGGTTTAAACTACTAAGCAATGTGCAACACGAATTCCGGAAGGGATTTTTGTGTCTGACGAATCTACTGATAGCTCGCGAGAGTTGGGCGGATGCAGTGGATAACGGCCACACATTGGACGTGCTTTTCGTCGACTTTTCGAAGGCATTTGTCGAGGTACCTCATCTGGCCGTGTCTTAAATTGGGTGACGGCCTTCTTGGATGGTAGCGAACAGTGTGTACGAGTAGGCCGGGGTCTATCGTTTAGGCAATCTGTCCTCAGTGGCGTGCCGCAGGGCTCGGTCATGGAACCGCTGCTGTTCTTTATCTATGTGAATGACCTACCCGCGGAGCTTGAGGTACCATCGCTGATATTTGCTGATGACCTAAAGCTGTGGAACATTGTTTATGTTCCTGGGGTTCCTAAGCTATTCAGCGAGCATTGGATAAGCTTTGGGACTGGTCTACTTTTTGGTTACTGCCCAAAATCAAGCAAAGTGCTCCGTTCTTCGAATTGGAGGAGGTTGTCCTTCTGCGAAGTACTTGGTCGGTGGGGTCGAACTCCCCCGTGTATCTAGCCAGATTGACCTAGGAGTCGTACACTCTTCGGCTTTACACTCCGGCGACAACTGGAAGAAGGCTGCAAGCAGAGGATTTCGCGTGTTGTACTTAATACACAGTTCCTTCGGAGTTTTGGCGGACGGCATCTTTACGAGGCTGTTCTCGGCTTTCGTTCGGCCTCATCTGAAATACTGCGTGCAGGATTGTCCTCCATGCCTCGTCCGGGACAAAGCGGAGCTAGAGAGGGTTTAACGAGTGGGTACTAGGTTAGTCGAGGGACCACGGGGACGGACGTATCCCGAGCGTCCACTTAGTTTGGGAATGCCTTCAATGCACTACCGAAGGCTTAGAGGAGACCTAATCCTAACCTACCGTATCTTAACTGGGAAGGTTGATCCAGATTCATCTTGGCTATTTAGTCCCGCCAGATATTCTGTTCTACGCGGTCATTCCCTGAAGCTGGACAGACCGCGGTCCGGTCGGATTAGGGCGGAAATCCGGCTGTCACGCAGTCATCGACCGCTGGAACATGGTTCCGGAAAATGTTATCAGTGAATCTACGGTTGAGGGCTTTGAGTGGCATCTTGACGCTATTGAGTAACAACACGAAACCATTCCCTTTCCCTGACTACCTCGCATCTTCGTACTTCGATTTTCTTTTCTCTGCTTTTCTTTACGCCTTGGTATTATTTTCGTATTTACGTGCACTTCCTGATTCTGTACCTTTGATTTATCTTCCTATCCTTTGCTTACTTCACGTGACTGCCACAGCAGAGATTGCTAGGGCAGGAAACGTGGGCATTACCTGGTTGGCCAGGGTGCGATACGGGTGTTCCGTTTTAGATCCATCAATAACTGAGCATTTCACCGATTCTTAGCTCAACCATCCACTCAAGATGAAACGCTCACGGGATTCCCTTATCGTTCCAGTCCCATCTGAAATGAACTGAACTGGTACTGTCAGAAAACTGACTAGGTTTGGTAACGTCTAAGTTAACACCCCAAACCCTCTACCGCGCTTACTTCGGGTAATCCTATCCACCCCGGATGAACGCAACGCAATGTTGCGGTTTGCCTTCGAATTGAAGGGTACTTAACGTTCAGCCAGACCCATTAGCGGAAAGGCTGAAGCTAAACCAGGCGAGCGGCCGGTGAACAACGTTTCCGATTGGTGGGTTTTAGTGTGGTCAACCGGTGGTCTGTTTGCGCCCTACCAGTGCCAGTACTAGTAGCGCACTACCTACGGCTGGACAGCAAGATTACCTTCAGATGGTGCTAAGCAGTGTGCGGAGCCTAAGGAATAAGATGTGCGAGATAGGTCTGCTTGCAGATGGGTCTCATCCCGATATGCTTGCATTCACTGAAACGTGGCTGTTTCGGGACATCATGGACGGTGATGCACATCTGTCTGGCTACGCGCTATTTAGATGTGATCGCTTCGTTGGCCGACAAGGCAGGGGCGTTGCTGTTTACATTAGGTATGAACTTGAAGTTCCACGTACCCACATGTTTCAGTCGGCAGACAAAAATATCGAAGCGCTGTCGTTAGTGATTAACACTTCCTCAGCTCTACTTACAGTTGTACTTGTGTGTAGTAGTCCTAGGAGTGCGTCCAAAGAGGTGCTTGACTTTATTAGCTCCCAATCCGCAAACAGATGTTTGATACCAGAGGATTTCAATTTATCAGAATTTTGCTGGGCAGATCTTTCTTGCAACTCGGCAGAAGGTACCGGCGGGGCCCATCTACTTGAGCTTACGCTACAAGTACCGTTGCATCAGTTCGTTTACCCCCCCACTAGGTACATGGACGCCCAACTCCCGTCTATTTTGGATCTAGTGTGTGCCAAGTCACTAGACTTAGTAGGGGACATCACTTACAGCACTCCATTAGGCGCTAGTGATCATGTTTGTTTATCGTTCAGGTGTAGTCTGACCAGGCATCACCAGAGCAGTGCTAAGCCATTTCCAAACATATGGCGTGCTAACTATCAGACAATGCGTGTCAAGGCTGCTGGAATGCGTTGCGAAATCTCAATGGTTGATATGGTTCAGGCAACCTGAAATAACTTTAAATCGTATCTCACGGAAGTGTCTACTCCCTACATCCTTCATGCGAGGAGAAAGGAGACACGAGCGCGGCCGCCGTGGATAGATACCACTGGCAACTACCTGCTCCGGAAGCTTTCTAGGTGTTGGAGGACCTACTTTGCGGCGCGATCAACTAGCAACTATGATAGATAACGCAAGCATAAAAGTAGGTGTAAACAACACTTAAGGAAAGCTCGGCTGGTGTACGATAAGTAATTGGCTGATGGAGCTTCGGAAAATCCGAAGAAGTTCTTCACTTATGTTAAGAGACGCTGTGCTTCAACTTCCGTAATCCCAACTTTTATGCGGTCCGATGGAACTCGTGCGCATGCGGACTCAGATAAGGCTCGCGTACTTGCGGAACAGTATGCAGGGGCTTTTGTACGTGAGGCCGCGTTGACTAGCCTTGAACTTGTCCCCAGAATACCTGAAGGTTCTTATTTAGCTGCCTTTACTGTGGTGGAAACGCAAGTCCTTAAACTGCTACAAGAAATGAACCCTTCCAAAGCAGCTGGACCTGATTCAATTCACCCGATGCTTCTTCATGAGTTGGCGGGGAACTAAGTGGACCGTGACGATGGTGTTCCAGAAGTCACTTGACAGGTGTACATTACCTTCCGAACGGAAGGAAGCTGTCCTCTGTCCTATCTTCAAAAATGGCGACGAGTCTGTCAGCCAACTATTGGCCAGTTAGTCTGTCCAGCGTCGTGTTCAAACTGTTTGAAAATCTGGTAAGCGATTCGTTGGAATGTCACCTGAATAGATTTAATCTACTCATTAGTGCACAACATGGATTCCTTAGGGGGTTTTCGTGTTTGACGAATTTGTTGGTTGCTCGTGAAGCTTGGGCCGAAGCAATGAACAATGGCCACATAGTGGATGTGCTTTTCGTAGACTTCTCGAAAGCATTTGGTAAGGTACCCCACTTGAGGCCACCACAAAAGCTGAGCTCTTAAGGCATATCTGGCCGCGCCTTTTACTGGGTATATGCGTTCTTGCAGAGAAGGAGCAATGTGTACGTGTGGGTCACAGGTTATCATTTAGGCAAGCGGTCCTCAGTTGTGTCCCACAGGGCTCGGTCCTTGGGCCGATGCTGCTCTCCATCTACGTAAACAACCTACCTGGAGAGCTTGGGGAATCATCCCTATTGTTTGCTGATGACCTTGAGCTATGGAATGTTGCAAATGTTCCTGGGGGTTCTGAGACCATACAGCATGCACTAGACAGAATCTGGGACTGGCCTAGTTTGTGGCTACTGCCATAAATCAGGCTGATGTCCTTGAGGAAGCAAGCATTGCCTTGGAAATTCACTATTTTAGCGATTAATCGATTATTAACGATTATCGCATCGAGTTCGAACGTTCTGGAATCTTCTTCTTCTGCACATAGTTAGAAACCACCGGACACCTCGGCAAAAGATATGGGGAACCACTAACCTTGGCAGCTGACCTACCAAATCTAGAAGTTTAAGGTCAGTAGGCATACAAATGCAGCCAAGGTCCGCAGGCGTTGTACAGTGTTCCTTGACGGCCATTAATACGTCATTTGTTCAAGGTCATGGGCGTTTTGCTTTTATCTTTCGGTTGGGCTAGGAGTTTTGCGGATCAGTGGATTGTTATCTTTGAAGTTGCGTCTAGTGAGAAGATTATAACAAATGGCGACGGAAAACATTGGAAATGTGATGAACTTTTCTGCTGAACAATTTCAAAAGCTGCTTTTTCAACAGCAACTCAAACGGAGGCAAAATGAAAATAATTGAAAATCTGACACAATGTTTGAGTTTGCAGACAACAGGCGCAGAGGCGCGGGACACGCAGGCGAGTTCTATTGATCTTCTCACGAACGCCATCACTCAATTCAATTATGATGCGGATGCTGGATGCACCTTTGAAGCGTGGTTCGAGCGTTGGCAAATATGTTCCAGCCGGACTTCAAGGTGCGGTTGCTACTCCCCAAGCTCGGAATAAGTGAACATCCAAGGTTCATTGACCACCTTTTGCCCAAACAGCCGAAGGCTCTGCCGTTTGATGAAGCAGTGTCGGAGCTGAAGGAAATTTTGGTGAGTCCGTAGCCTTGTTTAGTATTCGCTATCAATGCCTAAAATTTGTCAAACAGGAATCTGACGATTTTGGGGCCTTAGCAGACATGATTAACCGGGAGTGTGAACGTTTCAAACTACGCCCTTTAACGGACGCTCAGTTTAAGTGTCTCATTTTCGTCAGCGCTTTACAATCGCCCAGTGACGCTGAAGTCCGAACGCGGCTTTAAGCTAAGCTGGCGCAGGATCCTGATCTGACGCTGAAGGCCCTCGTAAGCGAATGCAAACGGCTGCTCACTCTAAAACACGACACTGCCATGGTCGAACGCAATGGTCGCGCACTAGCTGATACCGTGTAACTCGTGAAAAAGGCCAGGACCGCCAACGCAAGCCAACGCTTCGAGAGGCCAATGAACAAACGGCCGACAGCATGCTGGTCATGCGCCGAATGGCATTCCGCCCGCTTTTGTCCCTTCAAACCCCATATTTGTCAAACGGGCCATAAGCGTGGGCATAAAGAGGAATTCTGCAGTCAGGTCCGGTCGAAGAAAATGCAAAGTCTTATAGAAAGGGGAATCATAGAAATGATGGCGCCGAGTCTCTTTCCATAGTTGCCGCATGCCAAAGCGCGTGTAAACCGGGGCGACGATTTATCAGTGTGTTGATCAATGGGATCCCAACGAAAGTGCAATTTGACAGGCCTCGGACATCACGATTATTTTCAGGAGCACATCTAATCACATAAAGAGGCCGAAGATGGTCGAGCCTCAGAAAATTGCAAATAATGCATCCGGCGGTGTGTTAAACTTAGTCGGCGAACTCAATTGCAAGACTGTTTTCCAAGGTGTGGAAAAGTCGGGAACAGGCTACCCTTCAGACAGTCCGAATTTGAACCTCCTTGGTCTCGACTGGATTGAAAAGTTGAATCTCCTCGATGTTCCCACGAATCAGATCTGCAACCGAGTTCGAGCAAGTCCAGACCCATCATCAAAGCCCGGCAAAGACATGTCACGTACCCTGAAGCGCGAATTTGCCTCGGTCTTTCAGGATGGCTTGGGCCATTGTACAAAATTCAAAGCGAAACTGAATCTGCGACTAGGTGCTGAACCAGGGTTCAAGGCCAATAGACCGGTACCAAATGCAGCCAGGTCAACCGTTGAGCAAGAGCTCGATCGACTGGAACGTGCCGAAGTCATCACAGCCGTCAACCACTCATCATGGGCCGCACCTATTGTCGCAGTGAAGAAAGCAAACGGCAAGGTACGCGTCTGCGCTGACTGTTCAACTGACCTCAACGCCGCGCTGGACGACCACCAGTACCCATTAGTAGTACCGGAGGGTACCTTTGCAAAGTTGAATGGTGGTAAGTATCTTGCAAAGCTTGATCTATCCGATGCTAATCTGCAAGTGGATGTTGACGACGTCTCGAGGCAGTTGTTGACGAGCATCACTCATCGTGGGCTATTCCAATACAACCGCTTGCCATTTGGTGTGAAAATGGCGCCAGCCATCTTCTAACAGTTGATGGACGCCATGCTAGTGGGCGTATCTGGAACCGCTGCATATCTAGATGATATCATAGTGGTGGGCGGAACACCGGAAGAAATCTTTAACCGACTGGATGAAGTGCTTGGTTGTATACAGTCGTACGGTTTCCGGATTCGTGCGGATAAATGCACATTTTTCATGCCGATTATCAAATACCTCGGTTTTATCCTCGAAAAGGACGGAAGTCGACCAAATCTAGCAAATATAGAAGCCATTAGAAGGATGCCTCCTCAGACAGCTCTGCAGTCCTTGCGTTCCTTTTGTGGGCTCATCAGCCACTACAGCGCACCTGCCTGAGATGCACCGCCTGCGTGCCTCGTTAAACAAGCTATTAGCCAAAGGAAACAGATGGAACTGGACATAAGAATGCCAGCACGCCTTCGAACGCGTCAAGTCACTGCTGTCCTCGAACTTGCTTGTGACTCATTTTGACCCATCCAACGAAATTGTCTTGGCCACAGGTGCATCAAGCCATGGAATTGGTGTAGTAAGAACACGCACCTACGCCGATGGATTTCAGAAGGCAATCACCCATGCCGCCAGAACACTTACGAAGGCCGAGAAGGATTACAGCCAGATTGAAAAAGAAGCATTGGCCATAGTGTACGCGGTCAAGAAATTCCACAAAATGCCATCCGGCGGCCGCTGCAAGCTTCTGATAGATCACAAGCACTTGCTGGCTATCTTTGGTTCAAAAAAGGGTATTCCGGCCTGCACCTCTAACCGGCTACTACTTTGGGCTCTTACCTTAATGGGGTATGATTTCGAGATCCAATACCAGTCGAAAGTTTCCATTGGCCAAGCGGATGGACTGTCACGCCTAATTGATGCCCGCCAGCAAGAACATGAGGACACAATCATTGCCTCGGTCGAGATCGAACCTGACGTCAACGTCCTGGTAACTGCTGCATTGCACCGCCTTCCAGTAACCGCAGAAGCTGTACGAACAGAAAGCTTCGGGACCCAATACTCAAGCAGGTTACACGAGTTCAAAAAACAAGTTGGCCACATTCATGTCCATCTGCCGAGTTGCAACAGTACTTACAGCTGAGACACTCGCTCTCTAGTGTAAACGACTGCATACTATTTTCTGAAATAGTGGTCATTACTAAGGCACTTCAGGAGCACCTTATTCGGCACTTTAACGCCGGGCATCCTGGAATCAACGAGAGGAAGACGCTTGCCTGAAGTTATGTATACTGGCCCCTCATGGACAAATAGCTAGAAGAAATAGCTAAACGTTGTCAGAAGGTCGCCAGTGTCCTGAAATCATCACAAAAATTAGTACTCTATTCATGGCCAAAAGTTACTAAGCCATGGTACCGCATCCATGTCAACTTTGCGGGACCGATCAACGGTCGAAGTTTCCTCATTATAGCCGACGCATACCGCAAGTGGCCTGAAGTATTTCTTATAGTCAACACAACTACCAAAGCCACCGTATCGAAACTGCGCCAAACCATTAGCAGGTTCGGCTGTCCTGAGCAAGTTGTCACTGACAATGGCTCACCATTTACTTCAGCAACGTTTCCGGAGTTTTGCAAGCAATGCGCCGTACAGCACGTCGGCTCGCCGCCGTTTCATCCACAGTCGAATGGCCAAGCAGAAAGTTTGGTCGCTACATACAAGCGAGCTCTCCACAAAGCAAAAGGGGAGGGACGTATAGAGAAGGTGCTTGACCGGTTCCTTTTTCATACCGATCCACACCGAATCCCCCAGCGCCAGACTGAGTGTCTCCAGCACAGGCCATGATGAACCGGAAGCTCCGTATGCCTTTCGACGCCATCGGAACGCGCTCGGAGTCCTCTGCTGGTGAAAGAAACTGCAGAATGGAACAGGACTTTAACCGGCGGCATGGAGCAAGGTAGCGACTTTTACGCTTGGACAGAAGTTGCTAGTACGTGACAACCGGGAAGGCCATGCGAAATGGACGCCAGGGACTGTCAAAAGCAAGCGCGGAATCGTCGTGTATGACGTGATGGTGGGCGCACAGATCTGGCCACGGCATGCAAACCAGGTACGGCCCACATCTTGCCAACCAGAACAAGCAAGGCCTACTGACCTGCCGTTCGATTTACTGGTGGAAAGTTTCAACTTGCTGAAGGATGCAGTGGACGACCGCACACAGTCGAGCAAAGAATCCAGAAAAAGAACATGGGAACAAAGTACTCGAGTCAACCCAACCTATTCAGTGCTATCTGTCGTTCTAGGGAGCTAGCATGATTATCACCACCTAATACTCGCCTACGCACATCATCGTTGCGTACACGCTGGCGCCATCCGACACCAGCAATGCTTCGCAAACAACGATGATCAAAGACTTGAAGGCGCCTCAGATCTTCAGACCGAAGGGGCCAAGTTTCACTACCATAGAGCAGAACGGCCCTCACTGTGACCTTGTATACACGGCCTTCCAGACGGTGGGAAACTCCTTTCTGTCGCCAAAGATGACGCAGGTTCATCATTGCATCATCATTGCATGATGAGATACAATAAACAGGGCAGTCCACAAGCAGTCCACATCACCACACAGGCGTGCAGCCATCTCCTTATGCAGCTCAGTACGTTTTGCCACATTACCGATGGAAAGAGTAATAAATTTACGCTGATTCACCGTGGGGGTGCAATATATCGATTTACGAAAATATACGTACAGTTCGGTCCGCACCCACATCTGTTCAGTGCCACACTCAGCTGCAGGCAGTACCTCTTTCATGCTCACTTAACGCATAGCACGCTGACGTACAATGACATAGCGGAGCTGGTGAGTGTGAGCACTCCGTGTGTGCGTCCAAGTTGCTACATCACTGGCAATCAGTGCAAACCGAGTGTTCGTGATCGTCAGGCCGTGAGTGTCATACAGTGAGAGCAGCCTGTCACCGTTCGCATTCATTGAAACAATGCCATGCGCACGGATAACATCTGTCCACGCTGATGCAGCACGCGTAACGCTTCGTAACCCTACATGGGAACGTGAGTTTGTGCGGCTGCCATAGTTCAGACGGTGATGGAAACGGATTGCGGTTTTCCATTGACCGTTCCTCATGTCCTTATCCTAAGACGATATTCGTCCGACTTCTATGCTTGCCCTTCTGTCATCGTGGTGGCTAGTTTCGGAATCAATTCTATACATATCATGTCACTCCCGAGGTATGGTGAGTACGCATGAACACGACACTGCAGATGTGGCTAAACGGCTGCCTCATGTAACCGGAAGAAAGCATCCCCCTCAATATGTCATCAGGTCAGTGCACATCCGCTTATTGATAACTGCGCAGTTGCCCCTTACCTGTCTGTAACAGTTAAGTAATTGTTCTTTACCTTCCTTACCGGCTTTTCCTTATCTCCAGCTACCTTCGTAGGAAGTCATTAGCACGGTAACAAAATGTGACTACCTGCGCGTTGCTGTGTCTCAGCATCTACGTTCAGAACTATTTAGCAACCACACTGAAGGCCTGCCCTTCTCCCGTTCGCTGTCCTTGCATCATGTAACACTTGCTCTCTTCTGTTCAGCAAACAACTTAAGTTGTCCATGCGCAACGTCACCTTTCTGTACATTCATTTACGTATTCCGCACTACATCAGCCACACCGACGTCTACTGCAGTTTTTCTCTCTTACGGGCTAATCCCGACACGTGCTTCCTTGCTAAACGCACAGCTGTCACTTTCGCCTTTGCGACAAGTAAGTAGTTGCAGTTTCGCTTTGCCACTTGTTTTCCCCCCTCAGCTTTCTTAGTTATACACTGTTACCTCCCCAGCCTCATTTCAATGTATGCCCGTCGCTGCGTCTTACTTCATTATACCATGAACTATATAAAAGCTGCATTTTATGCCTGCGCTCCTCCCGTTCACCGTTCTCCAATTCATGGAACCTTTGTTACGTGGCTACCGCAGACCAAACATAAGTCAGCGTAAGCGTCCCAAGGACGGACCTTCATGTAATGATTACTCGCTCCTTACTTGATGCCCAGCCGTCACTTACTTCGCTGTGACAGGTAGGGAAACAACCATGCAAGTTAACGTTATAGGTGATAAGCGGCGGTGTAGGTAAATGGTTCGTTACATAGACGAAACAGGTGGTATAAACTTGACGGACGTTTTGACCATTCAGAAATGTCCACCGCTAGGTGTGTGCGCTTGTATCTAGCTCTGAACCCACCAAGGGTGAACACTGAGAAATGGTTTCCGAAGGCTGATACGCGCCCAATACACAATGCTGTGTGGCAAAGAATCACATAAAGTGAAGTGCATGGTGAGAGACAATTCAAGTTCAGACGGTTACCGACCCCACCTCTGAACGTATGTTCCCCGTGCTGCAACCCGTGTAGGGGAGACGCGAGGACATAGAACAGGGGTGGCCCTGAACAGGGCCTTTGGGTCGTTCACAACGGCAAAAAGGTGAGAAAGGGAGGACCTATACCACATACAGACGTGACGGCGACTTGTTATCCACAGCGCGCGGCAAACCGTAGCAATTCCAATACAACGTGTGGAAGCCTACGGTAAGTTGTAATGGAATACCGTACTCACTTTGCAAGGTGACATGGTCATTCACGGGTGTTCTGTCGTCCCATGGCGATACAGCGGACACCACACCTCCGGGTGGGAGAAGGAAGTTCTGCACTCATCACGCATGAACAGGGGCTTGGGGAAGCGGATCGGTGGGAGTCGGCTCGGTGGCGGCTTCACTGTAAAACAACACTACAGCAGCATGGCTTCCCTTACCTGTGAACAAGTGCGATTGCAGGTTCACATGGCGGTGGGCGGTGCGTCGGAGTCAGCTAGGTGGCGGCAGTGAATGGGCAACGATTGGGCGGTGCATGTGGGCTTCACTGAAAAATAAAATCCGCAGGATGGCTTTCCTTACCTGTGAACAACTGCGATTGCAGGTTAACATGGCGGTGGGCGATGCGTGGGAGTCGGCTGGGTGTCGGCAGTGAATGGGCAACGATTGAGCGGTGCATGTGGGCTTCACTGAAAAATAAAATCCGCAGGATGGCTTTCTTTACCTGTGAACAACTGCGATTGCTGGTTAACTTGGCGGTGGGCGATGCGTTGGAGTCGGCTGGGTAGCGGCAGTGAATGGACAAGGATTGCGCGGTGCATGTGGGCTTCACTGTGAAACAACATTACAGCAGCATGGCTTCCCTTACCTGTGAGCAACTGCGACTGCAGTTTAACATTGCGGTGGTGGATCCGTCAGAGGTGCCTCAGTGGCGCAAGTGAATGGGCAGGTTATGGGCGGTGCATGTGGCCTTCACTGTAAAACACCATTGCACGTAGATCGGATTTCTTACCTGTGAAAAGCTGTCATGGCAGGTTCACATGGCGTTGGCGAAGCGCCCGAGGTGGCTCCGTGTCCCACGTTTATGAGCACACTATCGGCTTTACATGTGGGTTCAACTGCAGCACAAAATTAAACATGCATCCTAATTCTTACCTGCGATGACATATGACAGCGCGAAATTGAATAACATTTCTCCGTGTGTACGCGTTCCCGTGATAAACGACAACCATGAAGCAACGGAAGGAAAAACTGTGAGGATGCTTCCAGGAAATTTTACGTTCTGTAAGCATGGGTAACACACATTTATCTAAGTACCTACCGGTACGTGGGAACACATGCCCTGCCATTGATTTCCGCTGCATACATGACAACCGAATTACGATGCCTAAAGGACCGTCCGTAACGGAAATACTAGGAGTAACTTACCGTTGCACTATGTTTCCTCCGTGCTGCAGATCTATCGCCGCATTGTTCCATTGCAATTAAAAGGTGTTGATATCAAGGGGAAAAGTAAACACAGCATGCTGTAAGGGAAATGCACTCAGGGTAAGGGCACAGATAAGGTACATACCTGCGCCGTGTGGCATGCAACCGCGGTCAGGCACGTTACGGTTACACTAGGACGAGCAGGAGAAACACAGAAATTCGTCCGCACCCGACTAGCACACGCAGGACGCGTGGTACCAGTGGGAGCACGCGTCGCACTGGACCCATTGCACCGAATCTCCATGGCCATCAACATCGTCCTACTGCTGACATACTCCGCATAAATCCTCCGAAAGGAAGCCCTGCTTTCCCCGTTTCTGTCTCACACGAACCCGGTGGCCCGTGGATGTCCGAGTGCGAAGGTTACGGAATCGTTGGTCCCTTAGGGCACTCTTATCCGGGCTAACCTCTGTCACCCTGCACTTAAGGGGCGATTTTCGTTTCCTGGACCCACCTGTGGATGTCGATGGAACAGGTGTTTCCGTTTCATTCACACGCACCACCTCATTCACCTGCGTACCTTGCGAAGGGCCAACCGCTTCTCCTGTCGACGTGGTGCATACCGCAGAGGCTGAGCCACCATCAGACGTCCCCTCAGTAGGCAAGCCGCATAAGATGCACACGTTCTCCTCGGTATCCAAATGAAGGGGTACAGGCCACCTTGACGTTCTCCCATACAAATGAAAAGTGGCGTCCTTCGACATCAGCAACGCAACCATTTTTAGGTAATTTAACGCACCAGAGAAGTTCTGCGATCCGTAGGTAACAAATTGAGCGCCAATGTCCCCTAATACATACTGCGTCCTGCGAAGTTTCACTGTGCGGTTCACAACTGCATCGCCATCCACCGCGTTACGTTGCACAATCTGCACCCTCTCAGCGGACGCAACGGACTCCGATGACGCTGCTGTAGGTAGCCGGGGTGCGATCCAGCGACATCAATGGAGTATGTTCCGCGCAGCGTGAGTGTAACGCGCCGCCACATAACAAATGTGAGCACAGGGCAGCCGCCACTGCCGATTAAACTCACAACGCATTCACTGCCCCGCGTTATGTACACTCGACGCACTCTCGAACGAGGACAGGTAACCAACCAGTAAGGCCCATCAGCCCTACAACTGAGAACCGTCCACGTACGGAAATGCTGCGTGAAAACATCGCCCGCAAAGTCGCTTAGTTTGGAGAATACGGAAGCCACTGAGGACACCTCAGATGGAACAGCAATTGCGCTCATGCACCGCCTACCTATTATGCTGTTCCTTTGGTGCACCAGTGTGTTGACCCTATCAACCACGCAATTGAACAGGGTGAGTAGGGAGGACCTCTCCGACAGGTATTCCTTCAAATGTCGGTTTCCATTCCCTACCCTGTTCGTGGTGTGGCAACCAAAAAGAATAGTATCCCTGAGTCTGTGCGCCGCCCAAGAGTCCGCGTGGGGAATCCACGTCGCGCACAAATAACCGTACAATTCAGGAGACGCCCTGCCCACCGCATTCAATATCCTTTCAAATACCGAGGCGTCACGAGTGTATATGAAGTTATGGAGCCAACCTCGTAATTGCATTCTACGCGGATCAGAGATCCCGCGGAAGCGGCCGCAACGTCGAGACATGTCCACTTTAACGTGGTAACGACAAAAAACAACCTTTGCGTTCGGATAAAATCGTCTGAACGCGCGGATCTGAGCGGCGCATTTATCCATCACCACTGTGTGGCAACGTAAGGCGTTAGGCACCATTTCCCGCATCGCCTCAACCGCTTGCCCATAGCTGTAGGATGTCTCATCCGGTAATAGGGTGTAGAAAAAGGAAATACCCAGACGTGTGACATCCACCAGCATGCAGTGCCACAAAACGTAGCCGCCATAATTCAGTTGATGGGTGGCATCGCATAACAGCACCTCACCATAACGATTTACAATGCCGCCAACTAACGATGGAGAGAAAAAACATAACGTATCCGACTACCCTCCGACACCCACCGACGCGCACCGTGTCCTTGCAACATCGTTGCCACGTCTGACACTTCAAAAGCATTCGCATTCCGATGACGAATGCGCAAATT
>OX104068.1:76597802-76665302 GCA_944474145.2 Dicrocoelium dendriticum | reverse complement strand
TTATTAGCTTAAGGATACGTGACAAGAATCAATTGTGGCACACAGGCGAAAGGAACTAACTAAGTGAGATAAGAAATTGCTATACGGAGAGAGACAAATAACACTTACACAAATAAAGAGCAGGTTTGCAGTATTGAAGAATCCTGCAACGCTGAAGAAAGATAATAAAAGAACGCAAGAGATGTTGTTTGCATGACAGCAGCGAGAAAAATGAAAGGTTGACAGTGTTATATTTTACAAATCACGAAAATTGTGTGTAACACATAGTGGACAGTGCCTCATAGTTTGTGCGAAGAACAAAAGTTGGCTACCCTTACAACTATGCAGGCGTCTGTGAAGTCAGCTTTCAGGTACGAAAAAGCTTAGTATTTTGTTCCATTGGCAACTGTCTGCTGCAGATACGACATAGTTGGCAGTATCCGGTTTATGTTTGCCCGTCACTGTGGCCAGTCATAGGAGTCTGCGCCTATAGGAGGACCATGGGTGGCTTGCGCTGTACCGCCCACAGCTCCAACCACACACCATAAAGCCAGTGTAAACCGGAGGGAATTAGTCCGAAGGATTGTGGATGAGAACCACAGTTTATCAACGGAGTCGGCCGACACTCCTTCACAAGCAAAAGAAGCAAGCTGTTCGTGGGAAGCAAACACACACAAGACAGTGAGTGAACGGTAGTCCGCTCCACACTGAGTGCATAAAACCAATATTCGATCCGAACACGACCAAAAGGACGGTGCCCCTTGTCCCCTTCAGCAACGCTTAACTGTCTCCGGTAGACCATATGGACGTGGTAGTGGGTAATAGAAATGTAGGCACTTTGTCAAGATGCAGGAAAAGCGCAGCCACTCCGGAGATACCACGCAACAGCCAGTCACTAGAAACGACAAGAGCAAATAAAATAAACCAAGTGGTGTATACAGATATGCCGATGTAGGCTTTTGTAAAAGGAGCAAATGTAATAATTTGCCGGCCAGTTAACTTTGCTGTAGCATTAAGGCGTCAGAAAAAATATTTTAATAAAATGGCACAATCGCGCAAATGTTATCAAACCACACTTAATTTGAGCGAAGTGTGCAGGTCAATAGAAGATTGGTTTTGCGGACAATAATGATACAATATAGTAGACCCCTACCTGAAATAAAGAGTCCCAGTCTACAAGCAACCTGTTAGTAAGGTGAATGCAGCATACCTACAAACGCTGCTTTGGTTCTGCATACGTTCGCTGCAGGGCTGGTTGTGGCTTCTGTGGTGCTCCTGAGTTGCCGCGCTCCTGGCTCACTAGGCCTGCCTGACCACGCACACGCGACCGCATGTGCTACAGCCCCTGGCGCTCAATATCGACGAAGTTCAACCCACCAACAACTTTTGCTTCCGCAGTTGTCACTTCTTCTCTGTATGCACGAGGGTTTTCTCTTGCATCCCGGAAACTGCTTTCGTATTAGTATCGCGCATGCTTGCCGCTTAACGGCCCTTGATTTCCATGACCTGCAATTAAGGTAACAAGGTGAGAGGCTCACGTTGATCAGGTCATGGTAACGAAGCATCGGTTGCCCCACATGCCGCTCCCCCATACCCAGCTGACCAAACAATAGTTGTTTCGTTAAGCACGCCAAATCCGTATGGCTCACATGACCGAGCAACCTGAGGTGTCTCATCAAAAGCATGTAGTCCACTGCATCCATTCCCCTTAAGCGCAATACTTCCGTGTCCGCAACTCTGTCGCACAAACCGATGCGCGGAATCCGGCGCAAACACTGCTGATAAAACCGATCGATGTACCTCACCTTTCACCGGTACTTCTTCATCGGTTCACCGCCGTATAGTCGAACGGACAGAACCACGTATTTGTACACAAGCAGTTTCGTGCCAACCGTCGGCTGATTGTTATTTAACCCTCGGTATTCTAGCTTCACGCATGACGCTGCTGCCTTTAAAACGCGGATACGAAGCTCCCAGTCATTCTGCTAGTCAGTTGACATCACACTCCCAAGGTAGCATAAGCTGGAGGTAGACTCTGAAAATTCAGCTACAGTTCATTCTTGCCAACCTTGATGATTGCACCTCCGCTGAAGGCTGAAAGAGACAGAGTGTAGTTGGTGTGGATGGTGGGCTCAAATATGGCCGCTGTCGAAGCCAGAGCACTAGTAATGGGCTGCAACTCTCCTGCGCTGTGCGAAAACAATGCACAGTCGTCAGCAAAAGCAGCATACATAAGTAAATAAAATTATTCTTGCCAATGCGAGGTACACCATTTTACCGGCGTGATCTTGTTAAGAAAACATCAAAAATGTAAGTATAATTGTCTCAAAGAGAAGAGTCACTAAAACGAAACGACGGATGTTCAGCAAACAACCATTCATATGTTGCTACACAAGAACACCGGAAGCAGAAGCCGGACCTAAAGCACCAGGCATTATTACATAGAGAAACATTAAACAAGACGGCAGTGAAGACACAGGCTTACATCACACCAGTGAGAACGGCAAAGTCCTCCGAGGTCTCTACCCTCAGTTTCACCCTCACCCGCGTACCACTGCGCAGACATGCAAGTAACTTACAAAATTACGCGGGCAACCAAAGTTACCAAACACGTCACAATGCCAGAAGGTACACCGTATCAACTGCCTTGGCAGACTCAACGAAAACGAGTACCACCGGGGGTGTGGTTACCTGCACTTCTCCTGCAACTAACGAGCCGCAGACACGATACCTATATTGTTGCGACCCTATCAGAATCCACACTGCTCTTCGCAAATTTAGCTTCCACAACCTGACTGTCGAGGCAATTGAGCAGGAGGCGGGCAATCACCATTTCCGCACACCTCAACAAGTTGATGCCACGATAATTCGTGCAAACTGGCTTACTCCCTTGCCCTTGTGCAGTAGTAACACAAGGGCTTCCATCAGCTCAGCAGTCACCTCCTCTTCAGTCCCTGCGCTTTGCACTAAGTGGCGAAGCGCAGTCAGCAGCGCCGGTCCGCCCTGCCTCACTACTTCAGGCAAAATCCCGTCGACACCATCACATTTGCCATTTCGCAGCTGAGCAAATGCTCACTGTGTCTCATCCAGTAGTTGCGAGTCCGCAAGACTAGCCTACAAATCGTGCTACTTCGGCCCGTTCAATGTAGGCCAGTCGATCTGGCTGTCAACCGACTGCGAACAATAGAGTGCAAAATTCGGTCTATACGGTGCATAGCCGTCTAGCACTACAGTTCAACGGAATATACGACAGTGTTCCAGGACGTGGTAGGTTTTCGCCTGGCAAGCGTTCTTCCTATAAAAAGCCACAAATGTCCGCTTAACAACACTGCAACGTTGCGGATGTGACTCGCCACAAAATAAAGTCACAGCTATGCCTTTCACACTGACGCAGTCCTCGGCCTCCTACATCCAACCTGTGCAACTGATTTTACTATGAAGAATGCTTTAGTGGAGTACCGATCATCCCGGCTTCGTAATGGTCATTGGTTGCACTAAACCTTGTTTGGGCTCCTGTGCTCATGAATCACTTCATGGCAAATTTACCCCACAACTTTTATCTTGACGCAACAGTTTTTGCGCGCCACAGCGCCATCATGGTCCTTGATCTGACTATTATCGGACAATATGCTCGCTCATATGAACTACATCTTTTCATTTATTCCTTTCATTGCTTCGAAATGTTTTAATATTCTAAAGATGCTATGCTTGTATGCATATTTGCTCATGCCTTTTAGAGGTGTGTCTCGTTTTACAGAGAATATACCATTTATTTATTTATTTATTTATCTTTGAACTGCTGTTCAAGAGACAGTCAAATTATTTTTACTTGATCTGCCTTACGTCTGCTGTATTTTTACAGGTAGCGCCTTAACTAACATCGCTCAACGTCCTCAAAGACTCCAACCTCGGTCCATACATCGCCTTCAAGGAGTCAAAAGGTTTATAGTGCTGCATACGTTCGGCCTAGTATTCCATCTGCCTAGCCGTCTCCGTCCACCATGCATTCTAATGCTCCGGAGCTCTCGGGTCAGTCGCAGTCGAACTTTGAGAAACTGACTCTTCTGCCCCAAGTCACTGGGGTCTGCACCAGGTGCATCAAATGTCGCATTCTTCTCACACACCAGTGCACCATTCGTCGTATTGTTCTCATCAAAATAATCAGGCCGTTTACAGTTTGCACGCCCGAACTTCTCCATGGCAGCAGCTGTCACCTGGTTGTGAATATGGTGCCACAGGTCGCCCACAGTGACTATGCAGTCCACCTCACACAGTCGTGCAGCCACAGCCTTCTCCAGCTCAATACATTTCGCCACATTACCGAGGGCGAGGAGGTTAAATTTACGCCGTTTCACGGCGTGCGCGCCATGCATAGAATTACGAAACCACATGTGCAGTTTGGTCTGCACCAATTTGTGATCAGTGACACACTCAGCTCTATGACGTCCACGTGTCATGTGCACTTCACGCACGTACGATTACATAGTCGAACAGGTGAGCGTGACCACTCGGTGGGTGCGTCCAAGTTGCTATACCACTCGGGTTCAGTGCAAACCGAGTGTCCGTGCTCTTTAGGCCATGAGTGGCTCACAGTGTAAGCAGCCTGTCACCGTTCGCATGCGCTGAACAATCGCTATGCGGACCGATAACATCTGCCCATACCAATGCGTCACGCTCAACGCGCGAGTTGAAATCACCCAGCAGAAATAGTCGGTCGACCATCGGCACAGACCGTTTGACGAATGATAGCTAAGTGTAGTTAGCATTGACCACGCGTGTCCTCAGGACTACACTTGGTCGGAATGTACGTGCTTATAAAGGTGGCAAACCAACATCCTCCGAAGCGTAGGTGAGCAGTAGTCGGTGGCACCTACTGCCTGTCGATCCAACTACCAGCTGGCCATTTAGGCAATCGTATGTTTGAAATCCAGCCACATGTGCCTGTTGTGATGAGGCGGGGTTTCCCGCCAAGTGAAATGGGTAGCCAGCACCTGCTTCATGCAACTTACCCTGCTCAGCAAGTCAGAGTTCACTGAGCGCTGCAATATTGATGTTGTGTCGCGCCCGTTGCATTGCGGCCAGCAGTCTTTGCGCGTTGCAGCACCCGGTGCTGAGTGCTTTGTGCGCAGGCATACCATTGAACTGGTAGGCAATCGCACGCGATGTGGCGTTTGTGCTTCTTATGTTTGCTTGAAGGATTCCACCCGGAGCCTTTGGCTCAATGGCTTGATCCACAAGGCTGTGGGGAGCAGATCCAGCTAGGGAATAAGAGTACAAATCCAGCTTAGGAGCAACTTTTCGGCCTTTACTCTCATACCCAGAAGTATTGGATTTATCCATATATGTTTCACGACCTTATTTGCATTGCGTCCAATGCGGTGCATCGCTCGGGGAGTTCACTTGAGTTCTGGTCTGGTAGTCTCTGCGCGTTTCAGCACCCGGTGCGGAGTGCTTTTGCGCAGGCATACGATTGAACTGGTAGTCAGTCACACGCGACTGGGCAATTGTTTTAGATGGTTATATTGAGGGAGTCCAACCGGAGACTTTCGATAAGGGAAGGCATGGTGATTCAAACATTGTCAAGCATAAGAGGTACTCTGCATTTGCTAATTACTTCAGCTGCTACCGTGCGTCTAGTCTCATTGCCTGCAGGTAGCTTTCTGCTGTTCTTCTAACTGCAACTCTCGTGGAGCTAACACACACCATCGGGTAATGCTTTCACTGATAGCAGCGGGATGTTTCGTAAAGCAGTGATATTCAGTGCTACACTTCCTGTTAATTAAACGTTGGAGGAATACTATGGCGTAAAGTGTGCGTAATGACGCTTCCTCTACAAGTTTTCTCTGTGTTTTCGTCAGGAAACGGACCACTTGGGGATGGTTCCCATTTAATGGACCCAGCCATCCACAGCCCTCATTTCGTGTGGTTTTATCCACTCCGGAGAAATGCAAGAAGCTTTGTGGTTGGCTTTAAAAATTAAAGCATTTACCTCAGCTTTAAGCCCGGACCACCATCTAGTGGATAGGCTGAAGCTTAATGGTGCTGTCTAAGACCATAAAATTAGGCTAGCGGCCGTGGTGTAGTGTAATATAGATATGACTGTAAAGAACTTCTAAAGTACTGAAATTATATTTTCATTATGTTTTACGGAATCAAGCGGTTTGCTTGCCGGATCAAATTTCGTGCTCGTTGAAACACACGATATCCGTCTTTGGCGCTCGCGACTCGACTACGAACGGTGCCCCTTACACCAACTCTACGCCCAACTACAACCTCACTTGTTAGCTCTCTACTGTTGACTAATTTCAGCCTTAGCTAGCTCCTCTCTTGTTCAATCATAGTTTTTGTCGTTATTTTTCTGTGTCCGTGCATGTAGTCACGGTTGTCCGTTTATTCCTGTACCGGAAATATGGCGCACGATAAAAGCGCTGTAAATGGTGACCCCAACAAATATTTGGTAATTTGGAACTGATATTTTCAGGGCCAGTTACTTATTCCCTCTGCCCTACTGAATTTACTTTTTACTATTTGTGTTCACAAAACTAGCTCCGCATTTTCACAATGGTCCTAAAACCAGATACGTTTGTTCAGGTTAACGTGGTCAGGCTTCCTATCCCGCATTTCCGAGTGACTATTCCTATGTCCTGGTTTACTCCGCTAGAGTACATTAGGGCGATACGTGGCCTTAGGCCTGCTAGATTCAAATTTCACTGGGTCGTCGTTGCACCTCTTCCTCAGGTCGTTGTTGAATTCGACCACTTGGAGCTTCCCAAGTATCAGGTGACTTACGACAAGCCGAGTACCGTCCACAAAAATAAATAAACAAATGAGTATATTTCTAAACTGGCTAGCAGCTGTGCCCGCAAAGTTTCAGCTCAATATCTACCTTATTCCCATGATCTTGCATGAGAGCCAGAACAGTGACAGTGTACGTTCCTAGTTCGCAATTGCGAATGTATAGGCTTTGGTACGTGTACAGCTAAAGTGTTTTCTTTACGCTCGCCTTGAAATTCATTTGGCCCCTTTAGGCGAAATGTTTGTGCTTGGTTTTAGTAGTAGCGAACAATTGCGCGGGGCTGTAGTTGTGCACGTCTTTCTTATTACCAGCATTCAATGCACACCAAACACAAATATAAATTCACTAGGCTATTTCGGCACTCTCATACGTCACCTTTAATAGTGGGCACACGGAAAAAAAGAGCAGCCAAATCACAACAAAAGAGGATAAAAATAATACAGAAATGCAAATAAAATGAATGAACTGTTTTTAGCGACACCATGGTGGTGTACTTAAGTAGAAAAACGAATTAACAAAATATAAAAATACTTTCTCTAAAGTTACTTTCTCGTGACCAAATTAAGACTGAGACAATCCCAGTAAAAGAAGAAAACTTTTTCTAAGGCAAATCCTACAAATCCTAGTACAAAAATAAGCTACTTTGAACGGGTTTCAGCCGCTAATTACGTTACAAAAGAAAATAGTGCGATACGTGTAGTAGTTAGTAAAGTATTCACGATTGTTTGGCGATCAACGGATAATCTTATTACTTTATTTCGCTAAAAATCGCATTTTGCTTTGCAAGCCGATATCAGAAAAAAGAAAAATGTTGAACATAGTGAAGCAGTATAAGTTCTAAGTAGGCCTACTTATCTAAAATGCTCTTAAGTGCCTAAAGTTCTTCGCGGTAACTAGGTGCGGTGTGAGAGGCCGGAAAGCAAGCTTTTCAGGCATAATTAGCAAATAACTCAGATAAACATTAATGTTTCGCGAAAACGATTGCATCCAATAAGTAAGTATATATATGCAAGTAGCGTAGACGTGCAGCCACACCCCGAGACTCCACTACACTACTGCATGACACTCACCTACTCACTGATGACGTCACCTCAGTGGTTGCTGAAACCTTTGCAACAAAATTGCCAAGTTCAGTGAAAAGTTCAACCGCTACCTAAACAGGCTGTGTGACTAGTCTCCAATTCTAAAGCCAGAGATCAGTATACCTTAAGTCCCTAATTGGTTGCAAAGTTTATATCAATAATGAATGAGCCAAGCCTACCTAAATAATACCGAAGACCATTAGAATCATTTGACACGTACGGTTTGAAAACGCACGTGTTTGTTAGGTAAATATCAAGGTATTTGCTTAGATCCCATATTCTATGTCCATAATGCTATCACCATCACCAGGGAACTAGAGGCACCCGTCGCTAATAACCAAGCAATGAGTATCGAAACATTTAGCAATGCCTCGTGGCGTGAAATTCATTTGGGTCTGTGTTGGTGGGGCATTAACAACACTACTTCTGGGGGTTGAGGCAGCTCGAACATGACTATTGTGTCTCCTGTGTAGCTACGGACTATTGTGCGTTTTAATGCCAAACTTCAAGCTTTTCTCTTAAATGTTTCGTTCTGTAGCGCGTGCCAGCGGTGTTCACCCAGGTGGCAATGTTAACGATCTTGTACTGTCGCATCAGCTATTATTTTGGTGGTATTGTTGCTGTGAGCTGTCCCAGCACCCTACGCAAAGAGTGATAAGACAAAGCGCGAATAAGCAAGTAGGTACAAGAAGTGGGAGCTGGTTGTACTCGTGCCATTACGCACAACGCATGGTGGGCTCTGGAGCTCGGTAGAAACTAAAATAACGCACGAATGGTCAAGGTACGGTGAAATGGTGGTCAAATTTTCTTGGATGTTTAGCCATCCAGTTCGGCAGGGGCGTTTCTGTCACTGCTTAGCTTTGCGTGAATAAATAGAATCTGGAAAGGCAAATGCCTTACGACCAAAAGCTATTAAAGAAGAGGAGCTGATTTGTATGCTGCATGTCTACTAGTATTGCCTATTGTGCTCAGCGCAGCTATAACACAGATAAAGCTAATTATATGTGGCCAAGCGAGGATAAGTAAAGAGCAAAATGCCCGAAGCTTGTCCTTATGGTTTATATAGTCGTCCCTTTATCGACCATGCGGCGTGTATATATATATATATACATATATATATAACGTTACGAGGTGAAGACCGATCGTAGTTGGATGCAACAGCGTAAAGCAGCGATTTAAACAGATCTAGTGAAAACGCATCATTTAATACCGACTAGCAACTGACAACTACGAAGGTTTAGTGGTGCGTCTAAAGCTGTCATTTAGAGGATGTTTCGGACAATTATAATGTTAACCTTAGGTGTGTTATGTGTATCAGCAGCAACAATCAAGGCTAACAACCTATACAAGGCTTGTCTGGTAAAATGCCTTTACTTGGCCTATCGCAAAGATCATATGCCTAATATTCTTTTACGGACCCAGTGCTCTGCGAATTCGGTAAGTGAAAAAGGTTAAGGCAGAAGACACATGAATGAAGGTGTATCTAATAAGTAAGGATCGAAGTTTGCCTGCTCGGATGGATTAGTTATTACTTTGTGATATCTTACATGAGGAATGTCTTCGGCCTTGCCAACCTGCCAGTAAGGAGGCTATGATGTACTGTTCGTTGAGTTTAATGAACATTGACAAAGTGGCCATTGGATAAGCGTAGCCAAAGCGGTGCGGATACCGGTTGGTTCTTGAAGTCTTTGGATCATGTTATTAATGGAGGAAACGAAGCAATTCAGGAACTTAGCAGAAATTACCAACTAGACTTTGTATTCAGAAGTGCAGCATTAGCACCTTTATGAGGCTTGTGATTGCCCCATCTGAGACCTGTTAGATATTGTGGTGGCGGTATTTGGTAAGGTAAATTAAGTGTGGCAATAGATGGAGACAATTCATTGGGATTAAGCCACTTATTAGCCCTTACATGCTGCATTTGTATTAAGGTCCGCCCTTCCCATAGTGCGATCTTAAGGCAAAATTTTCCGTAGCAACATTTAAAGTGGGTCAGGAAGAGGTAATGGAACACGGAAGTCGACTTGCACTCGAATTTCTATTTTTAGAACCCAGCAAATATGTGGGACGAACACCGCTAAAGTCTCTTAGGTGTTAAAACCATAAGCACTATGAATGTAGAGGAGTTGTGTGTTCAAGGTGCTTAACTGTCATGCAATGCGTCATGGGCAACCTCAAGTCATCTCTGGGACAGGTGCAAAGAACTGGTCTTGTAAATCGCAAATATTGAAGTTGCGTCGTGTAGTAGCAACACTTAGGAATGTCTGTGAATCTTTACTGAACGCCTAAATATATTGAATTTCTCTTAGTCTGGTAGGCAACCTGTTCTATTTGTTTACATACAACACCAACCCGAAAGTAGATCGCATTCTCTTCTTCGTCATTAGCGAGGTAATGAAGGAACTCCTGTTTCACGGTTTAGGTTCAGGTGTGCTGTTTAGTTTAAGGCAGGTGAAGCTTTTGTGCAGCATTATATGAATAAGCCTACGTAAGCTACACAGTTTAAGGATAATAAGTCTTTGCCAAAGTGGTAAACGTTTATGGGGTTCGCACCGTTGTCGATAGGCCAGAGCATGTTGCGATGAAGTCAAAAGTTTTGAAAAGCTCGGCTTAGCTTCTTCGAGCAGAACAAGTGCAGCTTCTGTGGATGCTGCGTATAATAAAGCAGTGTTCTAGATGTGGACGGGCGGAGTCCTTCTAAAGTTCTAGCCTCGAAGCTGCGGTGCTTATGTAACGACGTTTGTGGAAAGCTAGTCCGCTTACGCTTGCCACTTGATAATAAACTTGCTCTGCAGTCTAGATTTAAGTATTATCGCAATCCGACTAGTGCCATCGCCCGCTGTTTGATCGTCGTGCCGCCTAAGGTTAGCGACCCAGTAGCTGCTTAACGGAACCCAGTAGCATCTTGACGAAACCGGGCTTGCTGCTCGAAAACTCTTCAGCACTTGCACAGGATGCAGGCACCAGCTAAGCCTCTCTGTTACCGTGTTTTCAAGTTAAGTGATATGGCTACGTCGAATGTCGCCTGACTTACGGTACACTATGTATGCAAAACATACGCCTCTTTCGCAGCTAGCCAACGTTGTCGACTGTATTTGGAAAGCCAACGCTGACATTTCTCAGGTTCTTTTTACTTCCAGCACACAGGTTGCAGAACTAAAATCGTAGGTGGCAGCATTTACTAAACGACCAGAGTACTTAACACAATCCAAATCCAACCGCCGAAATCGTTTCTTTAGTCATACTTGTCCTAGTTAGCGTTCACGTTCTCCCCTAAGTTAACCAAAGTTTGGTATCGCGAGCCATTTGGTCAACAGCCCAAATCATGTCGTCCACACTTTCGCTTCAAGTGCTACACTCAGGGAAGTGGACCGGCCAGGGCGTAATGGCGATGGACTTTGCTGGCTGCCGCAGACGCCTTTTCATCGTCCCCGGTCGCAGTACGGGTGCACGCTACCACGTGGACACCGGCGGTGCATTCAGCCTTATCTCACGTGATTCCAATAAACTTGTTGAAGAGGCGATCTGTTAATTACGCGCAGTATACGGCGCCAGCACTCGTGCGTATGGTCAACGCTTGCACACGATAAATTTAAACCTAAGACCAAATGCTAATTATATCTTTCTACTTGCAAATATCCATACGCCTATTATTGGCCTTGACTTCCAGCAGCACTTCGTGTCTTCTGTTGCCGCGATACAGCAGCTTGTGTTCGATCATCAAACAAAGCTATCCGTTATTGGTATTTTAACCGACCTTGGGTCGATCATTCCTGTAAAGTGCGAGCACTGGAGCTTACCTATTGGTTAGACGCTTAATACAAAGTTCCGGCTAGTCTTCCGTGCCATTGCACGGCTTCCATCCGCCCTTACTGCTGGAAAATACCACATGCATATCAAATATCCGCCTGTTTTCGCCAAAGCTAGGCGGATGACCGCTGACAAGGTAATAGTGTTCACGCAGCCCTCCAGTACATAACCGAACTAGGTATTGCTCATCCATTTAAATGCCCGTGGAGTAGCCATTCCGCATTGTTCCCAAAGAGTCAGGGGACGGGCGTCCAAGTCGTGGATGTCGCACAAATACTAACTTAATTATTCCGAAAGCCATTTTCTTTCTTACATTTAGAACGTCACGGCCAGCCTGCGCGGCACTTGTGTGTTCTAGTAAATCGATCTATTTCGCGCTTACCATCTGCTTCCAGTTGCTATAGAAGCTATACAGCAAACTGCCGTAAACAAGCTATTTGGGATCTTAGTATTTTTACATATGCTCTTCGGTCTCTCTAACGCAGCTAAGACTTTCCAACGATTTATTGCTTCATACACTAGTGCTCTAGATTTCGCCTATTTGTACATTGCTAACCTAAGTGCAAGTGCAGAAAAGTTCAAGACTCTTTTCGATAGGCTGGCTGCTAATAGCGTCACTGTCAACGCTGACAAATGTGTAGTTCATCAGCATTCCGTCGAGTTGCTTGGGCACTCTAGTGATAAGTTTGGCATGCGGCCTCTGGATGATAGATTTGCGCCGTCAGGATATCTCCGGTTCTGAATACTTTAGTCGCTATTTGCCGTTGCAGCGGCATGCTCAACTGTTATCGACATCTTATACCACACTGTGCCTATTTATGAAGTCCATAAACCGACCTAATTCCTAAACGCAAAAACCATCCGTTGGAAATGACTGCTGCTGCCGCAGCCTGCAAAAGTTAGCAACGAGGCATTAGCCAAAGCCGTTATCCTGTACCATTTCGAACCGAAGGTTGCGCTTATTGTCGCTGTTGACGCATCGAACGACGCAATCGGCGCCGTCCAACAGCAAAATACAGATGGATACGGGAAACCAGTTACTTTTTCTAGGTGGTCCCACATCCTACCGAAGTCTTCTTCAACACCAGCACTCGCGAACCGCAAGCTATTTACGTTACCGTTCGACCTTTCCGACACGCCCTTGAAGGTAACACCTTCCGTATACTTACCGATCACAAGTTGCGTATCTAAACTTTTGGAAATCAACTAGCTCGACAACCACAATGTGAGGTTCGTTGGTTCAGTTTCATTGCCCAATGCACGACTGTTGTCCAATACATTGCTGGTCAACAAAGCCTCCTCGCTGATAAGCTATCTAGATTACATACGAGCGGTCCGGCTGGGCAGGAACTCGATTGCTCTGCTATGACTGCCACACTCTCAAACGACCGGAGCATTTCAGATATCCGTGCTCCTGCTTTGAAGATATCCCCACACCCTTTGCTGTCACGCGACGGCACGATTTTATGCGGCACAGATACAGGACATTCAGAACCCGTCAATGGAGAAACCTATTGCCGGATCCTTTTCGATACCTTCGACAATATCACCTACCCAGACGTTGAAAATACTGCTAAGCTAGGCTCCGAGAGATAAGTTTGGCAGAGGATGCAACGCGCTCTGACGCGCTCGGCACGCAGCTGTCTCACCAAAAAGCAACCCAATATACAGCGGCACGTGTCCGCCCCGCTTGATAGCTTTCTTTCCGTTCATACACGATTAGGCTGATACCAGCTCGACATCGTTGGACCTTTGGCACCGTCCAAAGGTATGGTCTACATTCTGAGCAGGATGGACAGTACCACATGTTAGCACGAAGCCGTCCCATTTCCTGAAGTAGCTGCTGAAGCCGTAAGGCGCGCGACCTTACGGTGGCGTATTCAATGTTCTGTAGCGTAAGGACCGCGTCATTATCCTAAACCGTCACGGTAAGCGCGCAGCCGTTACGGTTGACCGTCTTAAGGTTGCGCACGTAGAACCTGAGCTCGATGAGGATCCTTGCACAGGATGGAAGACACTCCTGCGTTAAAAACCCCTGACCCAAGCATACCCACCATATGAGCCTTCCGCTTCAGCTCTGCCACCTTTCATTGAACCAACTGCCAAGCATTCCGCAATTCTTCCAAAGTTGGGATTCGTTAGAACGTATAAGACGGCGCCTTCCTCCGCTTTGCACAAATTGACTAGATCGTGTATTCGCATTTGTTGGCCAACGTAAGGGATTAGTAAACCTTCCACTTTTCTTTCCTCATTTTACATTCCCTATTTTCCAACACCGCAGGAAAACCCAAAGGTATGGTGAAGAGCTTCTGAAAACTTTAAAAGACCAAATACGTTTTCTTAAAAGCAAAAGAAGGCAAAATGGTTTGAACACCCACAAACGAAGCACACGCTTTCGCAAGCAATGAAAACTGTTGCGCTTCTCTTGACGCTTACCTCATCCAATGCGTCACACTCCAACATTTTCCCTCGCCACCATTTCATCGCTATTTGTTGCGTTTATCTTGGAAGTTTAAAACGAAGAGGATCTCCAGCCTGAAGTGAATATTTGTCACACACCAACTTGCAAACGTTTGATGCTTACGAACTTCCTCCCTTTTTGTTTTGGCAAATTTAGGGAGCGTGCCTACGATAGCCCGCTGGGGTTTGAACCTCTGATCCTTCCCCAGCATTTGGTAGCACTACCTTGTCTCGCAGACGGCTTTCCCGCGACGGACGGTCCTCACGTGTGTCAAAGGGTCACCCACAGTTTTCTTTCTAATAAGTGGATGTGAATTTGCTTTGGGATTCCCGTATAACTGTTTAAATTATTCTTAACTATTCTTAAATTATAGTTTTCTTATGAGTTAGGGAATTAGGCTTTTGTTTATTTTAACGTTGCTCCCGTTTTTTTGAAAAAGGTTAGCCGCCTTTGGCGCGCGCGACTCCAATGAGGACAACTGCTTGTCCACGCACTCAACGCCCAATTACATCCTCCCTAGATTGTTCTCTTCTGATGCCCTATATATTGCCTTCTTCCGTTCAATAAATCTGTTCCCTATCTTAGTTGCTCGTGTTCTCCAGTACGCTAGTGGGTGGTCTTTTTGTTTCGTACCGGATATATAACGCACGACCGCCACGCCTTAGGTGAACAAAGTCACTGGTTGGAATGTTTTCGGTTGGGCAGCTGGAAGGACCTTCTCCGCCATACCTGTGCCAGTACCCGTAGCGCAGAAATCAGGGATGGACTTTACGAATACCTTCAGTTAGTGCCAAGCAATGAGCACAGCCTAGAGAATACGATATGCTAGTAAGGTCTGTTTCTAAATGTGTCTTATCCCGATATGCTTGTATGCGCTGCAAAGCGGCTGTCAGGGCCTCACGGACGGCAAAGTACATCTGCTGACTTTGCACTCTATAGTGGTGATATCTTCGATGGCCAATAAGGCGGTAGGGTTTTGCGTTAGCTCAGCATTAAACTTGACGTTTTGCTTGACTATTTGTTGCAGTCAGCACACAAACTTGTCGAAGCTTACTCAATAGTGCTTAGCAGTGTATCGGCTCAATTTATATTGTACATCTGTATGGAAGCCCTGGTAATGCATCCAAAGGAGTGCTTGAAGTTATCCTCTCCCAAGCTGCAAAAGGGTGATAGATAATGGGTGACTTCAACCTTCCGGCCGTTTGCTGGGCAGCTCTTACTTATAATTTGGCGGAAGGTACTTCCTTTGCAGATCTTCTTAAGCTAACGCTACGAGCACCGTTGCATCAATACGTGGACCACCTCACTAGGCACATGGACGTTTAATAACCTTCCATTTTGGAACTAAATTTTGCCAAGTAAGCGGACGTCTTGGGTGACAACATTTACGGCTGTCGCTTAGGTGCCGTTGATCATGTTTGTTTAGCATTCAGCCGTTACATGACCAGACGTCACCAGAGCATTGCTAAGCTAGATCTAAACATCTGGCGTGCTCTCAGGCAATGGGTATTAGTGGATTCTGGTATGCGTTGCAAAAGCTCTTTGTCCGATACGGTTCAGGCGGTCAAGAATAAATATAAGCATTATCTAGCAGAACTGTCTACACTATTACCTCCCACTGGCGAAGAGAAAAGAGACACTAGCACGGCCCCGGTGGATAGATAACATAAAGTATCTGCTCCAGAAACTTCCTAAGTGCAGGAGGAATAACCATGCTGCTACAGCCACTAGCAATTATGACACGTACCCTGAGGCTGGAAACCTACGTAAACAACACATGAGGATAACTTGGCTGCTTTACGAAAACGGATTGTCTGCAGGCGATTCAGAAATGTCGCAAAAGATCCTTGCTCATGTTAAGAGGCGCTGTGGTTCAAGTTTGGTACTTCCAAATTGGAGGCGGACCAAAGAAACAGAGGACTCTGACTAGGCTTGTGTACTTCGTGAGCAGTATGCAGGGGCCGTGTGGACTAGCTTATAACTTGTGCCTAGCGACAAGTCCCTGAGGTTTATATTTAGATGAGTTTGAGCATAAATAAATAAACAGTTTATTCTCAAATACATCTAGCCATACCAACTTAGGTATGAGCAAAAGTTACAAGCAAGTATTTGGCACAACAGATACGCTACAAAGCACGTACTTGGCTGTGGCCGAAGCCGTAAAATTTGCAGAAACATTCAAAGCACACATGGGGAGCAAAGCCAACAGTGGAGTGTTAGTAAAATGGTTTCAATTGTGCATAGAGTAAATAAACTAGCACAGTAGTTAGAGCGGGGACAGTATGGGAAGAAAGAGTAACGCCGTTGTACATGTCAGTAGAATATCGAAAAATGGTTAGTCGATATTCCAGTGTGTAACAGTGGGCAGTGACTTTATTCAGTAGCGTGTCACATCCGCCGCTTCACAGTGTTGATAAACAAACTTATGTGGCTCTTTATGGGGAGAACGCTTCGCCAGACGAATACCCACCACGTCCTCGAACACTGTCGTCGGTTGCTACGATCGGTCATGTGCAACAGGCAAATCTGCTTATAAAGCATTAGTTCCTTCAGTTACTCGCAGTCGAGTGACTACTCTGTTTGCCAGAAACATGGCACAGTCTGCTTCCAATATGGACGTTGGAGTCAGTCGAAGAGAAAGTGTGATTTTGCAGGTAAGTAGAATATGTAGAGTTTGGGGTCACATTCTTTGATTATGTATATTTCCCGGAGAGCGAAGAATCCGTGTCCAGCTTCTCTCGCTGGACATCGGTGATTGAGTTGTTGGGTGCATATAGTTAGTATGGAAGTGAAGCCATGGTCCAGATAAGTCTTTGTTGGTTATTTCGTCCCATCCCAAATGGAGCCAGTTCCTCAGGCAACCCCGGATTTTGCAGAGGTTCACGACCTCAGAGAAAAGGGAAAGAGGGAAACTGGCCTAGAGAAGACCAAAAATGACAGTCATTGTACCAACATTTGGGGAAGTCCTACTTTAAGACATTTACTTGAGACATCTTGTGTACAATGTGTAACAGAGATTGAAAATGCTTTTTTTATGCAGAAAGCATGGCTTAATGGGTAAATTACTTTCATGTACATGAGGATGAAGAGCAGGGTTCCGGTAGGAAATTCATGAGGTATTAGCTAACCGCGTTAGAATTCAACCTGCGTCCAAAAGGTGGGTATGTAGTCACGATTGGTTGTTAGCAGAAAACAAAAGATCCAGTGACGATGTGGCCATATTTATATATACTCCTTGGGATGAGGATTATCTAAGACACATAATAACTATTATGTGCATGGGTATATGAAGCTAGGAAGCTGAGCATACTAGAAGCAGGCTGGATTAAATGGATATGAACGGAGACTGTGTTGAAGGTAAGACGATCGAGAGATGGCGCTAATGGACAGACTTTCAGTGGCCAAAAGTGCTTGTTAGGTTTAACATTCTAGTTACTAGTGAATAACAACAATGTCAAAGGACAGGTCAACAAACCAGCAGAGCTGTGACGCAAACAATCCAAGAGAATAAATATTGTAAGGTAGGGGCGGCTCCTAGCGAGCTTCGGTATTTGCAGAGTTTAATAGAGCCTACAGCGACCAGCTAGAGCCTACAGGGACCAGCTTAGAGCCTACAGCGACCAGCTACGGTGGAAATGCAAGGCGTTAGGTTGCTGGATTGTGTCGTGTTCGAATACTTTGCTCTGTTTTTGTCAATGATTAGCTTATCCTACGCACACTTCTATTACGCACTCGTGGGCCTGTTACGTGCGCTTGCATTTGCTTGGTTGCAATGCGAACCTCTATCGATTTACTTGTACTTTTTGTGTGTGCAGAGAGTTGCCACCATGCATACTTTCCTGTGCTGACCCGGTTGGTTGCTTATGCTGGATAAAGTAGCCTGATACCTAGTAAAGGGGGTTATGCTGCTTCCAGTCCCCCGAAGCTTCTGAAATAGTTGGCGACGAAACCAAGTGCACCGCTGACTTTGTTGATTCAAACGTTCATTGACAGTTGTACATTACCTTCTGAATGGAATGACACCGTCACCTGTCCTAGATTTACAATTAGCGACAGGAAACTGTCAGCCAACTATAGGTCAGTCAGTCAGTCGTAGTTATATGGCATGAAAAGCTGATGAGATATTCGTTGGATGGTCACTTGAATAGCGTTAATATACGCAGTAGTGCACAACATGAATTACGGAAGGGTTTTTCCTATCTGATGAATTTGTTGTTTGCTTGTGAAGCTTGCTCCCAGGCAGTGAACAATGATCGTATATTGGATGTGTATTTCGTCGAATTCTCGAATGCATTTGCTGACGTACCCCACTTAAGGCTATCACAAAAGCAGAGCTCCTACGGTTTATCTGACCGCGCCGTTCACTTGACATCTGCATTCTTGCAGGAAAATGTGCTGTGTTTACACCAACGTCGCATTTTATCCATTAGGCAAGCGCTCCTCAGCGGTGTCGCAACCGGTCCGTCCTTGGACCGATGCTGATCTTCATCTACATATTCAACCTCCCTGGGCAGCTTGTGGTATCGCCGATATTGTTTTCTGATGACCATAAGCTTTGAAAGGTTGTAGATAGTCCTGGGCGTTCTGAGGACAGTCAGCGTGCCCTTGGCAGATTCTGGGATTAGTCTACCAGGTGCCTACTGCCTATTAATCATCATGGGTTCTGTGCTACGTATAGGGGCAACTTTCCCGCCTTCCAAGTACGTGCACAGTGCGGGCGAGTTCCCCTTGTCTCAGACTAGGCAGACCTAGGCGTCGTCCGTTCCTCCTTTTTTGAAACCTGGTGACAATTGGAAGAAGATCGTTCTTTCAGTGTCATAATAACCGACCTCTTTATGAGGCTGTTCTCAGCTTTCTTTCTACCCCATCTAAAACCTTGAGTCAAAACTTACCCCACCTGCATTGTTCCGGACAAAAGGAAGCTCCAAAGTGTTAGTAATGTTGGTAGCAATTTAGCCGCGGGGTTAGGGTTTAAGCATCCCGAACGTCTACTTAGCTTGCGTATATCTACAATGTAGTACTGATGGCTTAGAGAAGGCTTATTCCTGACTTACCACATGTTACCTAGAAAGGTTGGATCGGACTTAGGCTAACTGTTTTTCCTGATTAGTTTACCTTGTCTGTATGGCCGTTTCATGAGGCTACCCGCTCTGTGTTCCCAACGGAGCAGGATGAAATTTTGGATATCGCGTGAGGGTATGAAGCGCTTAAACTGGTTTCCGGAATCGGTGGTTAAGGAAGGCAAACCTTAGCTAGACACTATTGAGTGGCGACACGTAACCATTTTGTTCTCCTGGCCATATTCCTCTTCCAACGTTGCATTCATATTTTGTCATTCTTCGCATGCTTCGGTGGTAGCCTTTACGTAAATGACTCGACTTTCTTTTAATTTCCTTTTCGCTCTTCCTCTTCCTTAGTTTACGTGACCTGTACAGCAGGGGCTACTAGTGCGGGATACGTGGGTCGTAATTGGTTGACTAAAGGGTGGGTTAGGTTTCTTGTTTTAGATCCAGCAAGACAACGTAGCACAATATTTCCTGGCATAACCATCCGCTCCAGAAGGAAGAGGCAATGGATATTCCTGTCGTTCTCGACCCATCTGAATCTACTTTCAAACAATAGCATGAGTGAAGATACTACGCAGCGTTAGCACCTGCGTTAATATCTATTCCCCGGCTCTAACTGCGTCGTTCCTAACGCACAGATTTAGTCCAGAAAGCGGTAGGTAATCGTACCCCGAAAGGCTCGCAGTACTTACCAATACTGTTAGCCATCTACCCGCAAAACAATTTATAGGTTGCGCTGCATTTCTGATCCGTTGCCAGAGAACTTAAAGTACTAAGTTTTAACGTTGCACGAATAACGATCAAAAATGGATCTGGTTCATCGTGCCGCTAGTCCAGCAGTGTTTCCAATAGTGCTTGGCGCATACGCAACTTCGATAAATGGTACGAAATATGATACTGTGAGAAAATAAATTGGTGTAAAACATGTCTGCTTTAGGAGATCTTAACTCCTCCGTAGGTGCAGATAGTAGGACTTGTTGCTCAGACCCATCGAATCAACCTAGTTTTGTCCATTCCCTTTAGTGGGAGGTTGGAACAATTTATGCTTCCATTAACGGTGCCATCGCAATGCTACCAGCCACTGCTATGATAAGCGCTGGTGCAGTTCCCTAATTTCCAGATCTGTAATGTTTTTAGTAGCCGCCGTATTCGCAGAGCAAATGTCTGAACGAATCGGGTAGTAATTAAGGGCTATAATGATGGCTACTGGGAAGCGTTACAGATATGGCTGAGGCCGTATGGTTAAAGAGCGCGCTTCTAGGCAACCGAGCGTGGGATAGCAGAGCAGATTTGCGTTGAATACTACCGACGCCTTCAGTTAGCCTCTGGTAAAAGCAGATGAGACTTACTGGAAGGACTATCACATATTTACATGCGTACACAAGTCTAAGTTGCGGAAACTATCACAAGGTAAGCTATAACCAAGTACGGTCTACATACGCGGACCTGCAGCACAAACTATTTAAGTGATGGTTATAATTATAAAGATGGAGCTAAGGAGATGGTGACAAAGGTACGGTTTGTGTATATACCCAGTCAACTCAGAAAGGTTTGCCATTGCACTCGATAACATAACAAAACTGAATAGTTCCTATGAAAGTGTGGGTCATAACTGGGTCGAGAACGGATCTACGGCTTAATAAAAGTTGGCAGTGATAAATATTGTATGTTTGTGAGTAGTGTAAGGTTTGTAGAAAGTAGAAGTTACGATTAAAATTCACGCACAATAAGTTGCCTCGACAGGGAAGCGAACCCCGGTCCACAAATTTCCGGTCCGCTGCTCCACCACTGAGCTACCGAGGGCTGACGATTAGGTGCGCAAATTTTAATACATAACTTCTGCTTGGTGTGCGTCGTTTTGCCAATGAGGTCACAGTACCTGTCCTGGTGTTGCGGACTGGCTCACTCACCCGTCACTTCCCAATGGACCGAAGTACCTGTAATTCGCACATTATTGTGCGTGAATTTTAATCGTAACTTCTACTTTCTTCAAACTTTCTACCACGCACAAGCATCCAACACTAATCTACCATCGTCCAATGGACATCCGTAGGACAGGTACTTCGGTCCATTGGGAAGTGAAGGGTGAGTGAGCCAGTCTGCAACACCAGGACAGGTACTGTAAGCTCATTGGCAATACGTCGCGCACCAAGCAAAAGTCATGTATTAAAATTTGCGTCCCTAATCGTCAGCCCTCGGTAGCTCAGTGGTAGAGCAGCGGACCGGAAATTTGTGGACCGGGGTTTGATTTCCCGTCTAGGCACATTATTGTGCGTGAAGTTTAATCGTGACTTCTACTTTCTACAAAAAATGATACATATCTGATTCTCTATGCAAGTATAAAGAAATGGAAGGCCGAAAAAATGATGGGGATATAACTGAAAGTGGCCTCTAAATTGGGAAACCAGCTAAGGAACTAAGGGACATAGCTCAATCTGCCTCTTGCAGGATATGTACCGCCGTCTAATTTAAAACTGACTGCTGCTTTCTTATCAAAATTCAGTTGATCCTTTTGGAAACGCAGGCAGTGAAGCTAGAGCATAGCTGGTAAGTAAGTTTTACAGTCTATGGTTACCATTGCTGCGCAGTACTCCTCAGCGCAAAGCAAAGAAGGTATACGGACGAAATGGCAGAGGAAAATACCGCTGCCCGAAAGAAGGTGACATCCACCGGACATGTGGAGTTACCACTTTGTTCAAAAGTGAATTGGCCAGTACCGACATATTTGTAGCGTAGTAAAGTGGCGCGCGAAGTAGACAGCCGAAAAGATACTAGCTGCACATAACAGGCCGTCATGGATGCGGCACTTACTATTGCTACATGGGTAAGTTAGGACCTAAGTGACTGCAGGCTAGCTAGTAATGTGTTAAACGATAGTGAAGGTTGTTGAATTTGGGCATAAACTAGGAAGTGCAGCCTCAACTCCTAGAATCGTCGTGCAATTGATCCAGGCGAAAGCGCTGTGGTGGGAACCATGGATAGTAAGCTAAGGATGACACAAATGTATCGCACTAAGTAAATGGGTAACGCACATGGTTACACTGGGGTACACAGAGGCTGTTCATGCTCCAGCCGGCCCGAGAATAAGAAGCGATCGTCCGAGTCAAACAAGTTAAAAGATGTTTTACCTTATCCAGGCAAAGAAACATTTGCACATACACCTTGAAAGCCAGCGGGTTCTGGATTCCTCGCAGCCTGGCCGGTAGTTTGTTACAGCTATTTATGTATGCAACTAAGAAGAAACTAGAGCGTAGTTTCTTCCTTTCTCTCAGCGGAGTAATACCACTACCCATGTTTCTTAGTTTACGGCTTGTTCCATCTCTCAGAGTAAATCTGGACGTATCCTTACGCACGATGTTTTGCACCACCTTGTGCGTCACGGCCACAGAGGTTGGCTTCGGAGCTGCCCACACCGCTGTCTGTAACTAAACGCCTGGTATTTTGAGGGGAGCATTTTAGTAAAACCCTGTAGGGAGTTGTCAGCAAAATGCGGTCCGAGTTATGCAAGCTGCTACATATGAGGCAACCTATTGCAGGATCGGTCGAACGTGATTCCGCTAAACTTCTAAAAGTGCTTCGACAGTGTTTGGGTGACGGCTTATATTGAAGTTTAATCCGGTGACATCGCGACTTGAAAGTTCACTTGTTCATGAAATTTGACATGCATAAAGTAACGCAGGCCCAGGTCTGTTGCTGATGTATGCATCTGAATAGGAATGCCGTTAATCGTGCTGGTCTTATCAGTTACTGAATGCTTTTTTATATCCTGGCACCTGAACTTTTAAGCTCAGCAAGTCATTGGCCATTGTTGACACTATGACTCTAGGAGCCTTAGGTCCTCTGGTATTCCGTCCAGTGCGGACAAGGTTATACCCCGGGGTAAAGTGGTAGATGATTTCAAAATTATCAAGGAATGGATATAAGCGACTGTGCCGTACGCTGTTTCGGCTATCATTGAAAAAAGAGGTGTGGTGGACGGGAAAGCTTCCACGTATGCCTCCGTTCGAGACGGTAGCCCTAGAGGATTCGTCATGTGATATATTCACTGACTACTTGCGTCCAATTAGGCATGATCCCAGCCAGCCTGGCAGAAGACTCCCCACTCCATAAGCGTGGGTAGGTGCTTAGGTGGAACTTCGTTGAAAGCCTTTTTGGATATCGAGGTAGAGCGTGAGTATTGCTTTATCTGCGTCCATCGGTAATGTGACCAAGTTACGGCAACTTAGCTTGCAGGCCACGCATGGTCGAGCTCTCAGAACTTCCTGGTGTGACTTGTTGAGGTGGTTTATAGCGCGTCGCTCGTGAGCTATGTATCCGGTACTAGGGTACCCGTACTACCGTGAGCGCGCAAGGAAATACACGAAATTAAACTAGGGAGAAGTTTTACTGAGCGGGAGAAGATAAAGATAGGGCTAAAAAATATGGTGCTTAAAGGAAGATAGCCGGTGATGATGTAGTTGGGCATGGAATGCTTTGACGAGACGTCGTTCTCACTCAAGTCACGCGGACAAAGACGGATATCATTGTTTCAAACAAAGGTGAAGAAGTCCTAACAATTAAACCGCGTTATTCTCTTATACACAAAAACTTAATTTCATTATTTAAAAAAAATTAAAACAGTTATACAGGAGAATCTTCGTGTCAACGCACAGCCCTCCTTCTAAGTGACCCTTTGACGCACGTGAGGGCTCTGTCGCGGGTCAGCTTTCGACGAGACCAGGTAATGAAACCTAATGCAAATGCTGGGGAAGAATCAGTGGATCGAACCCCAGCGGGCTACCATAACTGTACACCTTAAAGGTGCTAAAACTCAAAGTGAGGAAAGTTCGTAAGCACCATATGTTTGCAAGTTCGTGAATCGGAAATAATTGCCGCAGGCCGGACATCCTCCTCGGTGCATACTTGGAAGATAAACGAAACAAATGGAGGTGAGAGTGGTGACAGAAGTAAAAGTAAGAGCGTGACCTACCGGATGAGGTAGGCGTCAAGCAAAACGCAACTAAACCAACCGAGCAGGCGTACTTCAATCCTTATATATTATCCACATCTTTATTCCTCATCTTCAGCTTTACCTTTAGACACCTACGAACTTCTTAGACTTATGCGACCGTGTAAAAATTATTAGGATCATGACGTTTGAGGTACGCTTGGTCGCAGCATCCAACCAGATAATCGCTTTGCATAAGATGTTGAAATAGATTGTTGCCGATGATACGCCTAAGCTTATCATTAGAATTTTCCAACACCGTCTAAATACCGGCTTTAGATGAACCTTCATGTCCCTTCGTAGATGTCGTTTGCCAGCTGGCATTAATTGAAGCGTTTTCATTGTCCCTGTTCACTAGCTACTTTACTCCGCCGTCTCCAAGTATTATCAGTATGCATACAGCAAAATAGTATATATAGCTTTTATATTGCCGACAAAGAGAGCACTTTAAATGTATAAGCCCAAAAAGCAGACATTTGGCTCTCCACTTAGTCTCCCTTGGTCCCATATACTTAGCTGTATCTGGTATACATATGCATATCAGTATTGGCAACACTAGTACACAGGCATATTGAAAACCAAACCCTCTTCTTTAACTGCTTTTACCGGTAAAACGCTCATATTTCCAGATTCCATTTCACTGGCACGAAAGCTAAACGACGACAGGGAGAGCCCCGCCACACTGGCTGGCTGGACCACCATGAACTTTCTACCACCACTTGTCTTATCTTTGCCGCCAGTGCGTTATTTATCTTTTACCTGGCTTCCAAGCCCACCATGCGTTATGCGTAATGGCGGGTGAACAACCAGTTCCCAAATGTTTGGTATGTTCATACGCTGGGTTTACCTTATCACTCTTTGTTTATGGTACTGGAAGAGCACTTGCCAGGAAAACCAAAAAGGAACTAGCTGGTGCAACAGCATAGTAACGGTTAACATGGCCACTTGGATGAACAACGCCTGCACTTGCTTCAGAACTTAATTCTGGAGCGAAATCTTTCGAAATTAATCAAGGAGTTGCACAATAGTGTGCATCAACACATGAGGCGTAGTAACCCCCAATGTTCGAGCAAGCTTAATCTCCGGAAGTAACATTGGTAATGCTCCACAAACGCAGACCAAATGGATCACAAGCTCCAAAGCAATTTGCTAAATTTTGCTAAATACTCCGATACTCATTGCTTTATTATTAGGGGCAGACTCCGCTAGCTCACCGGTGTTGGAGACAGCCCCATGAATATAGAGACTCGACTCTAAAAGATAAAACATGCAAGGTTTAGCTAAAGAATGTATGTATTTTCTAGACCAAAATGTGTCCTCTGTTCCAAAATGCCTCCTGTGTTATTCAGGTATACCCGGCTCATGCAGCTTTGATATAAACTTTAGATACACTAAGAGGTATAAAAATACTAAACTCGATATTCCTAGTGGTTTATGTGGCTCAGCATCCACTACAAATTGTATACTGAGGCCTTCCGATGGTGGGTTGATCATAAGTTCTTCTGTATTTGCATGCACACATAATATACCTTACTGAATTTAAAGTGATTTTGCGCAATATTATAGCTTACTTGCCTATGTTTGCCATGTATAACAGCATACTGTGCCTTTTGGGAACCTACGAGGTCCCTAGTTGTTGCGGTGTAGCAATGGCTATATGACGCAGTTCTAGATAGCTCTGCCAATTTAAAACATATACCGCTTGGCTAATTTTTACATGTTCATTTCCTTTTTCTGATATCTGCTTGCAAAGCAGAAAGCCATTTAATGAAAAAGAATACCTGAGTTATTTGTAGACCACCATTCAATGGCGAATAACACGCCAACGGCTGCACATATTGCACTGTATTCACTATTATCGTACTCAGCGGTTAAAACTTGTCTTGAGCTGCTCATTTATGTGTTCCGGTACGCAATATTCTGGCCTCAGCATAGCTGTTTCTTTTTTCCGAGATATACTCGGGTTGAAATTTGGCGCCAGTAATCAATAGCAGCGCCAGAAATGTTTAACTATAGCTTTTGTTAATCTGTATTATTCCAGTGAAGCAAGCCACCTTAGTATGGCACTTAACAAATCCTTTCTATTTTTATATGAATTGCATGAAATTCATTTTTAAATTTTTGGACCCCATATAATTTTGCCACTCGTATTTCTTCCATGAACGCGCCAATAATTGAGGCAACTAAGCAGGCCGAGGTAGTTCATAGAATTTAAAGTGAAGCTGTGGTTACTTGGATCCTGTTCCAAATCAACCCGGCACGACTACTGCTGTGCGCAACTTTCACAACAAAGGAAATCAAGTAGCTCAATATCGCCCGAGGGAACCAAATGACTTGCAAGGTAGGCGCCTACTACCCCATCAGCTGTACCCCAAACAATGTCAATGCACTTAAAATTGCTAACGAGGAACATATACTCGTATTTTACCTGCATCCACGCAAGAGCATTGGATTAACGTGAAGGTTAATCAGAACAATTAAGGGTGCAGCCTCTAGCCAGTCTAGAACTATACATATTTCACTTCGACTAACCGCTCTCACAAATCAGGAGTTCTGCAGAATTGCTGGTCGCCGATACGTGTCACACTTACTGCTGCCCCTTTTTATGGAATGCTACAGGGCATGGTCCACCACGCTCAGTTCTCCAAGAGCTCGCGACTGCTCTGTATCATCTACGGAGACTCATTTATACGCTGCAGCTAACCCAAAACGGTTGGTTCTAGCCCTACGCGTAACCCCTTGGACCTTAAACCGACAAGTGACCTGTCAGCGGCAGGCTGCCACCACTGTAACAATCCGCCGCCCGGCACATATATCCGCTGCACGTAACTCACCTATCCCAAGCACTTCCAAACTACCCGGTTACGGCCCCACTGCAGAAGCTGGCTTCCAGACGACAGGACTCTGCGGATACTACGCGTATACATTCTTTCTCCTCAATGCACGATCGATCAAAAATAAAGTGCACCTCCTAGGCCCCCTCATTCTTCTATCACGCCCGCATCTGGTTCCGGTCACAGCAACAGAGCATTCGGCCGATGAATCTGACACACCATTACACATCCCAGGGTACACCATTTTCTGTAGTGGAGGCGCCAAAAACAGAGGTGGCGGATGCCTCATATACGTCAAGAACGAGTTTCATGCAACATCTTACCAAACCGTATCCCTTGGCAATTCTGGAGACTGAGTATGGATTCAGGCCGCTGAGGGTCCACTAGACCTCTTGATAGGCTGTTTATACAACCCACCACACTCCTCTTGTGTTAGCGTTGACAAAATGGTCAAGCTCTCCCAGGAAGTCTCATTTCGTCCTGCACGCCATAAAATTATTGTTGGAGATTTTAGTATGCCTCATGTCTCGTGGCTTAAGCAGTCAGCCCCACACAAATATAGAGCCCTGGTAGACACCATTTTCACACACGATTGGACTTAGCATGTGAATAACCGACGAGACAATCTAACCTACTGGACCTAATATTCACCAACGGCATTTCCCACGCACGTGCCAGCGTGTTAGACAACATACCGGGCAGCGACCACAAAGTGGTGGGCTGTCTTTTGCATTGCCCAAATTCCCTTAACAGTAAGATAACAAGTATGAGGTATCACGCCTCCTCCAGCGCATCAACCGGGAAGCATTTTCTTTCCTTCTCCGAACATCACCCTGGGACGATTTCTTCCTCTCAGAAAATATAACTACTGCGCTTAGGGAGCTTTATAACAACCCCACTAATTGCTTAGACGTCCTTGCCCCCCAAAAGAGGAAGTCAAGGAGGCGGCAGACTCTTGATGCTGCCTCCACAAGCAAACTAGCTACTAGGCTTAAGAAAATGCGCTCCCGCTACAGCAAGACCAAAGACTTTCATTTAATCAGCCGCATGAACGAATTACTAATCGCCTGGAGAAGTTCACAAAACAATGCTCGCACATCAGCTGAGCACGCAGCGCTTTGCACTGACAGCAAGGCAAAGTCTCTCATTCGGCTAAAGAAGCAGCGGGGTGGCAGCAAAGATATACCGATCACTACCCTTCTGCTTCCTGCTAAAACTATAATCACTGATTCGGTCGAGCTCTGCGAAGGCATTAACACGCACTTACGTACCTCCTTCACCAGCAATGACGGCATTGCCAACTACGATTCACAAGTTCATTGAAGATCCAATACATACCATTGACTTTGACTTAAACAACATCAAGCAAGCAATTGTTCCTTGAAAACGTCACACTACCCAAATCCTGATGGTGTAACTTCTTCCGTATTACTACTTGGAGGACCGGACATTCCAGTCCGTCTCTTCAATATCTTCACCGTTTTTATGAAGAGCGGAGAATACCCGTCTAAAGGGAAACATGCAACCATCATACCACGACACAAACGAGGCTGCCGACAAAATATTGACAAGTACCGTCCTATTAGCCACACCCCCATTGCGTCTAGACTCATGGAAAAAATAATAAAGGACGGGATGCTTCGTTTTCTGTTGCAACGCAACCTTATTAATAGGTCCCAACACGGGTTTCTGCTAACTAAATCTTGTCAAACTTGCCAGTTTGAATTCTTAAACAACGTTACACACTCCATGGACCTGGATCGAGCGCTGGTCATCATCTTCCTTGATGTGAAAAACGCATTTGACCGGGTTCCACACAATGGTTTGTTGAAAAATTAGCTGCGTTCGGTGTTTCTGGCCGCCACTTTTCTTGGTTTTCCTCTTACCTTTCTAACCGAACGCAGTCACTACTACTGGGTAATGTCTCGTCTAAAAAGGCATCTGTAACCAGCTGAGTGTTTCAAGGCAGCGTCCTAGGTCCTCTGCTGTTTTTACTGTACATAATGATATATTCCAGGTCTTCCAACAAGGCACTCCATACCTCTTTGCTAATGATATAAAAATGGTATTCTCATTTGATCCTAGCTGCATACGCAATGGCTTCTCCAGCATTCAAAGCAACCTCGGCGCGCTTGAAACAGGGTGTGACCTGTGAAAACTAGAGTTCTCAACAATGAAATGTAACGTCCTTTCCTACTGGTGCTCTATACCGCCCAATATATTAACTCTTAACGGAATACCACTAGATAACGGCAGTACCGTGCGCGATCTCGGTGTACACTACTCAAGCTAACTGAATTTTGCGGAACAAGCGAGTTATAGCTCTGCAAAAGCCAGGTCTACCGTTGGCTATATACTAAAGTCATTGAGCCTGTTAGAGTTGCGTCTCATGTTTTACAATTTGTGTGCCTGACCTATAGTGGAATACTGCTCCATATTGGTTACTAATTCATGCAAAAGTGATATGATTGTCATCGAGAAGGTCCAGGGTTTGTTCACTAAGCGCCTTCTAGAATCAAATAAGCGCAGTTATCAAAGCCGCTGCAAGCAGCTTGGTCTGGAAGCACTTTTGCTGCGGAGACTGAAAACCAACCTAGTTTTTCTATATAAGCTAACCAAAACATCGGACTCAAGTACTGAAAGCTAGTTTCAACCGCTGGGCGGCACACGCTATCCTCTACGTAAAAAGCCACACTCATTCTCGCTACCAAAAACCCGTTGCTCCATACGTTTTAACTTCTTCCTCTATAGATATGGGCATGTGTGAAATAAGTTACCAGAGGCCATCAGATCCTTTGATAGTATCCTGCAATTCTCCACGGACATAAATAGACTACTAAATGTCCCCAAGGTAGCAGATATCTTGGGCACCTGTATCCCTGAGGACAAGCTGTGGGAGAACGGCCTCGATCACATATAGAATTCTATACAAAGCCTTAACCGTGCGAAATAATCTCAATGCGCCAAGAGCTTTGCTGCCTTATACAGCCAGCACCAATAAGGCTGCTTCCAAAATGACCCTGTCCTCTCCTTCTCACGCTCTTCGCTTTTAATTCCTCTTTTATCGGACGGTCGTTTGTCAGCGCTCTGCTCTTACCAAGTCCCATTTGACTGTCCTGCATCTCTTTGACTTACTCTAGATTACGGTTACGACTCTGTAGACTTCTGACTATGCCCCTCTTCAAGAGAGCCTGCTGGTCTCACTCACCCTTTTCTAACATAACCACCTCCATCTCTAACCTGTCCATTTCTGCTGACCCTCTCTGAATATTGTGCCGGTACCGGTCATTGTTCAGAAGACGGAACACTCTGTTCCCATCACTAGTTGCTTTCCCCATTTTATCAAAAATCCAGAGCCATGGGCTAATCTAATTTCCTCTGACCAGTCTCCTACTTTCCGACTGCCCACAGAGTACTGAGCTGTAAACGGTATAGGCTCCGCACAACCAAAACACTATTTCCCTCACCCAGAGTGCTTATGCCTAACTAACTAATTTAAACTCTCCTATATCCGTTTCTGCTGTCACTCTCTATTTGTCTTCCAAACCTACCTGTACTACTAAATCTCAATGCGCTGACTAAAATCACCCACGTGTATTTCGGCTCCTGTTTTCTGACCTCTCTGACTATTGTGACTTTACCGGCCAACATTAAGAAGACCAAATACCCTGTCCGCATTACCTTAGAGAGTCCCGTTCGCTTCGCTACTCCTACTCAGTAAATCTTTCTCATCTCTGAACCTGCTCTTTCCTTACTTCTCTATCTTCATTCCTCCTTCCAACGCATTGCATTTCTTTAACCAGACAGTCAATTCTGTACCTTGCATTAAGCTAATCTCATCTGAGCAGCCTTTTGTTTTCTGACTGCATCCATACTACCGAGACCTAAATGAGCTTGGCACTACATGTCTAATGCACCGATTCCCTTTACCCGTAAAGCTGCTAGGAGACATTCCTCGTCTCTCCATCCTTTAATCTTTTAGAATGTCTGTATCACTTACCGCTGGTTGATGTATGCTGTGACACTGTAGAAACCCGCTAGTGACCAAACTGATCAAATCTGGCCTCCTAAAGTTTTTCGTAGCGCCATTATCCGTCGATCCTCTTAACCTCAGCACCTCTATTTAGTAGCAACTAGTGGCTGTAGACTCCACGCCTCCTTGCACATATTTGGAGCTTGCTAATGGCCACCATCTTTTATCTCCAGCCTTCATGCGTTGTGCCTGTCTGTTGACTTATTATGGGACACTTTAGGTATCCATTAGACATTAGAAGGCTTCAACCCAATGCAAGTGCTAAGCGTTGATACTCTCTATCTTGCCTAGTACCATTAGCAGTTCTTCGTACTGCCTACATCACTACTTTTCAGCTGCAGCGAGTCATTGTAGGTAGCATACAATTTTGCGCCAGGAGTCACTCCTTATCTTTTCAACTCTTGATCTCTTAAATTGTTTGCGTCACATACCTTCGCTGGTTTGTCGACTTCTTCTGTCACTGTAAGTATCCGATAAAAAACTAGACGGCTTAATCGAATTTAGTTGCCGTCCACTGGTTCTCTCTCTTGGCACAATTACTCTTGGTTCTGTTTATCTTCATCAAGTTTTCTGCAGTGATTCATTGTAGGCTCCATAAAGCTTCACGCATATCCGGAGCTACTAGGAAACATTCCTTGTTTCTCCATCCTGTAATCTTTTAGCATGTCTGTATCACTTACCTTCGCTGGTTTCTTGATGTATTCTTTGGCACTGTAGGAACCCACTAGTGACCAAACTGCTTAATGTAATGGTTACATCTGACTACCTAAAGTTTTCATTGCGTCATTATCTGTCGATCCTTTTAACCTCAGCAACTTTACTTAGTAGCAACTAGTGGTAGTAGGCTCCACGTAACTGCGCATATCCGGAGCTTGCTACTAGCCGCTCAATTGTACCTCCAACCTTCATTCTTTGGGATTGCCTGCGTCACATACACCCGATCTTTGTTGATTTATTCTGGGACATTGTGGGTATACACTAGTAACTAGAAGGCTTCATGCAAATGCCATTGCTGATCACCGATACTCTTACTTACAGCGACACTAGCTGTTCTTCGTCTTACCTCTGAAATCACGGTTTAGCAGCAGCCATTCTTTGTAAGCTCCTACCATCTCCGCGCATACCCTGTGCCTGCTAACAGCCACACTTTTATAACTCCAAGCTTTGATCTCCGGGGCTGCGTGCGTCACATACACTTGCTGTCTGTTGACTTAGTCAGGTATTCACTAGCAACTTTAAGGCTCCATTCAAATGCAATTGCTATCCTTCGGTACTCTCTCTTCCTCTTAGTATCATTATCAGTTCTTCGCATTAGCCAGGTCACCACTTTTTAGCTGCAGCGAGTCATTGTAGATAACATACAACTTTGCGCTAGGAACCACTCTTTATCTCTCCAACACCTACTCTCTTGAATTATTTGCATGACATACCTTCGCTGGGTTGTTGACTTATGCTGTCACCGTAGGCATCCACTGGTAATTAGTAGGCCTAATCCGAATGCGCTGGCCGGCCACTGATACTCTGTCTCTCTACTACCTCCACTATCTATCGCTCTTCTTATCTTCCTTACCCTTTTGCAGCGATTCGTCGTAGGCTCTATGTCCCTTCTGCGCAGATCTTGAACTTGCTCTGAAACAGTCCTTGGCTCTCCATCATACATCCCCTGGAATATCTATCAATTACCTTCGCTGGTTTGTTGATGCATCCCGGGATCCTGTAGGCATACATTATGGATCAAGCGTCTTACTGGAATGGCTACATTTGGCCACTGGTAATCGTTTCTAGAGCCACCATCTGTCGAGCATCTTAAATTCGGCACCTCTGTTTAGTAAGCAGCTAGTGGTAGTGGGCCCCATGCATCTGCGATTATCCCGAGCTTGTTGGGAGCCACTCCGTGTCTCAATATCCTTTATTCTTTTAGACTATCTGCATCTAACCTTTCCGCTGCCTTACCGCCAATTAAACTTTAGATCTCTCTCGCGGCAACCTATTTATCTCATTAGCACCCTTGCATAATTTGATTCTCTGCGCATCGCTGTGTCTTAGCCTCTACGCGCTGAATTATCTAACAGCCGTACTTTTTGCTTACGCATCATCCATTCGCCGTCCTTTCTTCATCAAGCCTTTCTTAGCTCTCTTCTGTGGAACAAACATAACTCAAGTAGTCAGCGCACGCGCTCCTCTCTAGACGTACATTTACCTATTACTCGCTAAGTCTATGACCCCTACTTATACTGAAGTCCAGCGCTCTCACGGGCTTTTCCAGGCTCAGGCTTCCTTAGTTATATTCCAATAATACCTTAGCGTGATTTGATTAGCTGCGCGTCGATGCTTCTTAGTCTATTATGCTACGAACTATTTAACAACCTCATGGTACGCTTGCGGTTCTCTCATCCGCTGTACTACCATTACGAAACCTCTCTTAGCTCTCTTCTGTCGTGCAAGCATATCCATGTATTCAGCACAAACCGCTGTTCTTCCTCTCATTTCTAGGTCTTCATTTATCCCCTTACTCGCTGTATTGTCTTAGTCAGTTTTACCTGCAATCCTCCAACTCTCGGGCTAGCATTCCCTGGCTGTATCCAGTTTGGTACTATTATCTTAGCACCCTAGCTGCGATTCGGCCTCAGGTTCTGATATCCTCAGCAACCTTGATGTACGCTTGCATTCTGGCTATTCGCTGTCCTTCCGTCAATTAACCCCTTCCTAGCTTTTCAGTGCATCACTGCTCTCATCTGGGCAGTACACAGACGCACGTTAGCTTCTCATTTATAAGTGTTCGTTGCTCCCTTACTCGCTGTTATTTTTTGCGGCACTTACCCCATGTAAGAGTCCAACAGACTCAATGACTTTTCCTGGGTCAGAATAGCCATAATACTATTTTCTTAGCACCCTAAAATAACGTGTTTCTCTGCGCGACGCTACGTATACATTTGTTCCGCACGTACGCTTTCCTTTAACTGATCTATATTACTTCACTTCTATCGATCAATCCTTTTCTCTTCTAGTGTCCTGTGTGCGCTTTTGCAGTAAAGGTTTCGGCACTTACTTATGTAGGTGATAATCTCTCTCAGAGGCTTTTCCAATCTCAGTCGGCCATAGCAACACGAAGACCGAACGGCATACGCAAAAATTCGAACAGCCCGAACGGCGTGATTACAGCAGTCTTGGGGATGTCTTCCTCAGCGACTGGAATCTGGTGATACGCGCGAACCAGATCGATTTTCGAGAACACACGGGTGCCGCGCAGGCTTGCCGTGATGTCCTGAATGTGAGGAATCGGATATCGGTCGGGAACAGTAACGTTATTGAGCGCTCGGTAATCTCCACATGGTCGCCAGTCTCCTGACTTTTTGGGCACCATGTGGAGCGGCGACGCCCAGGGACTTTTAGACGGGCGAACGATGCCTAGTTCAAGCATGTGCTCGAATTCTGCGCGAGCAATTTTCAACTTGTCAGGGGTCATTCGCCTGGCTTTGGCAAAAACAGGCGGACCTTTCGTAACGATGTGATGTTTCGCAGCATCAGTGGCGGATGAAAACGGTGCCATTGCACGAAAGACTTGAGGGAACTTGGTAATAAGCATCTGACCGATAGGCGAGCTTGACAGGTTGGCGTATACAGGACTGATTGACTCTATGTCGGTCAAAGTACCTATAACTGCCAGGTTTGTTTGACGATCGATCAGACGGCGTTGCTTCGCGTCAACAAGTAAATCGAAGTGCTGCAGAAAGTCAAGGCCAAGAATTGGCGTCTGGACATCTGCGACGAGGAAGATCCATTTAAATGAACGTCGTAGGTTTAGATTAAGCGTGCGCGAGCGTTGACCATACACGCGAATGGTGGTGCCGTTTGCTGCGCGCAATGAACCGGTCGCCTCTTCGATAACGTCATTAGAATCACGTGGGATAACGCTGACTTCTGCGCCGGTGTCAACGAGATAGCGTACTCCCGTACTGCGATCGGTGACAAAGAAAAGGCGACTGGGGCAGCCAGCAACGTCCGTCGCCCCTACGTGCTGGCCTACCCGTTTCCCTGCATGTTGCGCTTGAAAGAACAAGGTGGGCGACACGATCTGGCCTGATGACCAAATCGCTCGTGGTACCAGCAATAGCTTGACCTAGGGGAAGATTTCGAATGTGATCTAGGAGGACTGCGACTACTGGAACGATTTCGGCGGTTGGATCCGGATTGTGTTAGCTTCTCTAGTCGGTTGGTCAATGCGGATACTTGCGCTCTTAGTTCTGCTACCTCTGTACTGGAGGTAGACTGAACCTGAGATATTTGGGCGTTGGATTCCCAAATACGGTCGGCAATATCTGCGAGCTGAGGAAGAGGCGCATCGTTTGCATACAAGGGATTGCGCATGTCACGTGGCAGGCAACGAAGCCACATCTCTTTAAGGAAAGAGTCGCCAACAGCGAGAGGCTTAGCCAGAGCTTGCATCTTGTGCAGCAACTGCGAAGGCTTTCGATCCCCAAGCTCGGTTTCGTTAAGAAGCTGCGTGACGCGAGCATGGTCTGATATGCCAAATCGCTTTAAGACGACGGCCTTAAGCTCATCGTAAATTTTCTTACCTTCCGGAAGTTCCAAGATGTCGTCGAGGTCATCGACGACTTGCGGGGGAAGCGCGGCGACAACGCAGTGAAATTTGACGCTGTCAGAGTTAACGCCATGTAACGAAAAAATGGACTCTAGCTGGTTAAACCAGGCCTTAGGGTTAGTCTCTCGGAAAGGCGGAAGAGGGAAACTTAACCCACAAACCTGATCGTCAGAATCTGGGCGACTGACCTTCATGGTGAAATAATTCCGGAGCGTGTGAATGTGAACACAAATAGTAAAGAGAAAAAGCAGAAAGGTAGACAGAATAAATAACCGGATCTGAAAAATAATATTAGTACCGAACTCACCAAAAATAGTTTTTTTTCGAGGTCACCAATTATAGCGCGTAGATCGTGCGCTATATATCCGGTACGCGACTAGACGACCAACCAAAAGTAGTGGGTAGAAGACACAAAAGTAAACTAGGGAAGAAGTTTATTGGACGGGAGGAGCGTTAGCTAATGCTAAAAATAGGGCACCCGGAGAGCGCTAGCTAGGGAGAATGTCGTTGGCGTCGAGAGCGTAGTCGGAGCGTCGTTCGCAGTCGAGCCGCGCGCCAAAGGCGGAGATCGTCTTCATGTTTCCAACAAACGGGAACAACGTTCCAACAGGCAAACCGAATGGTTCCCTAATACATAAGAAAGCTATAATTTGAATATTTTAGAATAGTTTACACAGTCATACGGGGGAATCTCCAGGTCGCTACACTCTGTTCTCCGTATCGGAGCTGCTCCCTGCTAGCACAAAAAGGACTTTGAAGGCGAAAATGTGTGGTAAAGTCCTTAACCGTCAACTATAAACATGAATCCATGGTTAAGGACTTTGGCGACCATTTTGTAGGCGAAATTTGTCCTTCCACTGCAGCTGTATTAAGTACACAGTGAAGGACTTTGCACGTTGTCCAATCATAAATCAAGGTTTAACAGTGGACGACAGACACACCAGCGGAGCATGAATGGTCGTTGACGATTGACCTTGAACGGCGTGGACCAATAGCCGTGCACGCACCACTACGATACGCACGCACGCACCTAGGCGGAAACCCGGGTACGCCGCACCTAGCCGCTACCCCGGAACGCCGCACCTAGCCGCTACCCCGGTACGCCCCACGTATTGGCTACCCACCCAAGCTCCCACACCGCTGGATGAGGATCTCAAATCCCTACCTGCGCTTCCCGTTAATAATACTATGTAACGCAAGTATCATATCCGCTTACAAATGCAAGGTAAAAGTGCGAGTCATAGCTATGACATATTTTCGCTTGCGGCGTAACAAAATGAATGGCAGGGGAAAGCGTGGTATCATGGTGCACAGCCTGCTGCCACTGAATGGAGGAAACCATGTTTAACATGGCGCACATGCATGGTGCATGCAGTCCCACTAGTCATAGTGATGCCTTAGTATTTCAGTCCCACTGAGCACAAAGATAGAGGGAATGGAATCCGATCATTTCACAGTAAGAAGTCTGTTTACCGACGTATAGTATTGGATACATTAATTGTAAGGACATCAATACTGATAACAGAGGTCCGTGTTCAGTTTGACACCGTTACCGTTCTTCCATGCTGTCGCCGGGGCAGTCCAAGTCCACCAATTGGGGAACCTTATGTAAGGAATGTTATTAAGTAATCCACCATTTCATACCTGCTGGCTGCTTGCACAACCTTTGGGAGTGTCGCGCCATGCATTGCCACGAATGGATTTCAAGTATTTCCTAACATATTGTGTAACGTCATCGGGTGACACGTTACTTCCGGAGAAACGTTTTAATAGAGAAGCTAGGACAAGGATGGAAGGGCAAAGATGTTGCTTACCTTGCATTTCGGTGAATAGCTTCGTTTTCCGGAATCCTTGTTTGTTGCGGGAACCGGAGTAATTGATCTCTGCCATCAATGACCGCGTTAGAAGGCGCTGCATCATGAGGCGTACGGTCTCCGACAACGTTTCTCCATGCACACCTTCCAGATAAGTATGCTGCATGCATATGTGAGGTATCAAAGCATCCTACCAATTGTTGCCTGCGTCCTGCATCCTGCATTAGTATATCGAAGGACTGCAGTTCCTCCACCGATGTAATTGGCAAAGGAAGCTGCGTTGCCTGCTGCCCTGGTTGCCCGGCAATTGTTGCAGCCATCGATCTCATGGAGCTCTTCATATACTCCAGTGTCTCCATAATTTTCTGAACATTACCTGCAAACGTAAACCCTGTTTTAAAAAAGGTAGGAAGTTACCATTTATGGACTGCAGTTCATTCTTCATTTGGTCTATATCGCCTGCAAAAAATGGTAAAACCTCACGTACATGCTTACGGTGAATAGCATTCCAATTGCTTGTAGGAACGGTGATGAAGGAGGAATCGGAGGTGGACTCTAGTACTAGGACAATCAAGCTACAAAGTGTAAGCACCAACCCGATGCCGTTGACGGAATCTGTGGGTTCGACTTTTCACCACAGTTAGATGCGGTATTGAACGCTGTAGTTTAACATTAAGCAAAATGTACCCCTTACCTGTATAAGCTGGTTTGTATCCACCCATGTTGTATTGCTGGGAAGACCACTGACGTGAGTTTTACCCATCGAGCGGGCCAACTCAGTTAAAGAACAGATAGGTGGCGAGCCATATGGAACGGCTGTGGGAACCATGCGTTTCCTGGGTGGCTCAAAGTCATCGTCGTCCGAAATCAAACGACGTGGCATACGGCTGTGATGAAATGTTATATAGATGTGGCAACTCACATGAGTCTACGTGGGGGTGTGCCCATGTCGACTGTTGAATCCGTGTCTTCCGGCAGGTTCGAAAGGTCGACGGAGTTTGCTATTGCAGCAGCCTGATCGAAATCCACTGAAGACTTATGACAGCACAGAACTTACTGGTTCGCCGAAGTATAGTCACACGGGCCAACTTACAGTTATCCTCCGCCGGCCGGTGTTCCCTCACAGCGTTAAGGTATTCCGAAGGGGGTACGTTTGGTAGCAACGCCTGCCGACCGTCCCCAAGCAGCCAAGAGCTGCTTATGGTTGTAACCGAGCATCCAGTGGACGTGCTCAGGGAAACGACGCAATATGTTAACGAAGCCATAACGCTGAAATAGATGACTTATGCAAGTCCGTTTGCACAAACACTGATTACGAGAACAATGTAATAGCAACGAAACTTTTAATTAATAAATATTGTCTGTACATGAACCCCCACTCCGAAACACCTGTGCGGTCTCCTGAAAAGGTGTGCCCTTGAATGCATCGCCATTGAAAACCTGTCAACGTGTGTAAGATAATGAGCATGTTACCTGCGTCGGTGCTGGTAAACGCCATTCCATGTTGTTCATATTGTTTTACATCGTTTGTCGAGTGCTTGTCAACGCAGATCTTTGCCAGTAACAGTGCATTCACCGCCCTGTGGTTTGCCATTCTGCTGCACATAGACGTATTCACCCTGTTAACAGCCCTTCATATGCCTATCGGCCGAATACAGTTACGATCTTGTACCCCCGTTCCAATGTTGCTTCGTACCGCATCATCCACGCTTGCCCAAAACAGTATTGATATGGAACCACCGTATGAGGATGTACTGTCCCTCATTAGGTGAAGTGAATACATGTGTCTGATGGACGCCCCGCGACCATACTCCATGAAGAGGTATTAAGGGACCTCGTATAACAGGATAAGTGCAACCCGTTGAGAAAGAATCCCCAGTCATCAGGTAAATAAGAAATTAAAAATCAGTCCAAGGAAATAAAAAATAAGCATAGCCATTAAAATAACTAGTCAGGAAATGAATAAAATAAAACACAAGTAGATCAAAGTGAAAAGGAACATTTAGGGACCCTGAACATGCACAATGCTTCACGTATTACCATCCGGAGTTCTAAAGGTGTGCAACAGGGGAACAATAGCTAAGAAGTCATCAACAGAGAAGCATACACATTTGCAAAGTATATCACCCACACGGAATGATTTGAGATCATCGCTGATGCCTGAGGCTGCAAATATGTTGCAAACGGAAGAAGGTATCTGGAGATGGTACAACGCATGCACGCCTGTGAAAGGTTTACAAACAATGGTCTCACATTCTGAGCCCATATGGTCAAACCGGACAATGCAATACGGGTAATCAGATACGATGATAACGTTATCAGGTGCGCTGCATGCGTACGTTGTACCATCCAGTATCAACAGTTCACGACGTGTTAATGCACGATGTTGTATGCGAGTAAGCTGAGATTCAGGCCAAGGCGAGAAATTGGAGACGTCCGCATATTCCAAGCACCGTCTCACAATCTGCGCCGCGGGATTTCGTGCGTTCCGCACTACTCGCTTCAGGACGCCTATGTAAGACTCGAATGGAAATGCGGAGAAATCATCAAGGGTTCCATGCACTTCCACATCCAATGCTAGGTGACTTAGGCAGTGAACATTGTACGTCATCTGGTCTTTCCCGTACAGGCGGTAGTACCCGTGTATGAAATTAAGCAGCAACCGTTTCGCGAAAGACCAGTAATGCCTATGCAACAGCGGGTGACAGAAGATGTATATTCCCAGATGAAGGTGTAAAAAGTTGTCGTAATAATCTCCCGGTAGCACGTTTATCAACATTGCAGGCGCGGCGTATAAAACAAACTGCCTAAATTCAACGGCTTTCCAACCTTTAAACATAGATATACCTCTGCAACGCCTAGGAAAATCACATGGCCATGCAGTCGTATTTTGTAGCAATAAGTGATCTATTGCACGCAATGTATCATTAGGCAATTTTACTTTCTTCCATGTCGGTGCCTCTATCCATAAACCGATTATGCGTCGCACCACTCCTAAGCACACGCAATGCATGTAGTCAATGGGAAATTTCGAAACCATATCAATACCGAGGTATTCAAAAGGGGACATCAAAGATCGCTTCCTTTTCATAACCGATTTATGCGACCTAAGGCGGCATGTAGTAGATGGGAAGGTAACCTTCCGGTTGACATAAGTACCTTTCTGAATGCATTTGCCGCAACTGCTGTACCCTGAGTGCCCCTTGGTCCTCTTCACATATGCTCGAGCAGGCGCGTCGCATATAACAGCCCCTAATTCAACAGATGTGGGCCTGGAGCATGCAGCAAGCGTGAAACCCGTTGACAGCAGCACCTGCAAATCACGTATCAGGGGAGTTAGAAATTCAATCACATCGGGTTTCTCAGGACCACCGTAAACACCGACAACAAATGGTTTTGACTTCACGGGGTAAATAGATCGACACTGAATCGGCCAGATCTGCATTTTCGAGGAGTTGAACGGGGTGAAAGCATCTATGTGCAGCTGGACAACAACCCTTTCCGGCGGCTGTATGTCACCATCCTGGTAGATACTGCGTAGACCACGCAGCAGCCCAATGTGTCCATATGCACCGGCACCAATGCTAATGGTCTGCGCATTCCTTGGAGTTCTCATAAGCGTTCGGTAATCTTTCGGTATCCAAGGCATGCTCCTGCGAAGGGCCGCAAGCAACTTGTTCACGGAAGAAATGCTGGGTCGTGTGCTTCGCACCCATTGTCTTAAGTCTTCCATGACATCAGTGGTGCCAATGCGATCCGCGTCCCTGCAGCTAAGTGCTTGCTCCGCTTCCAATTCTGATGATGAAACCAATACACCACTAGCAATGGTTGGCACTGCCATTGTACTCCGCTGCGCTACCGCATTCTGTAACTGCATGTCATTAGTGCGCAAACGCCCTGTTGCTTCTTATATGAGGTAACGAGCAATAACATAGGGAGATTAGAACTTACCGGTGTATGGCAACGGTTCACATATTGTACGATTTGAGATCTCATTTTGTGTACGCTCCACAGGACAAACCCTTTGATCAATTTGTCCGATACGCCTTTTCGCGCGCAAATATCGATCCCGCAAAGTGCGGTCACTGGGCAGCATGAAAGCCCATTGTCGGTTTGTACACCGAGGTCTCATTAACAATGCTGAACATAAAACGTTACGTTTAACGTGCCCACGTACATTTAAAAGGACCCGGATGAGTGAAAACACGGAAACGTCCAGCAATGTCCCCACCGGTATTACTAACGGAATGCGCCCTGCAAAAGAGAACGGAACCTCACAGTGAAGCTACCTATGTAGAGCAGGAGTAATTGCGCAAGTGAAGATAACAGTGCGCAAACTCTGCGTTACGGCGATAGCACCTATAGGTGCCCTATAGGGCAAAGCAACGGCAACGCTTGTGAAATAATGCCAAGGTAAACAAATTATGATTGCAATATTATAACCAAAACACTTACGGTGCTTCTTATATCTAACAGACGTCGAAACGGCTTCTTTCCAACTCAAACTTGTTTATCAACTATCGAAAATGCACAAGGAAAAAAGAAGCGCACTACGTGGGAGCAGGATTGGTAACCAAACAGAGCAATGCCAGCGGTACCTGTAAATTCAAAATGTGAGTTCTACGCGGTAACTCGATTTTTTGGCGTGCCATACTGATCGAGTTTTCTAGCTGAAGTATTGTGGAAAACAGTGTTTGAATAAACACGTGAAGCGAAATTTGACTATCGTCAAATTTTCTCTGATCCAAGATATCTTGGATCGATTCAAGTGCTACTGGACAAAGCGTCTCCTTGACGCTTACTGGTAATTTTTGCGGTTGTTCCCCTTTTTAATCCCGTTTCACACCCTGTTTTGCCTTTTTGTGGTTGTTTTACGGTCGTATACGTGTTTTTCAATTCAGCTCAGTTTTCCACTTTAAACATGGTCGTCTTAATAAAAACCGAGGCGGATGAAATCTTTGGGTCCTCGATTGATGAGTCCACTGCAGTTTGCGGCAATTCTGCCTGCTCGAGACCAGTTACGGATTCATCTGGTGGTATGCAGTGTGATATTTGCTTCCGCTGGTATCACAAAGGTTGCACCGGCCTCCGAGCGAACCAGTACGCTATGCTATCATCCAGTGAAAACCTCCTGTTTAGCTGTGATGATTGCTGCACTCAAAAAGCGAAGTGCCCGGCTATCATCTGTGCCGAATTTAAGGCACTGGCATGCAGGTTCACATTGGTTGAGAAGGCGTTAGTCGGGCTTGCCTCGCTCAACTCTAAAGTGGACTTGATTATGAATCACCTGAGTATTGCAAAGGAGGACTCTGTAGCGAACTGTCCCCCTGCTGACAGTCCATGCCTTGATGGGTCGTTCATCTTACCGGACGCTCCAGTACACATTGAGATAGATGACTCATATGCCTCGGATGGCATTGTTGACCCTCCGCAAACGGAGGGCGAGTCACGGGCTCCTGGGCCGGAAAAGAAGGGGCGAAAGAGGGCAAGAAAAGTGCGCAAACCCTCCGCACCCAAACCGAGAGGTGTGAAGACGCTCAAGTTGCAACCACCTGAGCGGGAAACACCACCTGGTGATGCGAATCCCTCAGTTTCACCTAAGATTGTGCAGGCAGGGGGTAAAAAACCCCAGATGTCTACATCGAGTGCTACTCAAATTGCGGTGCCTACTCCAAACACATCTTGTCTTCCAGGGGTACAGGTCGTGGAGGCAGGCATGGATGTTGAGCCACGGGATTTTTCGCCTGCAGGAAGAAAGAGAAATCGGAACAGAAATGCCCGTACTCTTCAGGCAGGTTCGAAAAGCGTCAAGAATGACGGGACAAACAAGCTGGAGCCTAAGTCGTATGCTACAGTTGCTTCAACCTCGTCTGATAACTTGCGCCCAGTCTCGTTTTCCGCGGCTAAGCCGGTTGCGGTTCATGTAAATTCCAAAACCCGTGGGGTAAATACACCCCGTCGAGGTGATGCTTTCATGGATAGCAGTGTGATATTCCGTAACGCAGTGGAATCCACTGCTGCACTTCCTGCCGAACGTACATTAGACGACCTACAGTGGTTTAAGATGTGCGTAACCAAACTTCTTCCGCCTGGGTTTCCCGGTGTTACTGTCAGGAAACTGACTAGATTGGGTAACGTCCCAGTTAACGCCCCAAACCCTCGACCGCGCTTACTTCGGGTAGTCCTATCTACCCCGGAGGAACGCAACGCGCTGTTGCGGTTTGCCTTCAAATTGAAGGGTACTAATGTTAGTGTTCAGCCAGACCTCCCATTAGCGGATAGGCTGAAGCTAAAAGAGGCCATTAAGGACCTCAAAACCAGGCGAGCGGCCGGTGAACAAGGTCTCCGGTTGGTGGGTTTTCGGGTGGTCAGCCGGCGGTCTGTTTCCGCCCTACCAGTGCCAGTACTGGTAGCGCACGACCCAGGGCTGGACATTACGAGTACCTTCAAATAGTGCTAAGCAATGTGCGGAGCCTAAGGAATAAGATGTGCGAGATAGGTCTGCTTGTAGATGGGTCTCATCCCGATATACTTGCATTCACTGAAACGTGGCTGTCTCAAGACATCACGGACGGTGAAGTACATCTGCCTGGCTACGCACTATTTAGATGTGATCGCTTCGTTGGCCGACAAGGCGGGGGCGTTGCGCTTTACGTTAGGTGTGAACTTGACGTTTCACGCACCTACATGTTTCAGACGGCAGATAAAACTGTCGAAGCGCTGTCGGTAGTGATTAACACTTCCTCAGCTCAACTTACAGTCGTACTTGTGTATAGAAGCCCTGGAAGTGCGTCCAAAGAGGTGCTTGACTTTATTCGCTCCCAATCCGCAAACAGGTGTTTGATACTGGGGGATTTCAACCTACCAGAAGTTTGCTGGGCGGATCTTTCTTGCAACTCGGCAGAAGGTACTTTCGGGGCAGATCTACTTGAGCTTACGCTACAAGTACCATTGTATCAGTTCGTGGACCTCCCCACTAGGTACATGGACGCCCAACTCCCGTCTATTTTGGATCTAGTGTTTGCCAAGTCACTAGACTTCGTAAGGGACGTCAATTACGGCTCTCCCTTAGGTGCTAGTGATCATGTTTGTTTATCGTTCAGGTGTAGTCTGACCAGGCGTCACCAGAGCATTGCTAAGCCATTTCCAAACATATGGCGTGCTAACTATCAGGCAATGCGTACCAAGGCTGCTGGGATGCGTTGTGAAATCTCGGTGGTTGATACGGTTCAGGCGGCCTGGGATAAATTTAAATCTTATCTCACGGAAGTGTCTACTCCCTACATCCCGCTTGCGAGGAGAAAGGAGACACGGGCGCGGCCGCCGTGGATAGATACCACTGGCAAGCACCTGCTCCAGAAGCGTTCTAGGTGCTGGAGGACCTACCGTGCGGCTCCATCAACTAGCACCTATGCTAGGTACCGCGAGGCTAGAAATAGGTGTAAACAACACTTAAGGAAAGCTCGGCTGGTGTACGAAAAGGAATTGGCTGACGGAGCTTCGGAAAATCCGAAGAAGTTCTTCGCTTATGTTAAGAGACGCTGTGGTTCAACTTCGGTAATCCCAACTTTGATGAGGGCCGATGGAACTCGTGCGTATGCGGACTCAGATAAGGCTCGTGTACTTGGGGAACAGTATGCAGGGGCTTTTGTACGTGAGGCCGCGTTGACTAGCGTTGAATTTGTCCCCAGAGTACCTGATGGTTCTTATTTAGCTGAGTTTACTGTGGGGGAAACGCAAGTCCTTAAACTGCTGCAAGAACTGAACCCTTCCAAATCAGCTGGACCTGATTCAATTCACCCGAAGCTTCTGCATGAGTTGGCGGGGGAACTAAGTGGACCGCTGACGATGGTGTTTCAGAAATCACTTGACACCTGTACATTACCTTCCGAATGGAAGGAGGCTGTCATCTGTCCTATCTTCAAAAATGGCGACAGGAGTCTGTCAGCCAATTATAGGCCAGTTAGTCTGACTAGCGTCGTGGTCAAACTGCTTGAAAAGCTGGTGAGAGATTCGTTGGAATGTCACCTGAATAGATTTAATCTGCTCAGCAGTGCACAACATGGATTCCGGAAGGGGTTTTCGTGTTTGACGAATTTGTTGGTTGCTCGTGAAGCTTGGGCCGAGGCAGTGGACAATGGCCACGTAGTGGATGTGCTTTTCGTAGACTTCTCGAAAGCATTTGATAAGGTACCCCACTTGAGGCTATCACATAAGCTGAGGTCCTACGGCGTATCTGGCCGCGCCCTTCACTGGGTATCTGCGTTTTTGCAGGGAAGAGAGCAGTGTGTACGTGTGGGTCGCAGCTTATCCTTTAAGCAAGCGGTCCTTAGCGGTGTCCCACAGGGCTCGGTCCTTGGACCGATGCTGTTCTCTATCTACGTAAACGATCTCCCTGGAGAGCTTGGGGTATCATCCTTATTGTTTGCTGATGACCTTAAGCTATGGAATGTTGTAAATGTTCCTGGGGGTTCTGAGGCCATACAGCGTGCACTGGACAGACTCTGGGACTGGTCTACTTTGTGGCTACTGCCCATAAATCAGGCTAAGTGTTCCGTCCTTCGTATAGGAGCAACTTTCCCGCCTTCGAGCTACGTACTCGGTGGGGTCGAACTCCCCCTTGTCTCCAACCAGATAGATCTAGGTGTCGTTCATTCCTCGTCTTTGCATTCTGGTGACAACTGGAAGAAGGCCGCTAGTAGGGGTTTCAGAATGTTATGGTTAATACGCCGTTCTTTCGGGGTCTTAACTGCCGACATATTTGTGAAGCTATTCTCAGCTTTCGTTCGGCCCCATCTGGAATACTGCGTCCAGGCTTGCGCGCCCTGCCTTGTTCGGGACAAAATGGAGCTTGAGAGGGTTTTGAGAGTAGGTACCAAATTGGTCGAGGGGTTACGGGGGCAATCGTACCCCGAGCGTCTACTTAGCTTGGGTATGTATTCAATGCACTACCGACGGCTTCGAGGAGACCTAATCCTTACTTACCGCATTTTAACAGGGAAGGTTGGGCCGGACTTGCGCTGGCTGTTTAGCCCGGCTAGGTTGCCTTGTCTTCGCGGTCATCCCATGAAGCTACACAAGCCGCGTTCTGACGGGATCAGGGCGGAAACTCGGTTATCGCGTAGAGTTATCGAGCGCTGGAACTCGCTTCCAGAAAATGTAGTCAGTGAACCTACGGTTAAGGGTTTCGAGCGTCAGTTAGACGCTCTTGGGTGGCAACACGAAACCTTTCCCTTCTCCTGACCATATCCATCTTCAAACTTTCAGTTCTTATTCTGTCATTATCTTCACTCTTTGGTGTTATCCTTCATTTTAATGACTTTCATTCCCCTTTATCTTTTCATTTACTTTCTACTTCTTTCTTACTTCACGTAACCTACACAGCGCGGACTGCTAGTGCAGGGAACGTGGGCAGTAGTTGGTTGATCAGGGTGTGCTTCGGGTGTTTCGTTTTAGATCTATCAAGAACTAACACCTTATCATTTCCTGGCTCAACGATTTGCTCAAGAAGGAACACTCAAGGGATTTTCCTATCGTTCCAGTCCATCTGAATCTGAATCTGAATCTGAATCTAAGCAATCACGTACGAGCCTTCGACGGAATAAAGCGGGTAAAGAATATTATGATTATTTATCAGTTAACGTAACATACACAAATATGCGCATCCCTTGCTGAACTGCGGAGTAGATCAAGTGTCCACCAATAAATTACTGAAGGATTTTGAAGGATTTTTGAAGGTCTTTGACGACCGAGAAAGGTACTTCATGTGCTAGCTGGGCTAATCCTCCCAACCGATATGTTGTCGGCGGTGATGAACTCCCAGTTGTCACTCAGCAGGTTGATTTAGGAGTCGTACACGGATCAGAACTTCATTCTGGAGACAACTGGAAGAAGGCTGCTTGTCGAGGGTTTCGTATGATGTGGTTTATCCGCCGCTCTTTCGAAATCTTAACGGCCAAGTTGTTTGTGAAGCTATTTTCGGCATTCGTCCGACTCCACCTGGAATATTGTATTCAGGCTTGTCCACCATGTCCTAACCGAGACAAAATGAACTTGGAGAGGGTGTTACGAGTGGGCACTCGGTTAGTGCAGGGTCTACAGGGACAGACGTATCTTGAACGCTTGCTCAGTTTCTGTATGTACTCCATGCACTACCGAAGGATAAGAGGGGACCTGATTCTCACTTATCGTATTTTGACGGGTAGGATTGGCCCGAACTTGTCAGGGCTATTTAGTCCCGCTACGTTACCTAATCTCCGTGGTCACCCACTGAAACTGCATAAACCACGGTCTGATCGGATTAGGACGGAAACTCGTCTATCGCGCCGAGTTATAGGTCGCTGGAATTCACTTCCAGATCACGTGGTTAGGGAACCTGCGGTTAAGGTTTTTGCGCGCCAGCTCGATGCTCTTGGATGGCAACAGCAAACCTTTCCTTTTTCCCAGCTGACTCACCTTCACGTTTCAGTTCTTTTTTAATGACTCAAATATCTTACTTTCCACTTTCTCTTTTGCCTTCTGCGTTTACTTTTTTCTCTTTCTTACTTCACGTAACCGACCCAGCAGGGACTGCTAAGGCAGGATACGTGGGCATTAATTGGTTGTACAGGGTGTGATGCGGTCTTCGTTTTAGGTCCATCCGTAGTTCAAAGTTCGCCAACCCCTGGTTCAACGACCCGCCGAAGAAGGAACACACACGGGATAATCCTATCGTTCCAGTCCCGCTTGAACTTGATATTTGTGAAGCTGTCCTCAGCTTTCGTCCGGCCACATCTGGAATACTGCGTCCAAGCTTGCCCGCCCTACGTTGTTCTGAACAAAATGGAGCTCAAGAGGGCTTTGAGAGTAGGTACCAAATTGGTCGAGGGGTTACGGGGGCAATCGTACCCCGAGCATCTACTTAGCTTGAGTATGTATTCAATGTACTACCGACGGCTTTGAGGAGACCTAATCCTTACCGCATTTTAACCGGGAAGGTTGGACCAGACTTGAGCTAGCTGTTTAGCCCGGCTAGGTTGCCTTGTCTTCGCGGTCATTCCATGAAGTTACACAAGCCGCATTCTGACCGGATCAGGACGGATAATCGGTTATCGCGTAGAGTTATCGAGCGCTGGAACTCGCTTCTAGAAAGTAGTCAGTGAACCTACGGTTAAGCGTTTCGAGCATCAGTTAGACGCTCTTGGGTGACAACACGAAACCTTTCCCTTCTCATGACCATATACATCTTCAAACTTTTGGTTCTTATTCTGTCATTCTCTTCACTCTTTGGTGTTATCCTTCATTTACATGACTATCATTCCCCTTTATCTTCCATTTTCTTTCTACTTCTTACTTCATGTAACCTACACAGCGGGGACTGCTAGTGCAGGGAACGTGGGCGGTAATTGGCTGATCTGGATGTGTTTCGGGTGTTTCGTTTTGGATCTATTAAGAACTAGCACCTTGCCATTTCCTGGCTCAACGATTTGCTCAAGAAGTAGCACTCAATGGATTTTCCTATCGTTCCAGTCTATCTGAATCTGAGTCAACACTTTAATCGTTTATCGTTAGAAGGTCGCTCCGCAAGGGGAGGAATAAACTAAATTTACTCCTTCCAGTCTTGTTTGGTACCGACGGCAATACTGCTGAAACGGATCACATTAAGGTCTGTCTGCTTGCGGAGCAGTATGCACGGGCATTTGTTACGAAATCTTGCTTGCCACCTATTGATTTGGAGATCAGAATTCCGTCTGACTCTGCCTAAGGATATTTCCGTTACAGAGACTCAGTAGCTCTTGCTACTACGAGAACTAACTACCGAAGCGCTTGGGGCAGATGCTATTCACACCAAGTTGTATGAACTCGCAGCTAAGCTTTCTGAGCCGATCACGCGCTTGTTTGAGAAGTCCTTTCTTTACTGCTCCTTACCTTCTGACTGGAAGGAGGCGATAGCATGTCCCATTTTCAAGAAGCGTGACAAACCCCTTCTTGAGAACTACAGACCGGTCACTTTGACTAGTGTGCTAGTCAGATTGCTGGAGAAGGTAGTATGAGATGCCTTGGAAGCCCACTTGAGGACGTTCGACTTGATCAGTTCGTCTCAGCATGGTTTTCATTAAGCCTCTTCTCGACAGTTGGTTCTAAGTGGTAATCCTTGGTTCCCTGTTGTTCACCTTGTATCTTACTGAATTACCTGAGAAACTGGGGTGTCCTCTCTCACGTTTACAGATGACCTTAAGTTCTGAGGTACGATCAGTGACACGAGTAACTCCCAGATTCCGCAGTGTGTTTGATAGTTTCTGGGACTGGTCCACTGCAGCATTTACCTATAAATTTTTCAAAGTGCTCAGTTTTGCGAAGTCCCACGTGTATCCGAGCAAACCGACCTAGGTGTCACGTTGACATCGAATCTCAAGTCGAGCGCACACTCGTCAAAGGCTGCTTCCGAGGGATTCAGAATGCTGTGAATGATCCACAGGTTATTTTGAATTCTACTAGGTAAGATGTTTGTTAAACTTTACACTGCTTTCATCAGACCTCACTTAGAGTACTGCGCCCAAGCCTGTCCCCTTGCTTAGTGCGGGGCAAGATGGCAGTGGAGCGGACTTTATGGATTGGCACCAAGATGGTGCCTGGGCTAAGACTTGTGCCATATCCTGAGAGATTGCCTAGTCTGGCTCTATTTTCCCCGCACTATCAACACCACCGGGGCGATCTAATCCTTAATTCTCGCATCTTATCGGGTCAGGTTGGTCAGGACTTACCTCATCTTTTCCTTCCGACGCGATTGCCGACTCTTCGTGGGCATCCAAGAATGCTTCACAAGCTTCGATCTGATCGGGTGAGGGCTGATGTCCGGTTGTCGTGTAGACTCATCGGCTCTTGGAATACCCTGCCTGAGGATGTAGTGTTGGCACCGACGGTTAAGACTTTTGAACACCGACTTGACGCCCTCGGTTTGCAGCTACAACTTTTTTCTTTCATATCTTAGTCTGTATGGCAATTTCCCATTTTTGTTTTGTCTTGATTTCCAGTGCTTGTTTTACGCTGTTTTTTCCGGTTTTTTCCTTTCCTTCCTTTTTGTTGTATTTCTGTTTCACGTTACTGGCACATCGGGTACTGCTGGTGCAGGACACGTGGGCATTGATTGGTTGACCGCGGTGTGATTCACGTGCCTATTGTACACTCTCAGAAGACGAATTGAATTGCTGAAATCCAACCCGGATCAACTACCCTTCTACAATGGAACATCCATGGGATTCTCCTATTGTTCCTGTCCCACTTGAACTTGAAGCAGGACGCTCGTTAGGCGGAAGCGTATACCGTTCTGGGATCCTGATCTGACGTAATGTGAAGATGTCAGTGCATGCAAACTGGATGACAGCATACACACGTCGAAGCAACACTAATCGAAAATCAGCACTTAAGCGCTTGTTCGAATTCCAATCAACTCTTAAGTGCTGTGTTCTCTTTCGTCTATTCAAGCAGAATGTAAGCAGGTGTGCATGGTAGAATTGATGACGAGAAAGACAAAATGTGAAGCATTACTAGCTACCACAACTCTCACACTAACGTATGCGCAGTTCTCGACACGAGCAGTTGATGAAAGTACTCTATCTTGGATCTCTGAGTTCCTTTACGACGGCACGTTGCAGGTGCAAGTAAACGAAACATTTTCAACTCCAGTTCTCATGACTAGTGGAGTGTCAGCGTTTGTTATAACCGTCGCAACGAGACTGGACCTTAACGTGGTGCGACGGTTTGTGTACCTCCCTGACCCATTAAGCTATGCTGGGTGGTGACTGCGGGTACCTTGAGAGCTACTCCTACCAGGTTAGTCAATGATGACAGGTCAGACAAACTCAGTCTCCTGGTTCTGGGGGTTTGAAATGGGTTGGCGTCCATTTCTGTAAAACTCAATCATTGCCACCTCCACGCTGCCTTGCGGACAGGCTTTGGATGAGGACCTTAATCGTCCTCCTGTCTAGGCCTAGGTGTTCTGGCAGTATCCCAGCCCACATACAACCATGACTTTTTCTTCAAACCTAAACTTCATCCTGCATCGGCCATCGCGCAGCTTATCAAGGCTCGCCTTATCTCCTGTATACAGCAGGGCGGTTAAACGAAAACGCTACTGCTGGCGCCTCCCTTCTTTCTTTTCCACCTTTTTCTCTTACTCCCATCCCAACCCCATTATTAACCTTCCTTCTATAATTCCCAGCTTAATTGATAGCAGCCGAAGTGCCACTGGAGTAGAGCCATCTGCAACCACCTCGCGACAAGCACAGGACGCCTGTCGGCAACAGTCCCTTATAAGGCCACGCTGTCCCGTTTCCATGGCGACGTTCAGCGTTCGCACTTTAAGACAAACAGGTCAATAGACTGCACTCGCACGCACCTTGAACACACTGGGTATTGCTGTCTGTTGTGTGTCCGAAACTAGGATCAATGACCCTAACGGGGTTATTGAATTAACTGCACCCGGCTTATTCTCTCGTTATTGGTTGCACGCATCCGGAGACCCCGATGCAGCACTCACGGGTCAAGCTGGTGTAGGCATCATTCTAAGCTCCAAGGTTGAACCATCGTTGGTTGATTGGATTCCAGTGAACAGCCGTTTATGTGCAGCCCGTTTGACGATACTAGCTAAGGTTGATTCACGAAGTAGTACAAAACGTTGTTTGTGATTTCCACTTATGCTCCCACCGACTGCAGTTCAAATGCTGTAAAGGACACCTATCACGAACTGAATGCGCTACTACGCAATGCTACTAGTTTGAATATTATAGTACTTGCAGGGGATCTGAACGCACAAGTAGGGTGTCTGAGCTCTTCAGAAGTTCAGCTGCGTGGTAATTATGGGCTTAATTCCGAACGGACTGACAACGGTGAGCGTCTGCTGCAACTGTGTGCGGAGCACCAGTTGTTTCTTAGTAGCACTGCTTTTAAACATAGTGGGCGCCGAATTGCCACTTGGCGTTCTCCTGTAGCTAGCCAGCGATGGATCCAAATTGACCACATAGCCATAAGTTACAGGTGGCGTGGTTCCATCCTGGATTGCCGCTCGTACTGGAATACTTGCGTCCACTCTGATCATGCCTTGGTACGCTGTCGTTTCTCCATGAACTTTACCGGGAGACGCACCAAGCGTCCACTCCGGTTCGTTACTTGGAAATTGTCTCATTCCTCGGTCAGGCAAGCCTATCAAGACGCACTGCATACCGAACTGTCTTGTTCTAATGAAAATGCGGTTTGGTGGAACAGGATCTCGGCCGCTATGCACGACACAGGAGCATCTATTTGTGGCACTATCCATCGTCACCGCACCAGTCACTGGATATCCGAGAAGTCGGTGAACCTGTTGGAATCTAGAAGACACCTCCCGGCTGGCTCTGAGCACAATGTGACCAGACGGCCTAGTAGGCGCGAACTAAAGCAGAGCCTACGTGCTGACAAGAAAGCCTGGTGGACCAGTAGGGCTCAAGAAATGTAGGAGGCAGGGGCAATAGGCAATTGCCGCAAGCTCTTCCAGTTTATCCGCACCACTGGTCCCAGAAAACCAGGCGTCAGTGAGACAATCAGAGAAAGCGCGGTTGCGCAGATACACAATAAGGAGCGCTGTATGGCTCGTTGGGCGGAACACTTTCAAGATCAGTTCAGCTGGCCCCCTGCTCCCGGACCTCTTCCTACTCAGTTGATGCAGGACGAGCCATGGACGGTTAGTTTAGAGCCTCCGTCGGAAGCCGAGGTCTAAAACGTGATCACAGTCCTCAATCGTTTTCGTGCTGCTGGCCCGGATTCCCTCCCACCTGCACTATTTAAGGATGAAGGTGAGGTCTTTTGCAATGCACGGCCCTCCCTATTCGAACGTAGGTGGAAGGAAGTGTGCCGGCTAATTGGAGCGAATCGATTATAATAGCAATATACAAGAAGGGCAGTCGCACAGACTGTTCTAATCACTGGAGTATTAGCCTAACGCCAGTTGCGACAAAATTACTGGCCTCGATTCGTTCGTCGCCTCACTGTAGAACGGGAATCTCGGATTAGGGAAGAACAGGCCGGTTTCCGCCCAGGGCGTGGCTGTATAGACCATATATTCACTTTGCAGCAGAGGCTAAAACAGCACCACGCATGCCGCAGACCGACAATAGCTGTCCCTCGAATTCAAGAGTGCGTTCGATTCTGTTCGAAATACTTATGCGGAAAGGTGTTCCCACAAAATATGTGAACATCCTTCGTGCTCTATACTCGAACACTACAGGCCGCGTCAGGGTCTACGCTGGCCTATCGGATAGCTTTCCGACCACAAGTGGCGTTTGTCAAGGTTGTCCGATGTCCCCATTTTTGTTCAGTTTCCCCGTGGATTCTAGCATGGGTGTTCCCTTGTGGAATCTCAAGATGTAGGCGTTGAAGTGCTGCCTGGTGAAAGAGTAGTTGATCTTGATTATGCGGACGATATCATTTTGCTTTTCGACGATATTGCGACGGCCCAATCAACCCTGAATAGCCTGTCTAGTGGTCCCATTATTTGGTATGTGCTTTGCACATTCAAAGTGCAAAGTGTTGCTGCAGGACCACCGGTCACTTTATGACCCCTTGGCCCTTGCTAACGAGAAACTCGGGATGGTATATCAATTCAATTATCTGGGCAGCCTGCATCAGCAACGATGGACGCATAGAAACTGACGTCAGCTCACCCATTGCAGAGACCAGAGCTGCCTTCTTGAACCTGCGGCGTGTTTGGCGACAGAAGGGAGTTTCCCTCCGTCTGAAAGGTCTTGTATGCAAGGCCACAGTGAGGGCCGTTCTGCTCTATGGTAGTGAGACTTGGCCCCTTCGGTCTGAAGATCTGAGGCGCCTTCAAGTCTTTGATCATCGTTGTCTGCGAAGCATTGCTGGTGTCGGATGGCACCAGCGTGTCCGCAACGATGATGTGCGTATGCGAGTACTAGGTGGTGGTAATCATGCTAGTTCCCTAGAACAACAGACAGCACTGAATAAGTTGCGTTGGCTCGGGCATGTGCTACATATGCCTGATCACCACTTACCTAGGAGGGCCTTGTTTAGTCAGCCAGATGTAGAGTGGCGCAAGGCTCGAGGTGGACAAAAGTTGACTTGGCGGCGGGAAATGAAGTCACTGACAACCAAACTGGGTGCCGTTGGTCCGTCTCGCCTTCCGGACTGAAGTCCACGCGACTCGCCTTGTGCTTGGTTCGACACCTTACAGGATATGGCTCGCAACCGACACCAGTGGCGCGTCTGCTGCCGTCTCCTAATCGAATTGCCTGTTTAAAGTGTGTTTGGTGCTGAGTTATCTGCGGGGTAATGGCTGATTATGACGCGTGGCAGTGAAAGCTGCAATGAAGCTGTCTGGCCGATGCCGCCTTATATTTGCACGATAGCCAGCTGTTTGTGACGGTATGTTGTCTACACAAGGTGTAGGCGCCTTGACCCTGGATGTTGGGTTATGGCATTAAGGTTTTCAGGTAAGTCCCCCTTCTCTCCCTCTTATTATTCATTATTTCATAGGTCATCATGGTTGTATGGCAGCGAAGCATTAGTTCAAATAGCCGATGTACTGCTGTTGTTGTTGTTGTTCAGTGTCTTCATTAAGGACTTGCTGTCCACACTGGATTGCCTGATCTGCGCCTACGACCTGATGCTGGTGATGGAGGTATTCGGCATGGAAGGTGCTGACAGGTTACAATCGACTCTCGACCTGCTACCTGATTGGTTGTTTAAGTGGCAGTTGCCGATGGATGGTGAGAAATCGCTTCTTCCAATTGGTGCGTCTGACTTATTTGGAACCTACCATATTTCTGGTTCCTTACTCAGAAACGCAGCCCAAGAGAGCTCTCTGGGAGTAGTAGTTTCGCCAGACCTTAAATATATTCAGGATACCAAAAAGAATGTCGCCGCGGCCTACAGGATGTTTCATTCTATAAATAAAGTCTTCTCTTGCCTGCCCCCGGGGCTTTTCCGACTCCTTCTTACTACGCGTGTACGCCCGCTTCTCGAATACGGACTATCTAACGCCTATCCTCTTCATCATCATTATACACGGAGCTAGATACTAATAATAAATGCACACGTTAACTAGAGGTGGACAACACCTCAGCTGCTGTGCCGCAATACATTAAAAAATGAAACAGATGCATTTAGCTTAGCTATCAGTAAAGGACTGGCACTGTTCCGGATAACTACCAGCCGGCTACTATGCAACTGTTTGTGTAGATTTACATTATGATACTAAGTGAGATCGTGCTTAGAGGGGGAGGGTAAGAAGGATAGGGAGGGACAAAGAAACTCAGCACGAACACCATTTTGGTCGGCTCCTATCCGTGTCAGCAAGTGTATCCAGCCAAACGTGCTCATTGTGTTTCGGTCCCCAACCTGGGAGCCGAGACGCTCCAACCGAGGCCCGCTTCGAAGTGAGGGCCTTCATTCCTGTTAACCAAGTCATCGCTTGTCCATCCCTCCGCTTCTTCCATCCACACCCCAGGCGCACAAACAACTCACGTCGTGGAAGTCAGTGGGCTGGCATGTGCAACACATGGCCCAGCCACCGGAACCTACTCCCTTACGAAATTTGTATGTGGTATGATTGAGAAGATCCAACGGTGTGCATCCAATTTGGTTCCTGACCTGCGTTACCTGTCCTATTCTTTCTGACTCAAACAACTGAACCTCTTTTCCTTTGATTACCGTCGTCCTCTCGCAGATTTGATCCTCACCTGACCTATTATTAGTGGAGAGTTGGGGAGTGAAGTACAGGAATCCTTTCATCACAGTGCAGAGAGTTCGACGCGAGGCCACAGTTTGAAACTCTTCAAACCGAGGAGTCTTCGAGTACGATCCAGCCTGGCTTTATCCACTCCTGTCGTGAATGACTAGAACCGCCTATCGGAGTCCATCGTCGATGACGAGACCGAGAAACATTTCAAGCATCTGATGGATTCTCATCTTAGTTTGCGGTGACCCAGCTGTTTCCAATGCAGCTGCAGGGATCCTCTGCGGAACCTTGTTTCGTAATGACCCACGCTATCTACGCAACACTGGAAGTGACGGAGCTGACAAAGGACCTTCCTTCTGCTTTCTGTCATCCAATGCTCGGCCGGTGGCCGAGTGGTCTGCACGTTTGCTTTCCGACTATAAGGTCACCGGTTCGAATCCGTGTAGGGGTGGGCGTCCTCGCGGTATACTCAGCCCGCGCGCGACTGGTGGTGGTCGCGCGGCAGCGAAGCGCCGTTACGGCGTATAAGCTGACGCATTATGCTCCAAATATCTGATGTCATTTTTGTATAGCGTCTATGTTCCCTTGTAAAGAACCGATAGCACCATCAAATTGGTTCCAGCTGTCAGCTGGTGGTTATTCCACAACCGATCTTCCTGCTTGCCAAGTACAGCACTCGCCTTAGATACGCGGATACCCAACTCGGTGGTCACCTGTAGGCCCGTTGGCAGTATGCTCCCGAAGTAGCAAAATTTCATCAACAATCTTGATTTGTGGGCAGCCCACGGATTCCATTCCTGGTGACAGCGAACAACGTAGCCTTACCTATGTTTGTGGTGAGTCCGAATTTAGCCGCCGTCAAAGCGAGAAACGTCCTTATACGTTGCAACTCACCCTGTTTGTGTGCAAACAATGCGCAGTCGTCAGCAAACAACATCGTTCGGTTATTTCATGCACTCAAGTTCTCGTTCTGAAATGATGGATGTTCAGTAACCCTCCACTAATGCGGTGCTCAAATCTGACACTTTAACCATGTGCATTGAAAGTAACTGACTTCATGGTAGTTAGATAAATATTAAACAGGACAGAGTCTCAATAGTTTGACCTGCAAGGTAGTGGGTAATATGGAGGTTTGCTTGAGTGACTCCGCCCGGAGCCTATGACTCAATAGCCTGGCACACAATACATATGAGAGCAGGTGCTGCTCTGGAATGTAATTGCAGAGACTCATTGGGATCTGCTTGAGGTCCGTCACGTCTTTGACGATCTGGAACATTTCACATCACTTCCTTTGTCACGGCATAGTTGTGTTACACCGCTTGAGCTTTCTTCCCCGGAAGCCTTTTGCGGAAACAATGTTGAGTAACTCTGAACAGAAAGTTTGACTTGGTCAGTTTCTTGTGATTCAAACGGGATTGGATATGTCAAAAATACCGGCATTTAAAGATCCTGAATTTTTTGCCTACTGTTCGTGGTTTTTTTCACCGAAATATCGCTTGGCATCCGTTTGCAAACCACCGCAAACGATTCCGGGTTTTGTCTATATCTCATTGATCGAATACAAACCGGGTTGATATTCGACCGCGCGAATCTGATCAATCCCTCGTTCCTGCAAACTTTTGCTTAGCTCCAATGGAGAACAGCCTTAAGGGGTTATTCCACAGCGAAACCTGTTATTGTCTTTGTTGCTACTTTTATTGATCTGGTGAGTCCAAATCTGTGCCAACGAATTACTCCGGGTTTTATCTGATTGCTGCTCATGTTGACTGCATTTTTGCCTACCGTACCCCGGTTCACGCTCCTATTTTTTGCCAAAACTTTTCCTTTTTCATGATGGTAAAGTTATCCGTTTCTAAGTCGCCTTTGAACCCATTAACCGATTCGTCAGCTGTTTGTGGTAAAGCGAGTTACTCAGAACCAGTTACTGTTTCTTCGGGTGGCATGTAATTTGACCTCGTTGGTTCCATGAGGCTTGCACTGGGTTGGATAGACAGCAGTATCCTCCTACAAAACAGCGATGCTTTACCTTATAATTACCCTGGTTGTGTTAAGCACAAGGCATATCGTCTAGTCCCAAATTACGAATTTGAAACATTGGTCAATAGATTGGGTACCCTTCTACCTTTTTTAGTTCTTTAGAGGGAATGGTTGATCAAATCGTCGTAAGCCTTGAATGTGCAGTTCTTGGAACAAGCGTGCGTTCAGACAATTGCAAAAATAGTACGGCTTCGAAGAATTCACCAACTCTTGAGGCGGCACCTGAAGCTGATAAACATCTTGACGTTATATTGAACCCAGTTGTGAGTGGGGAAGTTTTACAGGCTAGTGTATCTTCGAAGGTAGAGCGGCGTAAGATAACAAAATCGATCAGTGCAACCAAACCCAAGCTAAAAGTGGTAACGGTCGGCTCTGTCGGTACTCCGTCCCCGGTAACGGGTGCAAAAACTCTCCCACCTCATTGCCGGAATCCTTATCCTGTGCACCTGCTGTTCCTACTAAGGTAGATATGAACTCTGGCGCTGCGCCGGCAACTGCTACACTGACGCGTGCCGTAAACACCCCTCGTCGTAGTGATGCATTTACGGACAGCAGCGTTATCTTTAGGAATATCTTTAGAATATCAGAGTCCTCTGTGGCTCTTCCGAAAGATCGCATGCTTGACGACCTTCACTGGTTCGAACTTTGCGTTTCTAAACTACTTCCACCCGGGTTTCCTGGGGTTACGATTCCAAAACTTACTAGGCTTGGGAACTAATCGGGTGACAGTACTGAAATAGACTGCATCTATTGCGCGTCGTCCTGTCTACACCGGAGGAGCGCCAAGCACTTTTGCGCTTCGCATTTATACTAAAAGGTTCCAGAGTGAGTATACAGCCGGACCTACCATTAGCGGATAGGATAAAGCTTAAGGAAGCCATCAAAAACCTTAAAGCGCATCTAGAAGCAGACAAGAAAGCTTTATGTTTGGTGAGTTTTCTGGTGGTGTGTCGACGGTCGACTTCCGCCCTTCCCGAGCCCATTCTGGTAGCACACGACCTGCGGCTCTCCATACTAGACGTTTTCACAGTTCTCAGTAATGTGCGTAGCCTGCGAAACAAGATGTGTAGTTGGGGCCCTAAAAGGCAACTCCCATTTTGATGTACTCGCCTTCACGGAAACATGGTTGTCTTCTGACGTCATGGACAGTGAATTATACGTTCCGCACTAAGCAATACTGAGATCTGACAGCCCATCTGATCGCTGCGGAGGTGGATCACCATGTACATCAAATGTGTTGTAAACATCAAAAACACACCAACTCAGCTGCTAGAACTGTTGAAGCTCTTGCATTTGAAGTCTGTACTACGTCAACACATATTAAAATTGTGTTGTTGTATAGGAGCTCTGATAGCGCTTCTAGGAGTTTCATTGACTTCATCCGCACTCACTCTGCGAACAGATGCTTGATAATGGGGGACTTCAACGTCCCTGAAGTAACTTGGCTTGACTTATCTTATGCGGCAGCGACAAAAGGTTCTGCCAAGTTTGTCGACTTGATACTGGAAGTACCCTTACAACAAGTTGTTGACCGACCCACCAGGTACATGGAGGGTCATGCTGCTTCTCTCTTAGACCTAGTTTTTGCAAAGTCGGTTGACTTTGTGAGTGACCTTGAATATGGTCCCCCTTTGGGAGCCAGTGACCACTTGTGTTTGTTATTCGATTGTGCTCACATTAGAGACTACGATTCACGTAAGATCCTAACTCCGAACATTTGGCACGCCGACTTTCAGTCTATTAGAGCCAAGGCAGTAAATTCCCCATGCATCATGTCGCCGGATGATGATATACAGACAGCTTGGCATAGGTTTAAGTCTTTCCTCTCTAACATCTCTTACCCCACATCCCTTTTTCGGTGGAGATTGCCAAAGCAAAGCCAACATGGTTGGACTTAGTCGCACACCAGCTCATGAATAGACGGACGAGGTGCTGGTGGATCTACTGGACAGTTTTCTCGGAATGTACTTTTTGGCATTATCATGAAAAGCGAAATGCTTGCAAGAATCATTTACATGCTACTACTACTAGGCTAACTCAGCCTCCGCAAACCCCAAACGACTCTTCGCCTACGTCAAAAGTCGTAGAAACGTTGGCTCATCTATCCCAGTGTCATTAGGCAGCGACGGCGCCACCGCCAACACTGATCACGAAAAAGCCTGTCTACTCAGTGTACAGTGTGCCGCGACTTGTTCGAGATGAGCAGTTGCGGCAATGAGGCTGGACCTTACCGTGGTGCGACGGTTTGTGTGCTTCAGCGATCCATTGAGTTGTGCTGGGTGGTGCTTTTGCACCTTCAGAGTCACTCATACCAGATTGGTCAATGGTTAGAGGCCAGACAAACTCAGCCTCCTGGTCCTCCAGGTTGGGGGTTGGAATGAGGGTGGCACCTTATTCCTTAAAACGGACTCCTTGTAGCCCGCTGCCTTGCGATTAGGTTTTTGAATCAAAGGCTTTGGTTGAGAACTCTAATCGTTCTTCTGTCTAGGCCTGGGCAACCTGACAGTATTCTGCCCACGCAATAGTATGAAACATTCGTCAAACAATTTATTGATGCTCCGGCCATCGCAGAAGATAAGCAACGGTGCTTTATCTGCCGCATCGAACAGGGTGGATAGGGGTTTGGATGTTACGGCTCAAACCTTCCCGTCTTCTTACTCCTTCCCCTCTTACGCCTTTTCACTCTTACCGTCCCTTTTCAACTTCCCTTATATCCCCCCAGTTTTCAATCCCCGATTATTTGCCCTCCCCCAACATGCTTTGCTAGACATTTATCTTCTAATGTCAGCTCGGATGCTGACGCGGAGCGTCACTCCTCCTATGTCGACATGTCCATGTCCAACCAAGCGGTCCATTCCAGTTCATCGTCTTCCATTTGGAGCCCTCGATCCTCCTTCAGATTGGCATGCCTTAATGTACGCACATTACTACAGATCGGTCAACAGGCGGCACTTGCCTAACATGAGAGACCCTCTCGATCGATATCTTCTGCTTATCAGAGACCCGCCTGCAAGGCTCGAGCTCTGTGCTCACTCTGCGACCCCCCGTCAGGTGACACAAGCAGCATTTTCTCATTGCACCTATCCGGTGACGATGCAGCTTCGAGCACCGACCAAGCCGGTGTTGGTATTGCCCTGAGTCCCCTGGCTGAAACTGCTCTGGTTGATTGGATTCCAATCAGTAGCCGGATGTGTGCAGTCCGATCGGCTGGCTCGTTCAAAACTTCGAAGTCGCGCTTCACTAATAGGTGTCTATTCGTTATCGTTGCCTACGCGCTCACAAACTCTAGCAGTGGTTCGGTAAAAGATGACTTCTATCACCAACTGAACGAACTCCTTCGCCACAGAAGAAGCACGGACACTTTAGTGCTGGCTGGGGATCTGAACGCGCAAATTGGAAAGTTGTCCACAGCTGAAATGCATTTGGGAGATCAGCACGGTGTAGACTCCCGTAATGATAACGGTGAGCGGTTACTTCATTTGTGTGAAGATGCTCGCTTATTTCTTGCGAGCAATAACTTTGACACAGCACCCGCCGGCGGGTGACTTGGCGCTCACCAGCCTCGAACCAGCTATGGACGCAGATCGATCACATTGCTATCAGTTAACGCTGGAGAGGCTGCATCCAGAACTGTTGCTCGATTTGGAGCACATGTGTGGACACCGATCATGCGCTTGTATGTGCCGACTTGCAGATGCGTTTTGGCGGACGCCTACGACGACGCTGTGAGCGCATTGACACCAGCCAACTGAGAATGCCAGCTGTTCTGAATGCGTATCGAAGTACGCTGACATGCGAGTTGAGTAAGCGCTCACTGGAGACAATTGATGGTCACTGGTCACATGTTCGCCTGACCTTGCTAGCAGCAGGCAAATCTTCATGTGTTATGTCTAATAGCCAACATGGATATTGAGTCTCTTCTCGGTCTCTGGAACTTATCAACGTTCGCCGGCATATCCCGAATGGAAGCGAACACAATGAAACTCTCAATGAGCTCCGGGCGAGACTCCGTGCTAGCCCCGGTTATTGTTCCCATCTCCAAAGGAGGCTCGCGTTCGGAATGCGTCAACCATAGAGGAATCAGTCTGATCTCCATCGCCTTCACATTACTCGCCTCCATAATCCTTCAGAAATTGACCGGGGCTCATGAAAGCCAGATTCATGAGGAGAAAGCCGGGTTCCGTCGGGGGCATAGCTGCACCGACCACATCTTCGCCTTGCGTCAGTTGTTGGAGCACCGTCACACATATTGGCTACGCACTGTAGTCGTGTTCCTCGACATCAAAGGTGCCTTCGATTCGGTTGATCGATGTGCCCTTTGGAATTGTCTACTTAGGAAAGGTATACCCGAGAAATATATACATGTTATCCGAGTATTATACGCGCGTAGCGCAGGCAAGGTGAGGGCTTACGGCAAGCTGTCGGCACCCTTCAATATCTCCAGCAGTGTGAGACAACGATGCCCGCTGTCACCTATCCTCTTCAACTTCGCTATTAACGAAGTCATGGTGATTGCATTTACAGGACATGACTTGGAAGGTGTGGAGCTACTCCCAGGAGTACGACTACTTGACTTGGAGTATGCAGACGACATTGCCCTCATTTGTGACAGCTCCCAGACGTACAAAGCCGCGCTTTACAGATTTGCACTGGCTGTCAGCCGCTTCGGGCTTTGCTTTGCACCATCAAAATGCAAAGCGTTCCTCCAAGATTGGCCTGGTCCGCCTCCTACGCTGACCCTTGGTGGGGATAAGCTAGAAGTCGTTCGGCAATTCAACTACCTGAGAAGTTGTATCAGCGCCCTTGGGATCGAAGACGAGATCACGAACCGTATAGCGAAATCTCCAAGTGCTTTTGCTAACCTTCGCCATTTATGGCGGCGGCGCGACATTACTCTTGCCCTGAAGGGTAGAGTGTACAATGCAGCGGTACGTTCGACCTTACTGTACAGTTAAGAAACCTGGCCCCTAAGATCAGCGGACATGAAGAGGCTAGTTACGTTCGACCATCGGTGCCTTCGCAGTTTGGCTCACATCTGGTGGGAACACCGCGTGAGTAACGATCGTGTTCGACGCCTTGTTTATGGCACAGGAAAAGGAACTGAACCGCTCAGCACCGTTATTTCACGCACCAGGCTCCGATGGCTGGGCCACGTGTTGCGCATGCCAGCCCACCGACTTCCACGACGTGCGTTGTTTGCTCACCAGGGATGTGGATGGAAGAGGAGGAGGGGTGGCTAGGCGATGACTTGGTCCAGGGGAATGAAGGCCCTCACTTCTGAGCTGGCCTCGGTTGGAGCGTCACGGCTCCCTGGATGGGGTCCGAAAGACGGTGAACACGTTCGGCTGGATACACTTGCTGACATGGCAAGGAGCCGACCTCAGTGGCGTTCGTGTTGTGAGTTTCTTTGTCCCTCCCCATCCCTTTTATCCTCCCCCTCCACCTACGATCACATTTCGTAGCGTAAAACATTATAATTTTTCTTTTTGCCTAGTAGCCAGCTGGTAGCTTACCGGAACGATGCCTATCCGTTGCTGGTAGCTCAGCTGGCATGCAACTGTTGTATTTATTTTCCTTTTCCTTATGTATTGCGGCACAATAGCTTAGGTGTTTCCTACCTCTAGCTGACGTGTATAATAATAATAATAGTAATAATAAGTTGCCGCATGTTGACTTAGCTATGAGAATCCCACAGGAATCATGTTTAACAGACGTCATAATATCGGAGGCACAAGTACTCTATCTTCTTCAGGGACTGAATCCTGCTAACCGCTGGGATGGATGATATTCACCCAAAGCTTTTGTACGAATTCGAAAGCGAGGAATGTGGCCTTGTGACTCGGTTGTTTCAGTTGTCGCTCCGCAATTACTCATTTCCCAAGGAATGGGAGGATGCTATCGTCTGCACGATTTTTAAGAAGAGCGACGCGCATCTCCCTGCCAATTACATTCCGGTAAGTTTGACAAGCGTACTGGTCAAGGTATCAGAGAAGTTGGTCAGGGGTGTGTTTGGAAACCACCTGCGGGAGTTTGATCTGCTCAGTCCACTTCAACACGATTTTCGCAAGGGTCACTCCTGTATGACTAATTTGCTAGTTGCACGCCAATGTTGGGCGGATGCTTTGGATCGGGGTCATGCAGTCATCCTCATCATCATCAACAGCAGTACATCAGCCATTTGAACTGATGCTTCGCTGCCATACAACCATGATGACCTATGAAATAATGAATAATAAGAGGGAGAAAGGGGGGGCTTACCTGAAAACCTTAATGCCATAACCCAACATTCAGGGTCAAGGCGCCTACACCCTTGTGTAGACAACATACCGTCACAAACAGCTGGCTATCGTGCAAATATAAGGCGGCATCGGCCAGACAGCTTCATTGCAGCTTCACTGTCGCGTGTCATAATCAGCCATTACCCCGCAGATAACTCAGCACCAAACACACTTTAAACAGGCAATTCGATTAGGAGATGGCAGCAGACGCGCCACTGGTGTCTGCTGCAAGCCATGTCCTGTAAAGTGTCGAGCCAAGCACAAGCCGAGTCGCGTGGACTCCAGTCCGGAAGACGAGACGGATCAACGGCACCTAGTTTGGTCGTCAGTGACTTCATTTCCCGCTGCCAAGTCAACTTTTGTCCACCTCGAGCCTTGCGTCACCCTACACCTGGCAGACTAAGCAAGTCCCTTCTCTGTAAATGATTACGTGGTATAGGTAGTATGTGCCAAAGCCCATGCAATTTATTCAGGGCTATCTGTTGCTCTAAGGAACTAGCAGATTATCACTGCCTAGTACTCGCTTATGCACGTCATCGTTTCTGACTCGCTGATGCCACTCGACACCAACAATGCTTTGCAGACAGTGTTGATCAGAGACTTGAAGTCGCCGCAGTTACTCAGATCTAACGGGCCAATTTTCACTACCATGGTGTAAAACGGCCCTCACTGTTGACTTGTAAACACGACCTTATGGACCGAGGGAAATTCCTTTCTAACGCCAAACACGCCGCAGGTTCAAGAAGGCAGCTCTGGCCTTTGCAATGCATGAGCTGACGTCAGGTTCTATGCGCCCATCGTTGCTGGTGCAGGCTGCCAAGATAAGTGAATTGATCAAGCACCTCAAGTTCCTCGTTAGCAACGGTCAAGGGCTCATAAAGTGGCTGGTGGTCCTGCAGCAACACTTTGCATTTTGAAGGTACAAAGTGTATACCAAATAATGGCCCGGGGCAGAACTGTACGCTATCGGGCGCATCCCCAGTTTGCGGATCGGGGAATACCTTTCATGTGGAGATAACTGCGAATAACTCGTTTGCTTTGCAGGCGAGATGAATAAGCAGTGGCGGACAATCAGCGACAGTGTCTCAGAGCGTGGAGAGTTCTGGGCTGGTCACTCGGTTCTCTAATAAATACCACAAGTGCTCGCACGGCGCTGTGTCAAAGCCAATGTGACCGGCTATAGGGTCACTGGTCACTCACTTCTGTAACTGGGGGTGAAAATCTAACGGAGAGCGGATGAACAACCTCGCTGGCCTCCAACTTCTCTACTTACTGCTTTCGAACACAAAGAAAGCGAATGAGCCACTTGGCTTTCAGCGGTCTTCGTGAATCACCCCGCTGCCTTGTGGGTCGGGTTTTTAGACCAATGGCTCGGGGTAGGGTCCCTTAAGTCAATTCTCTTCCTCGGCCTGGGCAACCGGGAAACTCAATGCCCACACAACACATGGAACTTTGCTTCCATTCCTCCTACTCACTCTCTCCTTTTTGTTATTGTTACTCATGTGTTGTGGCACTCCGCCAAATATATATTGAGCAAGTTTTACATACGACTATATATGTATATATATATATATGTATATATATATATATATATATATATGTATATACCAACTAATGGGACCACTAGACAGGCTATTCAGGGTTGATTGTACCACCGCAACATCGTCGAAAGCAAAATGATATCGTCCGCATAATCAAGATCAACTACTCTTTCACCCGGCAGCACTTCAACGCCTACATCTTGAGATTCCACAAGGGAACACCCCATGCTAGAATCCACGGGGAAACTGAACAAAAAATGGGGACATCGGACAACCTTGACAAACGCGACTAGTGGTCGGAAAGCTATCCGATAGGCCAGCGTAGACCCTGACGCGGCCTGTAGTGTTCGAGTATAGAGCACGAAGGATGTTCACATATTTTGTGGGAACACCTTTCCGCGTAAGTATTTCGAACAGAATCGATCGATCGACTGAATCGAACGTACTCTTGAAATCGAGGAACACAGCTATTGTCGGTCTGCAGTATGCGTGGCGCTGCTCTAGCACTTGGAGCAAAGTGAATATATGGTCTATGCAGCCACGCCCTGGGCGGAAACCAGCCTGCTCTTCCCTAATCCGAGATTCCCGTTCCACAGTGAGGCGACGAACGAGAATCGAGGCCAGTAATTTTGTCACTTCATTAATTTGTCACCTCATTGACCCATTGAGCTATACTGGGTGATGCCTCCGGGCACCTTGAAATCTACTCCTACCAGGTTGGTCAATGGTGAGAGGTCAGACAAACTCAGTCTCCTGGTCCTCCAGGTTGGGGGTTTGAAATGGGATGGCGTCCTTGCGTCGGTTGTTGGAGCACCGTCACATAAATTGGAGGCCCACCGTTGTCGTGTTCCTCGATATCGAAGGTGCATTCCTTTCGGTGGATAAACATGCACTTTGGGACTGTCTACTCAGGAAAGGTGTACCTGAGAAATATGTGAATATTATCCGAGCATTATATGCGCGTAGCTCGGGCAGAGTGAGGGCTTACGGCAAGTTGTCGCCGCCCTTTAATATCTCCAGCGGCGTGAGACAAGGATGCCCGCTGTTCACCTTTCCTCTTCAACTTCGCTGTTGACGAAGTCATGGAAATCGCGTTCGCAGGACACGACTTAGATGGTGTGGAGTTACTCCCAGGAGAACGACTTCTTGATTTAGAGTATGCTGATGATATTGCCCTCATCTGTGACAGCTCACAAACGTGCTAAGCGGCACTGGACAGATTAGCACTAGCTGTCCGTCACTTCGGGCTTTGCTTCGCACCCTCGAAGTGCAAAGTGTTTCTCCAAGATTGGCCTGGTCCGCCTCCTACGCTGACCCTTGGTGGGGATCAACTAGAAGTCGTTCGGCAATTCAACTACCTGAGAAGTTATATCAGCGCCCGTGGGATTGAGGATGAGATCACGAATCGTATAGCAAAAGCTCGGGGCGCTTTTGCTAACCTTCGCCACTTATGGCGCCGGCTCGACA